>QGSO01000346.1:0-396863 GCA_011037825.1 Carya cathayensis
GAAACCAATGCAAGATTTAAAAAGACTGATTCATGGCTGGACAACATTGAGACTCATGTAGCAATATGGGAGCCACTATGAAGAATCTTGAAGTGCAAATTGGGCAACTAGCCACTACAATCAATGCCCAACAAAGAGGAGCTTTTCCAAGCAACACTGAAGTGAACCCAAAGGAACAATGCAAGGCCATCGCACTTAGGAGTGGAAAAGAAATTGAGAGGTCACCATTAAAGGAGAGCAAGTCCACCCCTACAGTTGTGCACAATGGCCAAAGCAAAGATCAAGTAGAAGAAGAGGAGATTGTCAATGATACACCAGAGGAGACCGACTTGCCTCCAGCAATTTCATTTCCTGACAATCCTCCTATTCTCGCTCCTCCACTTCCTTACCCTCAGCGTTTTCAAAAGCAAAAATTAGATAAGCAATTTTCTAAATTTTTGGATATTTTTAAGAAAATTCACATTAATATTCCTTTTGCAGATGCTTTGGAACAAATGCCAAATTATGTCAAGTTCTGAAGGACATCATTTCCAAGAAGAGAAGGTTGGAGGAGTTTGAAACAGTGAAGCTTTCTGAAGAATGCAGTGCCATTCTTCAAAAGAAATTACTTCAGAAATTAAAAGATCCGGGGAGTTTCACTTTGCCTTGCACTATTGGAAATTCATTTTTTGATAGAGTCTTATGTGATCTTGGTGCTAGCATTAATCTTATGCCACTTTCTATTTGCAGGAAATTAGGACTTGGAGAGATGAAGCATACAACAATTTCCTTGCAACTAGCGGATCGTTCCATCAAGTATCCACGTGGGATCATAGAATATGTATTGGTAAAGGTGGATAAGTTTATCTTCCCTGCTGATTTTGTGGTGTTAGACATGGAAGAAGATGAAGAAGTCCCTCTAATTCTTGGCTGACCATTCTTGGCCACGGAAAGAGCTTTCATTGATGTTCAAAAGGGTGAGTTAACATTGAGAGTGAACAAGGAAGAAGTTATGTTCAACATCTATCAAGCTATGAAATTTCCTGAAGATCCAAGTACTTGCTTCCGGGTTGATGTCATTAAGCAATGTGTAGAAGAGGCTTTTCAAAAAGATATTCCATCCGATCACCTAGAGCGATGTATCACCACTTCATCTCATGCTTATAATTTTAATAATTCTGCTGCTTATGAATCTGACTTGCCTTTTGTTAGTGAAGAATTTTTCCACTATGTTTTTGCTTTGGGAGCCTTGCAGCAGGTTACATCAATTAGTAATGAAGTGGGGAAGCTAGAGCTGGTGGTACCAAAGAGTGAATCTGAAAATGCTCAAGAAAAGGTGCAGAAAAATACAACTCCGGAGTTGAAGCAATTACCTGAGCATCTTTGCTATGCATTCTTGGGTGATAGTAATACATTTCCAGTGATTGTTGCTACATCACTCACACCCGAAGAGGAGGAAAAGTTGCTGCGTGTATTGAGGGAGCATAGAACAGCCTTGGGATGGACTATTTCTGACATAAAAGGAATAAGTCCATCCATTTGCATGCACAAGATTCTAATGGAGGAGCTTTATAAACCAACGATCGAGCACCAAAGACGATTAAATCCAGCAATGAAGGAAGTTGTGAGAGCTGAGATTTTGAAACTCCTTAATGCTGGAATCATATATGCTATTTCAGATAGCTCATGGGTAAGTCCAGTGCAAGTTGTACCAAAGAAAGGTGGAATGACGGTGGTGAAAAATGACAACAATGAGTTCATTCCTACAAGAACAGTCACGGGATGGCGTGTATGCATGGATTACCGCAAGTTGAATAAAGCAACAAGGAAGGATCATTTTCCACTTCCATTCATTGATCAGATGTTGGATCGATTGGCTGGGTACTCCTATTATTGCTTTCTAGATGGTTACTTGGGGTATAATCAGATTGCTATAGCTCCTGAGGATCAAGAGAAGACTACATTCACATGCCCCTATGGAACATTTGCTTTTAGGAGGATGCCCTTTGGATTGTGCAACGCCCCTGCGACATTTCAACGTTGCATGATGGCCATCTTTTCTGACATGATGGAAGAGATAATGGAAGTTTTCATGGATGACTTTTCAGTTTTTGGTACATCTTTTGATCATTGTTTGCATAACTTAGCTCTTGTTTTGCAGAGATGTGAAGACAAAAATCTAGTCCTGAACTGGGAGAAGTGTCATTTCATGGTTCAAGAAGGGATCGTGCTCGGCCATAGAGTGTCATCCAAAGGAATTGAGGTGGATCGAGCCAAGATTGCAACCATAGAGAAACTACCACCTCCAAAGAACGTGAAGGGAATCAGAAGTTTTCTGGGACATGCGGGTTTTTATAGAAGATTTATCAAGGATTTTTCGAAACTTTCTAAACCTTTACGTAATCTTCTTGAGAAAAATTCTGCATTTGACTTTGATGTTGTTTGCTTGCAGGCCTTTAATGCACTCAAGGAGAAACTTATTTCAGCACCAATTGTGATTGTGCCTGATTGGAGTCAACCTTTTGAAGTCATGTGCGATGCAAGTGACTTTGCAATTGGAGCGGTGTTGGGGCAAAGGCGAGACAAACTGTTTAGAGCCATCTATTATGCAAGCCGGACATTGAACGATGCTCAATTGAATTACACGACAACTGAGAAGGAGATGCTTGCCGTGGTGTTTGCTTGTGACAAATTTAGACTGTACCTCATTGGTACAAAGGTGATAGTGTTCACTGATCATGCAGCACTCCGTTATTTATTTGGCAAGAAGGATGCTAAGCCGAGGCTAATTCGTTGGATCCTCCTTCTTCAAGAATTTGATTTGGAGGTTCGGGATAAGAAAGGAAGTGAAAACTTAGTGGCTGACCATCTCTCTCGATTAGAGCAAGAGGAAGAAAGATCAGATTCAGTGGTCCAAGAGGCATTCCCTGATGAGCAGTTGTTTGCATGTGAGATCAAACTTCTGTGGTATGCTGATATTGTTAATTACCTAGCTTGTAAAGTTTTACCACCTGATTTTACTTACCATCAACGTAAGAAATTTTTGCATGATGTGAATTATTATCTTTGGGATGAGCCTTTGTTGTTCAAGAGATGCCCTCATCAAATCATTAGAAGATGTGTGCCAGAAGAAGAGATGCAAGACATCCTCCATCATTGCCATTCATCATCATATGGAGGACACTTTGGAGCTACCCGTACAGCAGCTAAGGTACTTCAAAGTGGGTTCTTTTGGCCTTCTATTTTTCGTGATAGTTACACTTTGGTGAAAACTTGTGACCGGTGCCAACGTATGGGAAATATTTCAAGGCGTCATGAGTTACCACTGAAAGGTATCTTAGAAGTTGAGTTGTTTGATGTCTGGGGAATAGATTTTATGGGCCCTTTTCCTCCTTCTTTTGGCTTTGCTTATATCTTGTTAGCAGTTGATTATGTGTCAAAATGGGTGGAAGCAATTGCTACAACAACAAATGATGCAAAGGTAGTGCTCAAATTTCTGCACAAGAACATATTCACAAGATTTGGCACTCCACGAGCTATTATTAGTGATGAAGGGACTCACTTTTGCAACAAGTTGTTTGAGAATCTTCTTTCTAAATATGGTGTGAAGCACAAGATAGCACTTGCTTACCATCCTCAAACTAATGGCCAAGCTGAAATTTCAAATAGAGAGATCAAGAACATCCTTGAGAAGACGGTCAAAATCAATAGAAAGGATTGGGCGAAGAAGCTTGATGATGCTTTGTGGGCATACCGGACAGCCTTTAAAACACCTATCGGGATGTCTCCATACCGATTAGTGTTTGGAAAGGCATGTCATCTTCCTGTAGAGTTGGAGCATAGAGCTTATTGGGCTGTGAAAAAGTTTAACTTTGATTTGAAGGCAGCAGGTGAAAAGAGACTTCTTCAATTGAATGAGATGGAAGAGTTCCGGAATGATTCATATGAAAATGCAAAGATCTATAAAGAGAAGACGAAGAAGTGGCATGACAAACAGATTCTTAGGCGAGAGTTTGCACCAGGGCAGCAAGTTTTACTATTCAATTCACGACTCAAACTCTTCCCGGGAAAGTTAAAGTCAAGATGGACAGGTCCTTATACAATTCATGAAGCTTTCTCTTTTGGAGCAGTAGACTTGAAGGACAAGACAGGGAATATTTTCCGAGTTAATGGTCAAAGATTGAAGCACTACTATGGAGAACAAGTGGAGAGGAACTATGCATTGATTCCTCTTGGAGATCCTAATTGATGAGGATTGGAAAGTCTGGCTGTAGACTTTAAAACAAGCGCTTATGGGAGGCAACCCATAGATCTATCCTTCATTCTTTCATTTATTTTATTATCTTTATTTATGTAGTTTTAATAATTTGGTTTTTGATGCAGGTTTTTGTTTTAGCATGAATAAAGAGCTGAAAAATTTCTAAGCTATGGAAGATTCATCATGAAACCAGGGAAGTTATTTCTTCAATCCTTTTTACTTTTGCATTACAATGAGGACATTGTTTAGTTTAAGTTTGGGGGTGTGAATTCCTATAGTCATTTGATCCTATTGTTTTCTAAGTTTTGGGTTGTTGATGGGTTGTTTGATTCTCTTACCAAGCATGCATTGGAGTAAGATTGAATTCTCTATGACTCTGAAATTTGTGATTGAAGATGGTTTTGAGAAAAATTTTCAAAAATTTCTTTTATGTCAAGTGAAGTTTTGTGGGTACTTTGGTTTAAATCTTTGACCTTGAACACAATTGAGCACATAGTCGTTTTTCTTTGATTCCATTTTGCTTATGAAGAGAAGAAGTTGAATTAATTGAAAGAGGGAAGTTCGATTTTGCTTTGCTCTAGAATCCGTTGATGGGTCCTTGAGGCGAAATCCTAGTTGAGACCAAATATTAGAGAAATGATCTAGGCATTTCTTTGGCAACCAAAAAGCTTTCCCAGCCGTCCTAAATATCATGCCATCATTACATGGTGTGTTTCCATAGTTAACCCCCTTGAGCCTTATGTTACATAAGCCTTTATTTATTCATTGAACTACATAAACCATGCCCGCTCTAAGCCTGAAAAACAATGAATCTACCTTTGATAGTTTGAGAAAATACTTTGGTGGAAAGTTACATTTAAAAGAGAAAATTAGTGAAAGAGAATGATCCGTATTATGTTTGCTCTGTTTGATCAAAGAAGAAGAAGAAGAAGAAGAAGAAGAAGAAGAAGAAGAAGAAGAAGAAGAAGAAGAAGAAGAAGAAGAAGAAGAAGAAGAAGAAGAAGAAGAAGAAGAAGAAGAAGAAGAAGAAGAAGAAGAAGAAGAAGAAGAAGAAGAAGAAGAAGAAGAAGAAGAAGAAGAAGAAGAAGAAGAAGAAGAAGAAGAAGAAGAAGAAGAAGAAGAAGAAGAAGAAGAAGAAGAAGAAGAAGAAGAAGAAGAAGAAGAAGAAGAAGAAGAAGAAGAAGAAGAAGAAGAAGAAGAAGAAGAAGAAGAAGAAGAAGAAGAAGAAGAAGAAGAAGAAGAAGAAGAAGAAGAAGAAGAAGAAGAAGAAGAAGAAGAAGAAAGAAAGTGAAAAAAAAAAAGGAGAAGAAAAAGAAGTCACTAAGCGGAGTGTGTATCACCTCAGATTTTGTTAAGGGAATTGTTGGTATTGCTTCAGTGATTACAGCAACAATAATGCCACCAGTATGAGCATATTGCCAAGAAAGAGCTATGATTTGAATCATGTGGAAATCTCTTTTAGTGTTCTTTTCACAAAGTATTTTCCCAGTTTGCTTTGATTATCCATATCCAGTTCTTTCTTAACCCTCACCCTGTGGCCTATCATTACAAGCTTATTAAAGACCTTTTGATCTCTGATTTTGGTGTTGACTACATTAGTGGAGAGGATTTCTGAAAATTGGACTTATGGGGTTAAGTTTTAAGAGAATTCTTCTGATTTTGGTTGTTCTACTTTTATCTGAGTTTGCAGGTGGTTTGAGGTTAAATTGACTATATCACACACACACTCAAGGTCTTAGCTTTAGGTTGAAGTAAACGCCTAACTCTTGCTTGACAAATTGCAAAATTTTTGATTGATTTTCTTGCTATCTTTGATGTTAAAAGAGTAAGATACTAGTGATGAAATCTAAATTCATAAAAGCTTGGTGAGTGATGATACTTCTCTTTGGGGTCGAGTTGATATTGCCTAAACTATCATTTGCTTTTCTTTTTGTTTGAGGACAAACAAAGTTGTAAGTTTGGGGGTATTTGATGACTTGCAAAATTTCATGTTGCAGATTTACAACTTCGCTCGAGCGGAGGCTTTTTGCCGCTCGAGCGAACTCAGGCAGATTCAAACGCTCGACTGCCGCTCGACAGTGAGCTCGAGCGGGTTGCGGAAATACAAAGATCGCTCGAGCGGAGACATTGGCCGCTCGAGCGAAATCAGGCAGAGTTGAACGCTCGAGGTGCGCTCGACAAGTCGCTCGAGCGAAGTTAGGCAGAGTCGACCGCTCGATGTTCGCTCAACACTCCGCTCGAGCGAATATCGTATTTTGACAGATCTAGGGTTTTTCGCCGTCACACCTTATAAAAGTGATTTTTCACTTTATGGCCGTACCTTTTGACTGGAGAACACTTTTTGGGAAAGAAAAACACATCTAGAAGGATTCAAATCAATCGTTTTGGAGAGGGGATTCCACATATTGCACGTACGTCGGAATCATACACAAGCACAGACGGGAGAAAAGCCTTGAATCAGATCCTTGAGTTTTTTGACGACGAGTTGTGGCTGCAAGGAGTATTTTCAGCGTTTATTTTCTTCCAATTTTCTCAGAACAATTATGGTGAATTCGTTTATGTTGAATTCAATTTCTAGTATGAGCTAAATTTCTTTATTCTAGGAAAACGATGTAACCTAGTTCCGAACTATGCTTGATTGTCTATGCTAATTTAAGGCAATTCTCTCTTTGTTTATCTGAATTATTCTGAATTTATTGCTTCTAATTAACTGGCCATTGATTAGATGATTTTTAATCTTGTGATTTGCTATCGAAAGAGGGAATCATAGGGTAGATCTTGAATATTTCAGCATAGGTAAGTATAGATCGAAAGACTTGTATGAACCTATGTAGTAATTAAATCATTAGTCTTAATGTGTTCTTGATTATTTAATTTGCATATTCTTGTGTGAATTGATGAACAAGAATAATTTCCAATTGACTATCGAAAGAGGCTTTTGGATGAATTAGAGATTTGCTAATAGACAAATAGAATTAAATTAAATTAGCTGGAAGATAAAAGCATAGTGACGAATTAGGTGAAATCAGTTTCCTAGAAGTTTTCTTTCCCATTAAATCTGATCTTCAAACGTCAGTTTTATTTCATTTGCTTATTAATCTTTGAGTCAATTTTAGTTTAAATTGCATCTCCAAAATCTTAGTGATTACTCTAGATAAAATCGAGATTAGTATAATTTTGGTATTTGGCATAAGTAAGGTACCAATCCTTGAGGACGATACTCTTCTTACCACTTTATTATAAAACTACGATACTGTGCACTTGCAGTTTTGCACCGATCATCGTGATATCAGCTGTTTAATATGTCATTATGTATGAAGTATGTTTTAAGTATTTGGGATATTTTCAATTTGGTGCATAGTATTAATAAAGAAAAAAATTTATCCACTACGAATATTGCATAATGCTATATGCATGTTATGAATATTACATCTTATATGACATGAATGGGGGGGCAAGTAACCTTGTATTGCATGTCTTGACGTTTCAAATGTTCAGCCGATCCCAAGCGGAATTTGGGGGCATCACATAAGTTCTTGTGGGTTAGCCTTAGAAAGGTTTGGCCCAAGTGGAAGGAAGGCAAAAGGCCTTTTGGGCCTAACTTAGTGTTAGCTTTGACCCATGACCCATTTACATTAAGGCATGTCTTTCAAGCCCTATCTTTGTGGATCTTGAGGCCTCTCATGACCTCTTAAAATCTGGAACTAAGTCCTCCCATCAACTCACACCCAAAGCCCATTAACCATGCAACTCCCATTCATTGCCTTTTTAAGCCCAACAAGGCCCAAAGTCTTGTTTTGCATTTTCACACTTCTATTTGAAGCCCACATGCACCATACCATTGGCTTCCGTCACACCCATTAGAACTCCCATTTGTCCATAATTAAGCTTCTAACTTGAGTTAAGGATATTAATCAACTTACTCATGATTAGTAGTCTTTAAACCATGTTTTGAGCTTAATTTTCCTTCTTAATATTTTTAGTTTCTTTTTATCTAAAATTTTATTGTTTTATTATTCATCTGCATCATTCTTAGATCATATTAAAACCCTAGATAAATCTCCACACATGTCATTAAGGGTAATGACATCTCAAAACCCTAAACCCACACCAATTGGAACACATGTGTGCCTTTGTATGCAATAGATTGAACAACCCCTAGCCCAAACTTTTTGTGCCTTCTTCTCAAGGGCATTAATCTCTTTTAGCACCTCAAAATACCCTACTCAATGTTGATTGAGCTGAGATATTGCATATTTTAACTATTTAAAACCAATGTATTTTAAATTCCTCATGACATTATTATTGGTTTTAGATGGAAAAATAGTTAATAAGCATAAATTCGAGTTGTGATTTTTAATTGATTAATATCATGTTTATGCTTAATTTTATAACTATGATATAATTGGGCAATATCTCTTCAAATATATAACATAATTTTGATATTTATTTTTGAATGTTATTTCTTTCTTCATATTTTCAGCTTGAATAAAATTCAAATGGGATCCGGTTGGAACTATTTGATGTTGGCTAAAATGTCTTGATTTGGATTGGTGAGAGTTGCACAAGAAAAGAAATAAAAAAAGGGTGGTTGGATTAGAAAGAAATTAGAGGTTCCATGTGCTTGGTTTGAGGTGTAGAATCAGTGGAATTTTAATTCTCTATAGGAAGAGCCGTGCTTGACTTGTAGAGTGACAAAGTTTGTGGAGTTGATTGTGAGAATTTCGGCTGGAGTGAATTGGGAGTGGAGGAGAACCGTGTAGGAGTTTTCAACTAAAAGAGACAAGCTGTTTTATTGTGCTGAAAAGTCATCCAACATAAGCTTCTCTTTCCACCATTTTTCAGCTGCTCTTCTCCATGAAATTCTGCTGCTCTTCTCCACTGAAATTCTGCACAAGTTGGGCAACAAAAAGTCATGAAATTCTGCTGCTCTTCTCCACTGAAATTCTGCACAAGTTGGGCAACAAAAAAGTCTAGAAAATATGCTGCAGAAACTGACTTGGACAGCAGCAAATCACGGCACACATGAGAAAAAATAAAGCAAACCACATGCAGAAAATTCTCATCATAGATGCAGGAAACTCACGGCAGAAGCAACCACTCACACAAGCTGGAACTCACATACAGCAACACATGCAGAAAATAAAGCAAACCAAAGCACATGCAGAAAGCTTACACATGCAGAAAAATAAAGCCAAAACACATGCAGGAAAATAAGCATAAGCTCAACACACATGCAAGGCAACAGCTCACACATGCATATTCAGAGGAGGGGAACACACACACAGAATTTACTCTAGACTTGAAAAAAGAGCAGCACTTGTTTTATTTTCTGCATTTAGTTTGTTTTACTGTTGTTTTCCATACCTAAACTAAGTGTTTTGAATTCATTTTCCTTTTCAGTTGCTAGTTTAGACAGAAGATATACTTGTTTTCATTTTTCTGCTTTATTTTTTATTTTGTTCGGTGTATTTTTCTGAAGTTTACGTAGAGCTAGTTTGTTTTCTGTTTTCATTTCAAATTAAAGGGATTGGTTTTGAGTTTATTTATTTCCTTTTTCTTGTATTCATTCTTGGGAGGTTGCAGAAAAAAATTTCAGTTTGTTTCTTGTTTCTTTCTCTGCTTTTCTTTCTTCCGGCAGTGTCTATTTCATTAGTCATTCGGTTTTCATTCTTTTTTATTTTGCTTAGTAGCTTCTTCTTTCTTTTCATTTACAGATATTTTTTTTATGTTGGCAGCTCATTAATTTTTATTTTTTATTTTCGTTTAGCATCTTTGATTTTCTTCTAGGTTGTAACTCTAGTTCTTCTTCTTATTTTTTTTGCTCTTTTCGTTTACATTATAGCTTACATTTGGTTTTTGTAGCAGACGGCTTGGTAGCTTATTGAATTTTATTTTCATAGTTTTATTTTAATTTGCTTGCTATAGTTGTTCGGCTAGTGGGCAGCTATGATTTTTCTCATTATATGTTAATTTCTTCTATTGTTAGTTTAGAGGTGGCAGTTTCATTTTAGTTTTCTTAGTTTATTTATTTATATAGTCTGATTTGTTTTATTGATTAGTAGAGTGAGGAAAGAACGGAGAGGGAGCTTTTAACTTTTATCTCCTCTTTCATTTTATGTTCTTGTGCTATTTTCGTGTATTTTATTTTTGTTATAGACAATGTTTATTTAATTTTCATAACTTTGTGTTGAACTTTGATTTTGGGGTTTTTTTCAATTTTCAGCGCATGTTTGTCAATTACTTTCTAATCTAGTTTAAATTCTTAATTTAGTTTTATTAATTTCTAAATTTAATCTATTAGTCATTTACATTCCAATCCGACAATCAAAAATCTAAAAACATGAATCTAGTCCATGACTAGTAACCTTTCCATTCGTTGCACTTACTATCTGTTTGTTTTCTCTTTGTGAAGTTTTTCACACTTTTTCAACGAGTTTAATTTTTGAGTAAGTTTCCCTGAGGAGACGATCTAGGAATTTATTCCTAATTATTACACGACATACTCCTGCACTTGGGATAGCCTTTGTGCTACTCATTTTTGAGTGAGTCAAATGTAGACTTAGTGGTGGACTAAATTGGTTCCAAGAACCAAACCCAAAAATCGAATGCACCTAAACACTAGTTGGATGGTAACCAAATGCCTTGAATTTTTTATTGATGTTCTGCTCTCAAATGACCCACACACTCACCCCACCTCTAGCACCATCCAATCCCCAAGAGACCCTAAAAACCATTATGGGAAATTGACCAAAATTTTTCCCACAAAAAAAATACACGAAACTAATGGCATCAAACCACCCCACTCGGCAACACCTTCCCTTCACCTCTTCCCTTTGAGTTGCCACTTCATCATCACTTAGCAGCCAATCCCCCACCTTCCACCACTTGGCAAGGCCTTCCAAGTGTGAATCACGACTAGCATAAAACAACCATGAAGAGAGGACAAGAGGGTGAGTCCAGAAATGATCAAAACTATCCAAGGATTTCCCCCTTGAACCCGATGGCTACTATGCTTGATGTCATAAGCCATTTTTTTTTCCTTCTAGTGATGCACCATGGCAGCATCTGCACCCTCTCCTTGCATGGAAGCACCTGAAAATGAAGAAATAGCGTATTGTATAAGCCCTCCTATGCTAGACCAACAACAAGCCTACCACTGTGGAACACCTCACCTAATTACCCATTAGGATTAACCCTTAAATGCCCTTAGACTAAGCTTATAATTTTGGGCTTTATATATATATTTTTAGAATACGAATTATTATTATAATTTTTTTGGGGGAGATAGTTAGACTTGTTTTACCCATTAGAGTATGGCACCTAGTTTCATTAATGGTTAAGCTTGAGAGTTAAGATTGAGCAGTTTAGTAAGCAACATCAGTGCTTCACTTATGGCCCTTGAACCTTTAGAATGTTATGCATGCCGCTAGCCCTTTCGTTGGACTAGCTGCACTCTGCAAACCACTTGTCCTCATGTTTCACCAAATCAATGAGGAAAGATCATCTTTTTCTTCCACTTTCTATAGAATGACTCTTTTCTTTGCCTTCCTTTTGTCCTCGAAAGTTGGTTTGTCCTCTTTCCCTGGTGTGGTCCTTACATATATTGCTGTATTCTCGGGTTTAATTGAATTATTTATTATTATTATTATTTTGATAATGTCTAAATGAATTTGGGGACCGGAAAGACTTGGTTTTGTGGATTATTGTTGTTAGATTAAATTTAATTGATATCGTGATGGTTGGTACGTTCTCGGAATAGAAAGGAAACTTGGTTGACAAAGTTTAGGAAATAAAATTTTCTGAGCTAGTGTTGAAGTCTTTGAAGTCGATAAACCATAGAAATTTGGGCTACGAATTTACCACACTAGAAATTTGTCTTGAGATACGAGGCTTCTATTGTTACGAAAACTGATGACAATGAAGTGAAAAATATATGAAATGGGAGAGAAAACAATCACACACAACACAAGATTTACGTGGTTCGGCAAATTGTCTACGTCCACTGGAGTTGTAAAGGATTTATATATATGAGAGATCACAATACAATGGAGGAGGAGAAATATTGTTCTTCACAGAGTTCTTGAGGCACACACACAGCCAAATGAAGTATAAATGGCCTATTTATACTTCTCACGGCGGAAAACCCTAATTCTGGGCAAAACACAGAACATTTGCTCGAGCGGCGTGTCGAGCGCGCGTCGAGCGAACTTCCCTTCCGTATTCGCTCGAGCTCACTGTCGAGCGCACGTCGAGCGTTCGACTCTGCCTGATTTCGCTCGAGCGGCCAATGCCTTCGCTCGAGCGAACTTCCCATCCTGGAGGCACCGCTCGAGCTCACTGTCGAGCGGCCTTCGAGCGTTTGAATCTGCCTGGTTTCGCTCGAGCGGCGGCCTTTTGCCGCTCGAGCGAAGTGGACCAGACTCCACTACTCAACAATTCTCCCACTTGGAGACTGGTACACTCGCTGCATCGTCCTCTTCCTCAAACGTGATATCCTCCACTTCTGCAACTCACTGCCCCTGTCTTCATGCCAGAAGACCAACTGAAGTTGCACACAACTTCAGTTTCTCAAGTGTGACACCCTTTGTCAACATATCAGCCGGGTTCTTGCTACCACAAATTTTCTCAAGTAACAACTGTCCATCATCTAACAATGATCGTATGAAGTGATACCTGATTTGAATGTGCTTTGTCCTGGAATGAAATGCTGGATTCTTGGCAAGGAATATGGCACTCTGACTATCACTATAGAGAGTGCCTTTCTGATTCTTTTTACCCAATTCCTCCAAGAAGCCCTGTAGCCATATCATCTCCTTTGCAGCCTCTGACACTGCAACATACTCAGCTTCTGTAGTAGACAAAGAAACTGTTTTCTGCAGATTAGAACCCCATGACACTGCAGTACCACCAAGAGTATAAACAAAACCTGTGGTACTCTTTCTGCTATCAATATCACCAGCTAAATCAGCATCAACATAGCCCTGCACCTCTAAGCTCTTTCCAGAGAAACACAAGCACGTTTCTGAGGAGCCCTTTAGGTACCTCAAAATCCACTTCACTGCTTCCCAATGTTCTTTTCCTGGTTTACTCATGTATCTACTCACAACTCCCACTGCATGGGCAATATCCGGTCTTGTGCAGACCATAGCATACATAAGTGAACCAATAGCTGAGGCATAAGGAACCTTACTCATGTAGTCTTGTTCCTCCTCTGACTCGGGTGACTGATTCTTGCTGAGTCTGAAGTGACTTCCCAAGGGTGTGCCAACTGGTTTGGCCTTGTCCATATTGAACCTGCTGAGTACCTTCTTCACATACTCAGCCTGTGAGAGCCTCAACGTACCTCTGGCTCTATCTCTGACAATTCTCATGCCAAGGATTTGCTTTGCAGCTCCCAAATCCTTCATTGCAAAGTGCTCTGACATCTGCTTCTTCAGATTATTGATCTCATCAATACTAGCCCCTGCAATAAGCATGTCATCCACATACAACAGCAGAATAATGTATGAATTGTCAAAATGCTTGACATAACAACAGTGATCTGCTTGACATCTAATGTACCCTGCACTGCACATGAAGTTGTCAAATTTCTTGTACCACTGTCTAGGAGCTTGTTTCAGGCCATACAAGCTCTTCTTCAGTCTGCAAACTGAATCTTCTTTTCCCTGTACTACAAACCCCTCAGGTTGGTGCATGTAGATGTCTTCTTCAAGGTCTCCATGAAGAAATGCTGTCTTCACATCTAGCTGCTCAAGGAATAAATCTTCAGTAGCAACCATAGACAGTACCATCCTGATGGTTGTGATCTTCACCACAGGAGAAAAAATCTCAGAGTAATCAATACCCTGCTTCTGCTGAAAGCCTTTTACAACAAGTCTAGCCTTGTACCTCTTACTGCCATCATGCTCAGTTTTCACCCGGTACACCCACTTGTTGTGTAATGCCTTCTTCCCCGATGGAAGTTCTGTCAACTCCCATGTCTGATTCTCTAGCAGAGAATCCATCTCACCTTTCATGGCCAGCTCCCACTTGCAAGAATTTTCATCTTGCAAGGTTTCTTCATAACTCTGCGGTTCTCCTCCATCTGTCAACAGAATGTAGTTCAAGGTTGGTGAGAAACGCTGTGGAGGACGTCTAGTCCTAGCTGACCGTCGAACTGCAGCTGTGGGAGTGGACGGCTCTGAAGCTGACTGCGGAATAATAGGAATGGGTGCACTGGACCCACTCTCCCCGTCACTCACATCTCTACTCTGCACTGTGACCTCTGGTAGGTCATCCAAGCTTACAAACTCGGACTCCTGAGGAGCTGTTTCAGAAGTTGTACTAGACTTGTCCTTGTACATAGACTTCTCATTGAAAATTACATTTCTGCTTCTTATGATCTTCCGACCCTGATCATCCCAGAAACGATAGCCAAATGCCTCGTCTCCATAGCCAATGAAATAACATTTCTTTGACTTCGCCTCAAGTTTACTTCGAGCATCAGAATCAATATGAACATAAGAAAGACAACCAAATGTTCTAAGGTGAGAAAATTTGACCTCTTTCTCACTCCAAACCTCCTCAGGCAATTCATGATTTAATGGAACTGATGGCCCTCTATTTATCAAGTAGACTGCAGTGCTGGCTGCATCTGCCCAGAAAGTAGGTGGTAGTCCGGCGTGCAGCCTCATGCTTCTAGCACGCTCATTTATGGTTCTGTTCATACGTTCAGCAACTCCATTTTGCTGTGGTGTCCCAGGAATGGTCTTCTCCATTCTAACACCCAGAGCTGCACAATACTCCTTGAACCCACCATCAATATACTCACCACCATTGTCAGACCTCAAACATTTCAGCTTTAGGCCTGTTTCTGTCTCTACCATGGCCTTCCAAGTTTTGAATACATTAAATACATCGGATTTATGCTTCAGAAAATAAATCCACACCTTCCTACTATGATCATCAATGAACGTGACATAGTAACGAGAACCTCCAAGAGATGCCACTGGGGAAGGTCCCCACACATCTGTGTGGACTAAGTCCAGTTTTCCTGTCTTAGGCGTCCTGCCATTTCTCAAGAAACTGACCTTCTTCTGTTTCCCCATAATACAGCTCTCACACATACTGAGATCAACTGTCTTCAGTTCTGGTAGCTTGCCTCTAGACAGAAGTTCTTTCAAACCCTTCTGACTCATATGGCCAAGCCTGCAATGCCACAAATCTGTTGTATTTTCTGCAACGGTAGTAGCAATAGTGTTAACCAAACCGGTAGTCATGTATAGTGTACCAGTTTTCCTACCCCGAGCCAGTACCAATGCCCCTTTTGTGACCTTCCAGGTACTATCTGAGAACACTACTGAGTGCCCACACTCATCCAGCTGCCCAACAGAAATGAGGTTCTTCTTCAACTCAGGAATGTGTCTGACCTTTTGCAAGGTCCATTTGTTCTTGTGAGGGAGTGCAATGTCAATGTCTCCCATCCCTACCACGTTCAAAGCTTCTCCATCAGCCAGATACACTTTCCCAAAATCACCTGCGACATAATTTCGCATTAGCTCCCGGTGGGAAGTTGTATGGAAGGAAGCCCCCGAGTCCAGTATCCAATCATCAACTGGACTATGAACTGCAAGTAATAGTGCATCATGTACTTCTTCAGTTACAACATTAGCACTATCATTCTCGGTCTTTCTAGGATTTTTGCAGTTCTTCCTTATGTGGCCAGCTTTGCCACAATTCCAGCAAGTAACCTGCTGACCAGGCCTCAACTTGCTCTTGCCTCTGTGGTTTGATTTTGACCTTCCTCTATTCGAGTTCCTATCATGTGATCTCCCTCGAGAATCAACATTCAGTGCTGAACTCGAACACGAGGTCTCGCCTGAATCTCTCCTACGCACCTCCTCAGTCAAAATCAAGTCGCGAATATCATCATATTTCAACTTATTTTTACCAGCAGAATTACTAACAGCCATTCTCATGGCTTCCCAACTATTTGGCAATGAAGCCAATAATATCAGTGCACGTATCTCATCATCAAATTCAATTTCAACAGACGACAATTGATTTGTGATAGTATTAAAATCATTCAGATGTTGTGCAACAATCGTACCATCTGCCATCTTTAAGTTGAACAACTTTTTCATTAAATGTACCTTGTTATTCGCTGAAGGCTTTTCATACATGCCTGACAAAGCCGCCATGAGATCCGCCGTCGTCTTCTCCTTGATGACGTTGTGTGCAACGGATCTCGACAGGGTTAGTCGAATAACCCCCAAAACTTGTCGATCCAACAATTTCCATTCATCCTCATCCATCTTCTCCGGTTGTTTTCCCAACAATGGAAGATGCAGCTTCTTCCCATAGAGGTAGTCCTCTATTTGCATCCTCCAGTAACCAAAATCCTTGCCATCGAACTTCTCGATCCCCGATACCTTCACTTCATCTCCAGCCATCGTCTTCCTTCAAATCCGAACCACGGCTCTGATACCAATTGTTACGAAAACTGATGACAATGAAGTGAAAAATATATGAAATGGGAGAGAAAACAATCACACACAACACAAGATTTACGAAGTTCGGCAAATTGCCTATGTCCACTGGAGTTGCAAAGGATTTATATATATGAGAGATCACAATACAATGGAGGAGGAGAAATATTGTTCTTCACAGAGTTCTTGAGGCACACACACAGCCAAATGAAGTATAAATGGCCTATTTATACTTCTCACTGTGGAAAACCCTAATTCTGGGCAAAACACAGAACATTCGCTCGAGCGGCGTGTCGAGCGAACTTCCCTTCCGCATTCGCTCGAGCTCACTGTCGAGCGCACGTCAAGCGTTCGACTCTGCCTGATTTCGCTCGAGTGGCCAATGCCTTTGCTCGAGCGAACTTCCCTTCCTGGAGGCACCGCTCGAGCTCACTGTCGAGCGGCCTTCGAGCGTTTGAATCTGCCTGGTTTCGCTCCAGCGGCATAAGGCCGCCGCTCGAGCGAAGTGGACCAGACTCCACTACTCAACATCTATGATTTAGCTTTTAATAAGTTGTACGAATATTTTAGTTAGGTCTTGAGTAATACCAGTTAGAGCGTTGAAGTGATTTGACAAATCAAGGTAAGGTATTGGCATTTCTACTTTAATATTATTTCATGAAACACGTGATTTCCGCCTAAAAGAAAATCATGTTTTCATGAGTATGGATTCTTACGTATGTTGTGAGTGGCGTGTTCATAGAAGATTTTAGAAAAAAGAAAGTTAACAGGGAATTTGGATAACTACACCGAAGGTCTATAAGAAGGTGTAGAACCCATATGGAGTGAAATTTATGAAAACAATAGCTACCATTGTAATGCAAAAAATCTCAAGTAATATTGGGGCTTCACCGAAATCTGCGAATCCCTCAAAAGTTGGTTCAACATTATATGGTAAATGATGAAAACCTTGTAGATTTGTGCTATTGAATGTGGCAGAGAGAGCAGCTAATGGTGTTGTCAATGGGATCAAGTTTGATCTCTTAACGAGGCACCGTGCCAGTCACTGTCCTGTGTCTTGGGTCTGTCAGAAGAGTTGTTACATTCACAAAGCCAAATTCTCTCATTGTTCCTTCCAAATCAGTCAAGTAATATTCATCTAAAAACGGTTCTGTGCTCTTCATCAATGTGAACAGAACTGGAGACAATTCCTGCAACAATTAAAAGCCCATTGACCATAAACTGAAGTTCCTCGAAGTGGTTAACACTTATTAACGTTGTCAAACAATAAAGATTTAAAAAAAAAAAACTATTTACAAACTTGATTTCTGGCACACCCAACACACCACTGAAATGGGTCCAACAATAGTAAGAAACTGTTAGTGTTTTTACTTTTTTATAACGTTCCACAACAAGTGGTATGTTGACACACCATGACACCAGGCTTGTCAATAGCAAAACGCATTGAAAATATTGTGGTCATACCTGAAGGATCTTTGACTTTGGCTGCAAAAGAGAGAAAAAGTAACATGAGCGTTATTATAACAGCACAACACATTATGACTTAAAAAGTATTTATTGCGTTTATTTACCGCATTATCTGTAAAGGCAACGGTGCCTCCAGGTCGAAGGAGACGGAATGCTTCCTTCACTAGATTGACTATTGCTCTATTAGGACATTCATGAAGCTTCAAAGAAATTAGGCTGTCAGAGGCACAATTATCTACGAATTTCTCTCATGAAAAGCTTTAAGAAAGTAAGTTAAACATATTTTTGGACCACATTTTGTTTCTGGAATTTTTCAAGTACTCAGTTCTAAAATATCATTAAGGAAATTTTCTGGAAGTTTTCAAATCACCAAGTTCTAAAATTGCATTCAGGAGCATTTCTTCTATCATCATTGAATGGGCAACCAATCTATTATGATCCATCTTATGGGGGAGTATCCCGTCTTTTCATCCAGTCCCTTGCAAGGATTTCTCGGTTATTTAATGTAGATTTTTTATCACATGAGAATTCACGTTCAGTAATCATGTTAAGTATATGGACTATTGACATAGCTGCACAGGTTATTGGCGAGCATTGAAAATAGCTACATATTGTAAGTTTTGTTCTTGATGAATTATTTTTTGTTTGATAGGAATGAATGACATGCAAGGAACAATTCATTTAGCAGCTTTAAGAACACCAGAGAAGAAACTAACATATTTAGCGGCAGAAACTGTAGAACTATGTTTAATCTAATTCTGTGGGTGACTTCCAAAATTATGCTGATAGAGGAGAGAGCTCAATTTTATACACCTTCTGTAGAGTAACGCAACAGGATACATTCGTCTTCATCAAAACAAAACAAAATTCAAAACTTGAGACTAATACTGAGTAGACAGCATCACATACCACATAAGCCATGGAAATAATGTCAAATGAGTTGGAAGAAAATCCCGTGTCTTCCCCATTTGCATGAATCCAGCTGATTGGATTCTTTCGAGGAAATCTTTTCTTTTCCTTAAATTGAGCTACAGCAAGAAAGTAAGGTGACAAATCTAGACCCTGCATCAATACAAATAAAGGTTTAGGTAAATATAGAGTAATACCTGTGAAATTCTTTATTGAGTTTCAAGGCGACATATTCCAAGGTGATTTGTTATATGCTACACTGTTTTAGTCATTTCATCAAGAGAGAGAGTTTGAACTCACAGTGACTTTGGCCAATGGAAACTTGTCAGCAAGATATCCTGTGCTGACACCTACAGAGCATCCAATATCTAGAATGTCCCTGATCATGGAATTTCCAGAATACTGTAGATGATGTTGCTCAATTGCTTGAAGCCAATTTCCACGTACTACTTCATTAGCTTCATCTAATGAAGAAGCATCAGGTACGGTTCGTCTTGCCATTGACAAGGTTGCAGCCTCTGCTTCAGCAGCGGCCTGACATGAAACATGCAATGTATGAAGGACTCTCCTGCCTTAAGAAATTTTCCTTCTTCAAGAAAGGATAGATTAACAATAAGAGGGTCTCAGATTAATAGCCAGCAAGATCAGGCATGCATTGTTACTAACAAGAGTCCAAGATATTTTTTACATAAAAAAGCAAACATTTAGTGAATTTCATTCCAACCTTGAATTTTGCACACCAATGAGAGGGACTACATAAGACAGAAAAAAAACCCATTAATCCGATGGAAAATTTCACTAATGACAAGTAGAGATACCATATGTACTCACTTTTAGCAGCAGAAGCCAAAGCGAAAATATACCACGTTTTTATCCTCGAAGGGAAAATATCAAGACTATTTTACTTGGACATTTATAAGGGACATGTTTGGACCATTTGCAACACACATCGAGAAGCTCAATCAGCAAATTCTGAAGTTTACTATAAATTACTAGCATCTGTTTATATGTTTTCTCCTTACTTATTCCATCCTAGTAATTCTTGTAGAAGTCTACTAATTATTGCATGTACTCTCATGCTGTTTAAAAATAACATATAAAACCTTTTTCTGAGAACTGGTAGTTTATGACGGTGTTAGAACAGTTAAGCATCACTCTTTCCTATCAAATGAGGTTATTAGAGTGGAGAGAGGCTTGATTAGTACTCGATTACCCAAAAACCTAATCTAATAGGAAAGCATGGATTTATTCACTTAACCAGTATTCCTTTTACTCATCTGATAATAGCTTTAAACAGTTATCAGTACTCACTTGCCATTGTGTCCACTAGTGTCATCAATATCTTAGACACGTACAAGTAGAAAAATAGGCAAGGTATTTTTTTATACGTGAACACTTGCTACTTGGTGCATTTAAAATTTTGAAAAGTCACAAAGGTATAAGCATATTAACCAGCTCAGAATAAAGCTGGAAAACTTACCAACCATGAAAGGTTGCCCTCATCATATGCATGGAAAGCATTCAAATAGTCTGCACATCAAGCAGTCAATAATTACTTGGTGTACTAAATGAAGATGAATAGCAAGTGCTACTAACAACAAAGGTAATACTTTTGAAACTTAGTCCAATTTTAACATAATCCAATATGCAGAATTAGGGACAGCCAAGAGTCGTCTTGACGGAAGGTTAGTTACCTCAATGAATTAAATGTACAGATAAAAGAATTATTATTTAAAAAAAAAAAAATTCCTTTAGCCACTTTTGGCTAACCAAATAAAAGCAAGGAATATAAAAGGATAAAAAGGCAGATTGCATATTATAATTTTAAATTTCACACTTAATGTTCCACTTATATGGAAGTTGGTGGATCACCCAGAGAGCTAGGAAGAATTGTTATTGAGACTTATATTGTTTCTCACTAAAATAAAATAGGGATATACCAATAGCTATTTTATTCAGTGGGAGTAGTGTCATAAAGTGTCTAAGGAACTACCATACAAACCTAAGTATTTGGGGGTCAAAGTGATATCATGGTACAAACGCTATTGGGATTTACTCTTTCCTATCAATTTAAAATTTGAGATCTTAGAATGGAGCCAAAGTTTGAACTCTGGGTCAACAAGCTCTGCCACCTAAAACCCTAAATTGATGGAAAAGAGTGAATTTAATTTAAAACAAGCATTCTCATGCCCTGCTCCCTTCCCACCCTGCAAAAGAAATAAAAGTAATGAAATCTCATTTTCCTAGAAGAAAATTAGCTTGATTTCATCTAAAGACAGGAATGGAACTTTAAAATGTGGACTAGTAATGTAACAGCCCGCTAAAATTATCAGTTTTGGATTATTTCCCGACAGCAATCACATCTCTCTTGTCTTTACCCTCATCTGGAATCACGCGTATAGTTTATCTTTTCCGTAAATCACGTATTTTGTTCTTCACCGACAGCTGTAAAATCATGAGTCTTCCAAGACCACGCCTAGCCTTTCTCAAGCCCAAACTACCACTTTATGTGGTGGACAGCCACCGTACGCCGCCACGTACGTTCCTCCGACGCATGTTCGTGACGAACAACGAGCGACGCACGGGTTATCCCGTCGATGGTATAACCTTCTATCTCTAGTTATTTTACGTTTAAAATAGTTGGTTGGTTTGTGGATTGTGTAGTTGTATTTGTGGAATTCGTTGCGTAGTTGTGAAGCGAAGTGTGGTTGTGAAGTGTTGCGTTTGATTGTGTATTTTGTGGACTGTGCTGTGAAGTATAGGCGTGAGATGGATGCCGTAGATGTGATACGGCGGGTTGTGTGAAGAGAATACGCGTGTAGCGTATTCTGTGTAATGCAGCGACGCGCCGCGCGACGTGCACTGTAGTGATGTGTGTCGTAGAAGGAAGGGAGTACGCATGTAGTGTACTCCGTGTTGTATGGCGATGCATCGTGTGATGTGCATCGTGTTGATGAGAGTTGTAGCGAAGGAAGTACGCGTAGCGCGTACTCCGTGTCGCGTAGCGATGCACCGTGAGACGTGTATCGCAGTGATGGGTATTGTAGTGTGGATGGAAGAGAGTTCACGTGAGTGTACTCTGTATTAAGTCGTGATACATCGGATGGCGTGTCACGAAGGGTTGAATGGCGTAGCAGAGAAGTGTGGAGCGTATGGTGTAATGTTGGGAAACTGTATGACAGTGTCCCGAAGCAGTGATGATATGGATTATAGTCCGGGATGACTGGTGTCATCTTGTGGTTGACTATGGCTAAGAGTATATGGATTGAGAAATGAGTTGTTTGTTTGGTTGTTATTGATAATTTTAATGAACTTGTTTTAGTGCAAAGGCTTTCTGAAGTCAATTTATCTCTTCCGAGTATAGTGAAACCTCAAGTTGGCCGTGGTGTTGCAAGTGCTTACAATATGGCAATTGAGTTCAGAAGTGAAAATCTTAAGGACTCGAGTGTTCCTCTTCCAGCTGTTGTGCAGTTCCTCGTGTCTCGCGCTCTATTCTCATAGAACGCGACGATCGAGGTAAGTTAGCCTCTAACTTACTATCAGTTTATTGTGTATGTGTGATGGGTAAGAGAACTACAATTTATGTATGTATGTTATCGTATATGCCATGTCATGCTATGTCATTACATGTTTATCTGCTACGTATGATTTAATCTCTCATGAATAATTATCTGTTATATAATCTTTTCTGTCATACAATGATGTATGTTATAAGTATGCCATGTTAAGTATGCCATATGATATAATTATGCCATGAAATGTTTATGATTAAATCATATTGTGCCATTTACAAGTATACGCCATGTTAGAAAAGTATATGATATTAATTAATATCTCATGCATTAAGAAAGATAAGAATGTTATGTTACTTGAATACGTGGGGCCACAACAACTGTGGAGTACGTATTATATTTATGTTATGTTATTTATAATGCGTGGGGCCACAACAACTGTGGAGTACGTATTATATTTATGTTACTTATAATGCGTGGGGCCACAACAACTGTGGAGTACGTATTATATTTATGTTATGTTACTTATAATGCGTGGGGCCACAACAACTGTGGAGTACGTATTATATTTATGTTATGTTATTATAATGCGTGGGGCCACAACAACTGTGGAGTACGTATTATATCTTATGTTATGTTACTTATAATGCGTGGGGCCACAACAACTGTGGAGTACGTATTATATTTATGTTACTTATAATGCGTGGGGCCACAACAACTGTGGAGTACGTATTATATTTATGTTATGTTACTTATAATGCGTGGGGCCACAACAACTGTGGAGTACGTATTATATTTATGTTATTATAATGCGTGGGGCCACAACAACTGTGGAGTACGTATTATATTTATGTTATGTTACTTATAATGCGTGGGGCCACAACAACTGTGGAGTACGTATTATATTTATGTTATTATAATGCGTGGGGCCACAACAACTGTGGAGTACGTATTATATCTTATGTTACTTATAATGCGTGGGGCCACAACAACTGTGGAGTACGTATTATATTTATGTTACTTATAATGCGTGGGGCCACAACAACTGTGGAGTACGTATTATATTTATGTTATGTTACTTATAATGCGTGGGGCCACAACAACTGTGGAGTACGTATTATATTTATGTTATGTTATTATAATGCGTGGGGCCACAACAACTGTGGAGTACGTATTATATTTATGTTATGTTACTTATAATGCGTGGGGCCACAACAACTGTGGAGTACGTATTATATTTATGTTACTTATAATGCGTGGGGCCACAACAACTGTGGAGTACGTATTATATTTTATGTTACATGAAGTATGGGGCCACAACAACTGTGGAGCATACACTACATGAGACACAGCAATTGTGACATGTAGAATACGTGGGGCCACAACAACTGTGGAGTACGTATTATATTTTATGTTATGTGAATTCATGGGGCCACAACAACTGTGGAGCATGAAGTATGGGGCCACAACAACTGTGGAGCATACACTACATGAGACACAGCAATTGTGACATGTAGAATACGTGGGGCCACAACAACTGTGGAGTACGTATTATGTTTTATGTTACTTGAATACGTGGGGCCACAACAACTGTGGAGTACGTATTAATGCACATTATTTATCAAGACAATTAAATAAGATTCCAAGTTTATGTTAAGTCAAGTTTCAGATCAAGTTCATGTTATATTATACTCACGTACATGTTATGTTCATGTTTATGTTATGTTCCAAGTTCATGTTCACATCATGTTATGTTCACTTTTATGATATGTTCAAGATCACGTTCATGTTATGTTATGTTCATGTCCATGTTATGTTTCACGTTCATGTTATGTTGTTTGTTCATGTTATGTTTTAAGCTTAAGTTTATGCCATGTTAAGTCAAGTTTCAGTTCATGTTTAAATTCTGGTTAAGTCATGCTATATGTCAAGTTATACTATGTTTATATATGACTATAATTATGCATTTATGCTTTTACTGCCATGCATGCATTTTTAACCTGTGTGTGAGTTTTATGTTAACTTACTGAGATTTGTAATCAAATCTCACTGTGGTAGTCCCAACTACCATTCCCCCGAATGGTAGATCTTGTTACAGGACCCAAAGGAGAATTGGAATCTGACCAACTGAATACGGTCGACTAGGCCACGGTGCGATGTTGATGATGGTATAGTATTTAACTTAGGTTAATACTTGTACTTTTGGAGTTGTATCTCAAGTATTCTTTTGATCACAACCATTTTAGACTAGTGTGGTGATCACGGCTTTTTAGTATGCCTTTATGTATGAATTATGTTTCAAGTATTTGGGATATATTTAGTTTGGTGCATAGTATTGCTAAAGAAAAAGATTATCCGCTGCGAATATTGCATAATGCTAGATGCATGTTAGAAACATTGCATCTTATATGTCATGAACGGGGGCAGGTAACCTTGTGTTGCATGTCCCGACGCTTCAAATGTCCGTTCAATCCCAAGCGGAATTTGGGGGCGTCACAAGTAATGACCTAAGATCCGTACTATTTAACCAACACAAACAGAATACTACCCAAATATGCCCTATAATTGTTCAGAAACCATTTTAGAGGGCTCCAATAATAATAGGGGCATCTTTTTATTTATTGCGAGGGTTAGTTATAATATAATGAATAAACTTTAAGAATCACAGAAAACTGTGTGGCACCAGCGACACCACGGCAAGGATAAAACAATCTGTTCCAGATACACAGCACGCTCGTGGATTCATCTTGTCAAAATAGTAATCAAAAGCCAAAACACCATAAATTGGAACTCGCAAAATCGTAATCTAACTAGTTTTGATTGAAAATTAAATAAACCGACTAATTACATGGTATTCTTTTTAGATTAGAACTCGAACCATAAGATCCATATATTACTGGCAAAGAGAAAATTATTTTAGCATTATAATAGGAACTTGACTTTTTAACATGCAGCGAAAGTAAAGCATAGTGTCTGAAATTTGAATCTGAAATTCTAAATATGCAATAGAAGAAGCTTAATCTTCAATTGAGGCAAACTGAAAGTAGAAAATCTTCGACATTAGAAGTTCCTAATACATTTCATAAACAATAAATAAACTACGTGTTCATATCTTACATTATCTAATGTCTAGAACAGATAACAAGAAAATATTTACTGCATGGATTCTAATATTGCTCGATTTCGTCAACCTAAGTTTTCAATTTGAAAAACACAACAACGTGAAATTTAGATTCGAAAACATTCAAGCAGAAAAACGAAAATAACATAAGGCCACAAATAAGGCCAAAGGAAAAGAACATAGAGAAATACACATAAAGGCGAAAAGCAATAAAATGAGAATTCAAGAAATAGAGAATTTACAGTCTGGGTATACAACTGAAGGGTTCTGAATGCTCTCCAATTCCTTGTATACATCTGATTCCAGAATCTCCATTGTCATTTCCCTCCACGGAATATTCTTCTTCTCAGCAGTGCTGCTCGAACCACAACCCAGAATTGAACAATCATTATCCACACAAAAATGCCTAGGAGAGAGAGAGAGAGAGAGAGAGAGAGAGAGACTCGATAAGGACGCGTCTGGCTCCGAGCTTGAGCAGAGAATAGAGGGGCTTGAACGAAATTAAAGCACCGACAAGGCGAGAGAGAGGGGTTGCACCAGCCCATTTGGGACGGTCCAATTGTCCTTCTTCGTACCCGTCCACTTCTACACCTTCCATTCCAGTCACGTCATACGCTGCCAGAAAGCCTCTACTTCTTCTTGGTCTTCTCGTTCTTAAGTGGCTTTTGGAGCAGACAAGTGAAAGGCCGTAAGTAGCGGGGCCACACAATGCCATTGGAGTCACTCAGAGAGACAGAAGAAGTAGAAGAAGGGAGAATTGAGAAGGGAGCTAACGGTAATTGTAACAGATAACGGCTAATCTTATCCTCAGGTCATGCACCTCAGCCCAGGCCAGAACCTCTCGTCCACCTCTGGTATCCCGCCACGTGGACTTTTCCGTAAATAAACATCCAAGGCCAGATTCTTATCTCCATGTCATGCACCTCAGCCCAGGCCAGAATCTCCCGTCCACCTCTGTAGCCCGCCACGTGGACTTTTACGTAAATAAACAAAGTGTGTACGTATAATTTATCCAAGTACATGTAATAGTGATAATATCCTTTTGCCTTTAAATAATGTTATATATGTCACATGGTGGAAAGTCTAATAAAATAAAAATAAAAAGGAGACATAGAAATCGTGGATTTAACCACTAGTACAAGATAAACATTAAATTAAAAGATAGTACAAGCACTAAAGGAGGGGTGTGGCACCTTCGTTCCTCAGTTAAGAGTTTGGCGAGGATCCGCATTGCCAAAGGTGCTAACCGGTACGCAACATCTCAAATTTTCTCCAAGGCTAATTGTGCAATCTCAAGAATTGAGCACCCATGTAGTGAAATAAATTGTAGCTGAATAAGTAAAGGGACTAATACCAAATGTACTAGAGATTTAAATTAGTAAGAAAATGTAACCTTCAATAATAATATCTATATCTCAATTCTTTCCAAATAATATTATATACCATCATTAGTTCACCACTTATGTCAAAGCACAACGAATCTTACATGTTTTATCACCTAACTAAAACATACATCGTAACAAATATAAATATCTTAAAACTGGGGACTGGCTTCCGTATTTACACCTTGGGCAAGCCTTATCCTTCTTCCTTGGAAAACTCTTCCTACGCTAAGTCTGTATTAAGATCTACAACTCTAGTAAGCGAAACTGCAAGTAGGATAACCATAGTGAGACTTCTAAGAAATCCCAGTAGGTTAAAACACATGACAACATTATTAATGAGAGACAATGGAAATGAATATGCATGCAATGTTTTCATGTAAATAAATCTGTAATCACATATATTTATGATAGCAAGGAGTCACCCTTCACGTATAAACACATGTATTCATAGTTATGGTGAGCAATTATGCTTAGACTAAATTTCAAGTAATAAGCATGACGAGGAATTACCCTTGAACAAACCTCATATATGCATGGTCCTTATTAAGGGGAGGAATTGCCCTATAATCAATTTACATTAAATCCACAATATCTCATCATATAAGTACCAATGGGATATCACTCTACCTGTTCGACGCTAGGAATCACTCTACTCGGCCAACGAGTGAGGTCATTCACCAAATCCAATCCAGACGACTCGGGGAATCACTCAACCTAGTCAACACACAAAAGAACATCATGCATGATCAAACCTAAGGGCTTTCTCTATCTGTGTTATCAAGTGAGGTCAATACGAAGACGTTCCACCCTAATCATAATGGGAAATCACTCTACCTGTATGAAACTTATTGAAACATGTTGTTGGAATGGCATGGGGATTGCTCAACCCATTCATGATTATCAACACACTGTAAGAGTAAATACTCGAAATCACATCATCATCATCAAATCACAATATTCAAACTCATTATCTCAAAATCACAGTGTAAAGTTGATTGGTAAGCATAATGAAGGAAAAATTTTTTTTTGTAGATTATGCAAACTTAGAACCTACAACATACTTACAAACATTTACCCCACATTCCTAGTATGGTCGTTGCAGCTAACTAAATTGAACTGTATTGCTAATATTACAATAGTACCGATGTTGTCCTTCCATCGCAAATTTTGAAGTTCCTTACTTTCTTGAAGACCTTGACTGTAAGAGAGAATAAAAACTTTTTTATCTCAAAAGTGAGATTTTGACTTTTGTCCAATGCCTTTTATACTATGGGATTGTCAACCCTATAACTGACATCTGTTCAACTCTAGATATGCTTGAATGAGAGACTTTTGATCTCGGCCATCCATTTGCCCTCTAGCCTTTAAGAATGGCAAAGATTGAGTGACTGGTGGGAACAAGGTGTGCACATCGCTGTAACTTGCCTTAGGTCCAATCTGCAGCCCTTCCCCTAATAAAGATCTTCCATGTAGTGCTAGACCATACCTCTGACTTCATATGATATAGCCTATAGGTCAGTAATTTTTTTTTGCCACAACCTCACTCCAAACGAGACATCTCTTATAAAGTATGAGCCTGTGCATACGACACCTGTCACCCTCTGAGTCGTGCAAGACACACTTGTTTCACTTTAATCATTTCTTCACCCCGTTCTTAGAGAGAAACCCAAAAGAGCTCTCTCGGGCAGATTTCTGGGTCTTTTTGCGTGGAGTTTTTCGACCCTTTTTTCTCGTATATCGCACTTTATTCTCGTAGAACGTGACAATCGAGGTAAGTTAGCCTCTAACTTACTATCAGTTTATTGTGTATGTGTGATGGGTAAGAGAACTACAATTTATGTATGTATGTTATCGTATATGCCATGTCATGCTATGTCATTACATGTTTATCTGCTACGTATGATTTAATCTCTCATGAATAATTATCTGTTACATAATCTTTTCTATCATACAATGATGTATGTTATAAGTATGCCATGTTAAGTATGCCATGAAATGTTATGATTAAATCATATTGTGTCATTTACAAGTATACGCCATGTTAAAAAGTATATGATATTAATTAATATCTCATGCATTAAGAAAGATAAGACATGTTATGTTACGTATAATACGTGGGGCCACAACAACTGTGGAGTACGTATTATATTTTATGTTACGTATATACGTGGGGCCACAACAACTGTGGAGTACGTATTATATTTTTATGTTACGTGTATACGTGGGGCACACCCACACAACTGTGGAGTACGTATTATATTTTTATGTTACGTGTATACGTGGGGCCACAACAACTGTGGAGTACGTATTATTTTTTATGTTACGTGTATACGTGGGGCCACAACAACTGTGGAGTACGTATTATATTTTCTGTTACGTGTATACGTGGGGCCACAACAACTGTGGAGTACGTATTATATTTTATGTTACGTGTATTCATGGGGCCACAACAACTGTGGAGCATACACTACGTGAGACACAGCAATTGTGACACGTAGAATACGTGGGGCCACAACAACTGTGGAGTACGTATTAAGTCAAGTTTCAGATCAAGTGCATGATAAGTCAAGTTTCAGATCAAGTTCATGTTTTGTTATGTACACGTACATGTTATGTTCATGATCAAGTTATGTTCCAAGTTCATGTTCACATCATGTTAAGTTCACGTTTACAGTATGTCTCAAGTTCACGTTTATGTCATGATATGTTCAAGTTTATGTTATTTTCAAGTTCATATTTATGTTATGCATGTTTACGTTCATGCTACATTTCAAGTCCATGTTATGTTTTAAACTCAAGTTCATGTCATGTTAAGTCAAGTTCAGTTCACGTTTAAGTTCTGGTTATGTCATGTTATATGTCAAGTTATGCTATGCTTATGTACGACTTTACTTATGCATTTATGCTTTTACTGCCATGCATGCATCTTTAACCTGTGTGTGAGTTTTATGTTAACTTACTGAGATTTGTAATCAAATCTCACTGTGGTAGTCCCAACTACCATTCCCCCCGAATGGTAGATCTTGTTACAGGACCCAAAGAAGAATTGGAATCTGACCATCTGAATACGGTCATCTAGGCTACGGTGCGATGTTGATGATGGTATAGTATTTAACTTAGGTTAATGCTTGTACTTTTGGAGTTGTATCTCAAGTATTCTTTTGATCACAACCATTTTGGACTAGTGTAGTGATCACGGCTTTTTAGTATGTTTTTATGTATGAAATATGTTTCAAGTATTTGGGATATTTTTAGTTTGGTGCATAGTATTGCTAAAGAAAAAAAAAAAAATTATCCGCTGCGAATATTGCATAATGCTAGATGCATGTTAGGAACATTGCATCTTATATAGTATGAAGGGTGCAGTAACACTCTGTGCACCTCGACGTCACAATGTCTTCACCTCAGAGGGTAAAGTTGGCGTCCACTCCTAGTCTCTTGACTAACTACACTTTGTTCTCCTGACTATCTCCTCATCTCTTGCCTTTTGTCTTCAAGGAGCGAGCTCTACCCATGCTTTGGCACGATCCTCACAAGGGAAAGTAACTCAAAACAAGTTAAAATAGAGATATAAAAATAAAAAACAAATAGGAAANGAGTACATCATTTTCCCTCCTAGTGTAGGGTTAAAAGTTCCCTCCTAGTGTACTCTTTGTAACAGCCCGCTAGAAATTCAATGGTGGAATTTCTATAGACATTAGAAATCTCGTGAAAACCCCATAAGTTTTTACGAATCGGCTAATCGCATAAGTTCTAGTATGTCAACATAATTAGTTTTATCACTCACTATGGTGCCAGAAATGTGATTTTATTTGTTTGAGGTAGTTAGAAGTGTCAGATTACGTTATAGTTTACGCCACTAGACTCAGTTGAATATTTAGGATTTTTCAGTACTAAGTTTATTATGCACTTTTTCGGAGTGAATAGTAACCTCGATAAGCGTACTAAGTGCAGTGGTTTCAAAATCACAGTGTGAAATGTCCAAATTAGGTTAGAGAAGTTTTATTTGGACACTTGGCAAGATCTTAACCACACATAATGAATAGTATTAGATACTTGTAAAAAAAATAAAAAACAAATAGGAAATGGCTACACAAGACCTATCCCATATTTATTGACACAAAGCCAAGAAGGTATCACTAAAGTCAGTTGATTCTAGTTGAAGCAACTGTTATTGAACGTTGAAAAAGCATGATGCAAAAGCCAGTCGATTGGCGCCAGATACTATATACTGTTTGTACAAGATATAAATAAGTTCATTCATTAATACAAATATCCATATGTCACTGTCACTTCCCGAATAATATTATACAGTATCATCTGTTTATTTCCTACATTCACATACAACAGACCATACATGATTTGTCACCTAACTAAATGATACATCTCCAAGACATTACAAAGACTACTAATAGAGACAGGCCTCCATTACTATCACTCAGGTAGGGTTGGTCCTTCTTCCTTGGGTACCTCTCCTAGGCTACCTTTGCATTAAAGTCTAAAGTTCAGATAAACGAAACCATAGGTAGGTTAAACAGTTATGAAGAAACTGCTAATGAGAGACAATACATGAGATGATGTAATGCACTGTTTGATGTAAAAGATCTATGAACAAATATATATATGCATAGTGAGGAATCACCCTCTTAGCAAAAACACATGCATTCATAGTTATGGAGAGGAATCAACCTCTTCTTGAGCCTGTAAAACTATCAAATCTCGTCATATAGAATCTCATTTCATAACATTTAATCACATAGAAAGCCAAGTAGGGAAAATCACTTCACCGTTTGACTGGGAGAAGCACTCCCACCTGACCAATGTGCAAGATGATTCACCCATTTCATATTATCAAACACATACCGAAGTATACATGCTGCACTTGGGTCACATTCTACCTAGCCAACCAACTTGAAGACACCACATATGATATGTGCGGGGAATCTCTCGACTCATCTACCAAGTGAGGTCAATACGAAAGAGTTCCACCCTGATTATCATGAGGACCCTTACTCCTTCCTATGAAACTCGTGGCAATGTGTAATAGGAAATGCATGGGGACTCCTTAACCCATCCATGATGATTGACACGCGATAAGACTCACACACCTGAAAATCCACAACACCATCAATCCAAACTATTCAAACTCATCATCTCAAAATCAAAGTGTAAAGATAATCCACAAATATGATGAAGAAGATTTATGTTATTTTCATGAAAGAAATGGGAAAGTTATAGAATATGCAAGGTTAAATCTAACAACATGGCCACAACATTTACGCTACATTCTCGATACTGTCTTAGAAGTTAACCTACCTCACAATATCTAAAATACTACGGTGGCACTGATGCTAGTTCTCCTGTCACTCCTTTTGAAGCCACGTTTTTTCTTTGAAGACTTTGAGTCCAAAGAAACTCCAATGCTTACTATCTTAAAAGTGAGATTTTAACTTTTACATTAAGCCATTTTATAGGGTAGGATCGTCAGGTGTTCTTTTGATGCAATTCTAACTTTAAGCATGCTTGAATAGAAGCCCTTTAGTCTCAACTGTCTATCTGTAAGATGACAAATATAGACCGATGGGACATGAACATTCCTGAGGCTTGTATTTAGTCCAGTCTGCAGTCCCTCCCCGAATATAGGTCTCCCATGTTGCGTTAGACCATACCTCTGGGTTTAGAGGATATGGCTTGCAGAATCTTAATCTCCTTCCCTACAGACTCACTCCAGATGTGACCTTTCAGGTAGAGTGTGGGCTTCCTCACTAATACCTTCTAAGCATTTCCGTGTTATCCCAAAAAGCCCTTACATATGGATCTTGTCCTTAATTGTTGCTGGCTCGTACCTCGCCTTCTACACCAACCTTTCTCACCTCGTATAGGGTGAACTTTTTCTTGCTTGACCGGTTCTAGGTGACAAATCCTTTATTTCACTATATGTGAGGTACATCAGCCTAACCTTCCACATTGTGTTACTTGCCTTGTTGAACTAGTTACACTTTGTAGGCCACTGCTGCCCCATCTTCCATCTTTCCAAGGAAAGACTCTCTTCTCTACTTTCCAACCCTTGGAAAGTGATTTGCCTCCTCGAGCTGACACTATCCTCACATTCTCCCCTTTTTAATAGGAATTTCATCCTCAAAATTTAGTGAGGATCATTATAACGATCGGCCCAATAATTATAAAGACAATTCTATTGGGCCAAATTAAGTTTAAGGGCCATTTTAAGTAAGCTAGTGTGTAATGCCCCATTTCTGGAAGTCTAGAGATTTAGCTCTTATTAATTAATATCAACTTCAAAATTCACAACTATAAAAATATTAATTTATTGACTCAACCCAAATATCCATGTTTCTTCATAGAGACAACAAAGAAATTTTCAATAGCATAAATTAAAAGCTCCCCAAAGACTTGAAAATATCATTAACTCATCAAATCAAAATATCTGAAAATAAATCAATTTACTAACTACGACTCTAAAATAAGTACTTGTACCATCGGACACTTATTCCACTACAATGATCACACCTTGCTAAAACTTCCTACTCTTGTTCTCCAGCTGAACCATCAAAATTATCAAAAAAATGTTATGGAGATAAGGGGTGAGTTATCAACAACTCAGTAAGCAAAGAACATATACTAGTATGCAAACATGAGCATTTACAGAGTTCAGAATGTAGAACAAAACACTTTTTATTTTTAGAATGCAGAGTCAGAACATGTTATCCAAATATATCAAAGCAAAAGTTCAAGAAATATTCTTATTCAAAATTTCTTTGGCATAGCATACTGACCACCATCATACCCGAACATCATATCACATCAGAGGCTATATTTAACCCCTGTGGTAGGGTTGTGCAAACCCCGGTAGCTAGCCAAGGATAAACAGAATGTGAATCTTCTCCTTATTACTCTTGGAGCCCCGAGTGTGCACATAAGAAAGACCATCAGAAAACCACTTTGTTTCCAAAGTGGGTGCACCAGAAACGGAACAGTTGGTATCAACCTAAACAAAAACCACTATTAGCACTCGTGGTAGGTCAAACATATCACCATCCACAAACCACATCCTAATTCTGAATGTCATGCCAAAAGTTTTCAGAAATCACATCATAGCATATCAGAGTTTAGAACATCTTCAAAATAGAACAGAATCAGATCACAAAAATATAATTTTTGCACAAAATTTCATATTCACTCTCTTTGCACAGTTTAGAAACAAAATGCTATAAAATAAGCTTATGTCTGCACCAATCATGACAAAAATGCTTTTTATTTCATCAAAGTTCATGAATGATGTCGAACAAATAACCAAGGTTGTTTTCATAATTCTTTTCATGACATAAAATGCACATTTTCATAAATTAACCTCAGTTCATTTTATATTTATGCAAAATCTAGCATATGAACCTCGCTTACCTAAACTTCTTAGTTTTCCATAATTCCTCCACAACAGTACCGAACAAATATCAATCGTCACCTATAAAATAGTCACGTAATTCTCATAAATTTCTGGTCAAACATATATTTCAATACTGAAACCTGAAATGCTAAATTAACCTATTCTAAATCCTCAAAACCTAAAATTCTCATAATTTCTAAAATACCATCAATTATCCACTTAATATTCACTCAACCCAATTCTCCCTTATTCACATGGTTTATTTAAAAGAAATTAAAATCCTATTCATTTTAAAAAAATCAAAAGTTATTGAAATAAAAATTATTATGCGACCCAAAATTAATTTAGAACCTGAACTCAACTCAAAAACATTTTACTTCAAAATCACTTAACGCAACACACTAAAAAAATATAAAACAGAATCAAGTAAAAACAAGCCCACTTAAATAAATCTTTAAAATACTGTGTTTGAAAAGTTGAGGAAAAAATTGTAATTTATTAATTCATAAATGAAAAACCCAAAGGCAACAAGTAGAAGAAATCAAAACCAAAGAAAGAGGTTGTGCGGCAACTTACCCAACTAAACCAGAGGACACAAAGCGGGAGCAAGCAGAGCATGAAGGAGTTGGGTTGGTTAAAAGGTGAGTGGTACAGCTGAATGACTGAGAAACAAAGAGGAAGAGTGATGAGAGAGAGAGCAGAGGATGAGAAAGTGGGGGAGGATCGATGTGGGTTACCAAATCAGCACGAGGTGACTGGAGGAGGCACGGATGGTGAACGAGTGGCAAGTGGTGACGTCACTAGACCTCGGTCGGGCAAGGGCTGAAAGCACAACCCGTGCCTTGCTTCAGTGGTAGAAAAACAGAGGCTTATTGGCAGTGGAGATGGAACCGAAGGCTGTTTGGTGGTTGAGTGGGTGGAGGCATTGGGCTGTGGTTCAACAGGAAGGGAGCAGTGCTCTCTTTTTATACATGCAAAACAGGGGTTGTTATGGTGGATAAAACGTGCGCTAAGGTGGTGACCGAGAGGAGGTGCAGTGGCTCTAAAGGGCAGTTTAACCATGGGCTTAGGTGGGGTGGATTTCCATTTGGGTTGCTGCTGCAAGATGGAGGGGAGCTCCCACTTGGAGGGGCTCACATGCAATGGCTGGGTCACACAATGGTTGAGGTTCGGTGCGTGGACTAGGCAGTAGCTACGTTAAGGTGGTGCGGCGACAACCCTAGTCTAGAGGAAGAATATGAATACGAGATCTAATGTGTTCTTGTTCTATATATAATGGGGGTTGTTGCCGTGAATCTATGGGCTGTGGGAAAAGGAATGTGCATAGTTTGAGAAGTGTACGAGAGATGTGCATGTGTGGTAAACGTGGTGACGGCGACCAAGAACTAACTAGGGTTTCAAAAAAATAAAAGATCACGAGGCTGAGAAATAGGTTTAAGGATTTTAATGGAAATGAGACTCTAGAGTTGTAACCTTAAACCTTTTGAAAAATATTTTATAAAAAAACAATATTTTAGAAACAAATCTTGCATGGCTGGATTTGTAAATAAAATATGCCTCGATTTTACACTTTAAAAAGAATAATCTAAACTTTTTTATAAAAAAAATATCTCGGCCCATTAAAGATTTTAAACTAAAATATTGAACCCAAAGAAGAATCGTAATCCACCAAAACAGATATTTTAAGCCTGTAGTTTCCCATTAAAGAAAATTTGAAAAGCTCAAATGGGTTTTTCATACATATAAATCCAAAAATTCTTTAAAACAGTTTGATGCTAAACCCGGATGTTACATACCGCGTTATAATTTGTTGAGATTGTCTATGAATTTTAGAATAGACTCATAGGTTCAAAGCTTTATTTGAAGGCCGTAAATGGCTAATTGTTGATTTTGGACAGTATTGATGGTTAATGTTTTCTAAGAAGCACATTTTAAGTTGTAGCGAGTAATTTTGAATAGGCCATGGGCTCGAATTCTATTACGATGGGTTAATGATTTTATTAGGTCTAAATAATTGGTTTTAGCCAATTGAAATTTGACATAGCCCACACATATGCGTGATGGGCCAACCCTAGTGGTCTTCTTGTATTTTTCTTCAAATTTTGAAACCCTAGTGGCTTGCATGAATGCCATGTGCCACGTGCCTTTTATATGTCCAAAAACTCTCATGCGTGCATCTTCTAGAATGTTGAATGCCCCATGCATGCTTGCCAAGTGTGATAGCCAAATGTTTCTCCCTTGCTCTTCATCATTTCCACTCTTGAAAACTTAAAAAGGCTTTGTTGCATAAAGGACATGCAGTGCTCCCCATTAAGGCCAAAACCCTAAGGCTTCATCATCATAAGATCCTTCTAAAAACCCTACATGCCCCTTGGTGTGCTCCCCATGTGGTCTACATTCAATGAACCTTCAAAAGCGTATAGGTCTTTTTAGGGCTGAAACTGTAACAGCCCGCTAATTCTTATCTCTGTACCATTTTCTTCCTTTTCTTTTCACACATAGTAGANCAGAAACCCTAATGTATCTCCTCAATGCTAGAACCTTATTGCTCCTAGGCGTGTGTGTGTGTGTGTCTTGCTCTAGTCAAACCTCTCTCTCTCTCTCTCTCCCACTAAGATTCTTCTAGAATCCTCAAAAGTTATGTGTGCCCCTTCCTTAGGCATCTCTCCCTCTTCCTCATGATTATATTCCTCTAGAAACTCCCACACTTCATGCATACATGACACTTGGAAGACAAGGGGTTAAGGTCCCTTGGGTGGGCGTGTATTTGTTTGGCTGAAACCCTAGAGTCTCTTTGAGACTTTTGCATCCCACTTAAAAAAGCTCCTTAGGACTTGGCCATAGTAACCATGACCCTAGCTAAGAGCAAGTTTTGATTCTTAATAAGGGATAAATGTAGGGAGTGTGAGTTAGAAAAGAAGTTTACATTATCAACCAAGTTATTATATTTAGAAAATTCTAGTGCAATATTTATTTTGAGGAAAGAAACCAGGAGGCCATTGGAAGAATGACAAGTGGCATAGATGGGTTAAGTGATTTGGTTAAAATGCTATATGGATTTGGGAAGGCCAAAGAGTTTGGTTTAGTAATGGCTCAAATTTTTAGGGTAAAAGGATTAAGGAGAGATACAAAAACTTAAGACCAACTTATTAGACTTAAGACCAACATAGTAAGCATAAGGTTATTGGGTGCCTAACTTAGTGAGATTCAAGGCTACTAGCCCAATTGAAGAAAGACCCAAAGTTGAGACCTACCTAATGGACTATTGAGGCTAAAGAAAGGCCCAATAAATTTGGACATAAAGCAGATGGATAAGTCTACATCTAGGCCAACAACAAAGACTTGTTCATATGGCCTAATAAAAGCCCAACACTTGAAGCCCAAGCCTTTTATTTCATTTCATTCTTCCAAATGGGACCCACATACACCATACCATTGGTTTTCATCTTACCCAAACCCCAACCATATGCCCCTAGGGTTCTCTTCCAACCATGGTAAAGCTTCTAACTTGAGTTAAGGATCACTATTCATCTCACCCATGAATAGTAACTCAAGCATCATGAAATTGCATAGCCTTCTTGAAACTCTTTTCTTCATAATTTTAGATCTAAAATTTTTTCCTTCTGCACTTGTTTTCGCATCACTCTTAGACAACCCATGAAGGTTAGAACTAACCCAACCCATGTCACTTGAAGCAAATGCATGTCAATGCCACCACAACTCACCAATCAACTCCTAGGTGCAAAATAGAACAAATAACCAAAAACCAACATCTCTTCAACTAGTTCTCAAGAAAATTTATACCCCATTAATCCTCATGATGTCACCTAAGAATTATATGTAGCAAGTGGACAAAACAGTTTCAAGAAACAAAACCAAAAACCCAACTATTCACCTAGAAACTTGACTTCTTGACTAAATTGATTGCACCTCCATCTTCAAGGAATTTCTGCACTTATTTATCTCACCTCTACCATTTAGTCCCTAGGAAATATTTCAAAACACTCAAGTGCATGATTGGCCATTTACGTCCCATAAGTCAAAAAACAGATTGGCAAGGAGAGGTATACTTGAACCACTTGGCTGAAACCACCACCTATTTCATCTCTTTCATTTTCTACGCAAACATGATCACATGGCAGCCACTCATATCTCTTATCCTCAGTTGGAAAAGCTACCAAGTAGAGGTTATCATACCCACAAAACAAGTCACAATGATGGTACAAAAGATGATAAAAATTCTGGACAGCTTTGGAGATCAAAACAGTTAGCTATGGCATGCTTCCTTGTGAATTTTTCATTTTATTTTTCGAGCCAATGCAACCCTAAACCTATGGACACCTTCTAGCACTTGGCCAAGTTTAATCATGAAGATTTAGGCCACTATTTATTTGACTAAGCCATGACACAACCAAGAAGGCACTCAAGACGCCTCCACCGCCCACATTTACCAATCAACTCCCTCTTTCTTCAACCATTGACGTACCCTTCCCCCCCCCCCCTCCTCCCCCAAACACTCCTCCATGGAATCCTATAAATACCTCTATTCACCCCTCACTTCTTCACACAACTTCCTCTAGCCTTCATCTAGTGTTCTTGAGAGCAAAACACTCAAAGGGCGTATATGGGTTTAGAATATAGAAAATATGAAGTTTGTGAAATTTGGTGAAATTCGAGGCCAAATGGCAAAAAGTGAAAGTTTAGAGCCTTAGTGGCAATTTTGTGCAATTGTATGGGCAATTTCATAATTATTGTTTAAACCCTTTTGATTATGAATATCTTCCTTAGTTATGCAACTCCTAACTTAAAATAACTCCTATTACAACCGCATCAATTTCCTAAGTACCTAAGAAGTTTGCAAGTTAGCTTCTAACTTAATCTTAGATAATTTATTTATAATTCTTGTATAATCACCACATTCATATTAAATGTCTTTCTGAGCGTGAAACATCTTATTATACATTACTGAACATTTGATTACTTGCTTACATGACATATGAAATTTCTCACCATTTTAGCATATTGCTTACAAATGTCATTTTCACATAAAGCTTACTCCTTATGCACATATCAGAAAGCATTTTTAAAGCATAACATGGAAATAAACTTTTTCACGACCTTAAAGGTTAGGATGAGGAATTATCCTAGTGGAACTCATCTGTCCACTTGGAGTGTAAAAATGAAGTGGTAAACCCTGGGTTGACAAAGTACCGTCAATGAGTTTCGAATATCTTTTTTTAAAGAATGCCAGAGGAAAGTTAATTTTATGACACCTAATACTGGTAGGTACATACGTTTTGATGGTATGTTATGATGATGAAATGTTATGATACAAATGCATTGGGTAATGAGTCTGCGGATAACGTAGTTTTAATATGAGTTCTACTACGGTCACTAGCAGGTACTCACAGTACGTATAGGGGAGGTGTAATGATAGCATACATTATGTTATGTTAATGATGGCTTTAACTAGTTGCATAGTAGGATACATTGCATATTAACTATCACAAATGAGGGTATATAACCATGTATTGCATGTATTGATGTTTCAAGTCTCCATTATATCCCAAGCAGAGGTTGGGGGTGTCACATCCTAGATGTAGCTTTACATGTTGGTCATGTGGTATGTGGGTAGGCGAGGTGGGCATGTGCCCTAAGTGTGCCAAACCCCATATCTCCTTCCATCTCTTTAGCTTCTTCAAGAAGCCTTCATACATGTTTGCCAAGTGGCATCAATATGCTAACCAAGGTGCTTCTTCTCTAGATTCCTAATTATGGGTATTTTAGGGAAAGTGATGACTTGAAATATTTCATTTTGCAGATTTACAAGATCTTGGCCGTTCGAGCGAATTCAGGCAGATTCAAACGCTCGACTACCGCTCGACATATCGCTCGAGCGGGTTGCGGGAAAACAAGATCGCTCGAGCGGAGGCTTTTGGCTGCTTGAGCGAAGTCAGGCAGAGTTGAACGCTCGATGTGCGCTCGACAAGCCGCTCGAGTGAAGTTAGGCAGAGTCGAACGCTTGATGCTCGCTCGACACCACGCTCAAGAGAATACCGTATTTTACAGATCTAGGGTTTTCCGCCGTCAGAGCATATAAAAGTGATTTTTCACCCTATGGTCGTACCTTTTGACCGGAGAACACTTTTTGGGACAGAAAAACACAGCTAGAAGGATTCAAGTCATCTGTTTTGGAGAAGGAGTTCCAGATATTGCACGTACGTTGGAATCATACACGAGCACAGACGGGAGAAAAGCAGTGAATCATTTCCTTGAATTTTTGAAGACGAGTTGCGGTTGCGAGAAGTATTTTTCAGTGTTTATTTTCTTTCAATATTCTCAGAACAATTATGGTGAATTCGTTTATGTTGAATTCAATTTCTAGCATGAGCTAAATTTTATTTATTCTAGGAAAACGATGTAACCTAGTTCCGAACTATGCTTGATTGTCTGTGCTAATTTAAGGCAATTCTCTCTTTATTTATGTTTATCTGATTTATTCTGAGTTTATTGCTTCTAATTAACTGGCCATTGATTAGATGATATTTAATCTTGTGATTTGCTATCGAAAGAGGGAATCATAGGGTAGATCTTGAATATTTCAGCATAGGTAAATATAGAGATCGAAAGACTTGTATGAACCTATGTAGTATTTAAATCATTGGTCTTATTGTTTCTTGTTTTATTAATTTGCATATTCTTGTGTAAATTGATGAATCAGAATAATTTCCACTTGACTATCGAAAGAGGCTTTTGGATGAATTAGAGATTTGCTAATAGACAAAAAGAATTAAATTAAATTAGTTGGATGAGAAAAGCATAGTGAAGAATTAGGTGAAATCGATTTCCTAGAAGTTTTCTTTCCCATTAATTTGATCTTCGAACGTCAGTTTTATTTCCTTTGCGTATTTCTCTTTTGAGTTGATCTTAGTTTAATTGCAACTACAAAAATCTTAGTGATTCCTCTAGATAAAATCGAGATTAGTATAATTTTGGTATTTGGCAAAAGTAAGGTACCAATCCCTGAGAACGATACTCTTCTTATCACTTTNCATCCTAGATGTAGCTTTACATGTTGGTCATGTGGTATGTGGGTAGGCGAGGTGGGCATGTGCCCTAAGTGTGCCAAACCCCATATCTCCTTCCATCTCTTTAGCTTCTTCAAGAAGCCTTCATACATGTTTGCCAAGTGGCATCAATATGCTAACCAAGGTGCTTCTTCTCTAGATTCCTAATTATGGGTATTTTAGGGAAAGCTAAAAGCTTTTCGTCTTACATATAGGCGCCTCCCATATCGAAAACCCTAATTAGGGTTTCTATCCCCAAACCTCCTCGTTGCCATATGCTGACTCATTCACACCTAAATCATAAATATTTGGAATCCATATTTTGCAAAGAGACATTGCTTTGCTAGTTCGAATTGAAGGGTGATATAAAATTGATTTATTTCTAATTAACCTAATAAAAGGCTAAAGGCCTAGTAGAAATTACTTGTTTTTCGAGACCCCGCTATAAGTTCTATCCATATATATTCTGATCGCCAATACTAAATGAGTCTTCACTGCCTACCTATCCCCTATCTTTAATCCTAAGTAAAATGAACTCAAATCAATGAAGTGAACAGACCAACCTCTTTGTTTGAAGCTTTGCCAGGAAGCTTCTACTTGTTGAAGCTATCTATCATATGCCCCTTGATGCTCTCAGCTACCCCACAAGTAAATAAGTTACTCTTTTCTAAGTTAGGGGAGATAGCCCAGACATGTGTCTAAAGGAGTTGAGACACTCCTTTATAAAGGAGATATATTTCTTGTTGCCTTTACAGAAAATTAGGAGGCCATCAATAGCACAAAGATGAGAAATCTTCATTTTTTGACACCTCTAGTGAAATCTAAACCTCCCCTCATGCACCATACCCTCCATTAACCCTAAAAAGGCTTCCATAACCAACACGAAAAAGTAAGGTGACATCTAGTCACCTTGTCTCAATCCCTTTCCCCCCAAAAAAGAAACCTTCCAATTCTCCAGTAATGTAGACAGAAAACCTGGTCGTAGTAATACACTCCATAATCCACTATATAACTTTGTTGGGGGAAGCCAATGGTACTGAGTACAGCAAGGGTAAGGCTAAACATAATGCGAGTAGTAAGTGAGGGCTTGACTAAGTTTGGGTTGTCACAATTTAACTTAAGATCAATTGCATAGAAACACAACACAACCTGTCAGCCTCAAGTTTATGTTTCAACTAAACCTCAACATGCATAAAAATTCATTCTCTGAAGATCACAACCATAAATCTTCAAAATAAATTTCCTAACACATTTTTCGAAGTCCTAAGAACAACATATATAAATATCAAGACCATAGGAGCATGCTTTTATAACATAAGATCTAAGCTTACTCAAAACGGAAACTAGTTTTACACCTCCAGCTTCCAACTTTTTCATATTATGCAAAAATTTTGGTAAAAACTCTTAATATGCAATGAATTTAAATCCAACTTACATGTTAATATTTTAAATCTAAACCATAAAAAGATTAGGCCAAGATCTTGTCAAGAACATCATTAAAAAAAATCAAAGAATCACGCACTGTCCAATTTATCACCCAATATGACTTTTCCATGCTTAAACAAATGTTTCACTAATTAACGCTCCATGAAAAATCACAAAAAATATACCAATAAAAAACTCAAAGAGGAGCAACTTATATGAATAACATTTTGTGCGAATGTACTTGGCAAGTGGGAATTGGCGAAAAAATTTATGGGATAAGTTGTATTATGTTTAGAGTCTAACTTGGGTCCCATAACTCACGGAGAAAGACCAAACCTTGTGCACCCAAAACCCAAGCTCGTGAGAACCCAAGGATTAGTTTCCATGCCCATGCACATTTCTGCCTCCCATTTCCTTCTCTAGGGTTTTGGCTATCTATATAAATAAATGCATACCCTCATGCACATAGAAACTCCCCCAAGCTTGGGCTGCCGCACTTTTACTCCCCCACGTCTCCACGTCTAGGTAGCACCAAACTCACACACACAACCTAGTTTTCCTACCCTCTAATCTTTTCTTCTTTCATAACCACCAAAATCCACCAAACTCACACACAATTCAACTTTTCCTCCCACCACCATAGAAAGCCACGCAAGCCACCAATTTCTCCATGCAGCAACTCCACAAGACAAGCAAGCCCAAGACCCTCACAACCTTCCCTCAACCCTATCGCACAAAACTGCAACTTCCCAACAAGATCAATCCGTTGCATACTCCTCCACAGTGCTGCCTTTGCACCACTAGCCCACACTCAGCTTCCCAAGACTTGGTTCGGCCACTGCCTTGCACCATCATCGCACTAGCAACTCCTCTCTACTCCTAACATCAAATCTTTCTCCCTCACGTTGTTCTCTCTCTCTCTCTCTCTCTCTCTCTCTCTCTCCCCTATCTCTCACTAGCCAGCACCTAGTGCCCAGTCATTAACCATCGTGAACCACCATCACACCCATCTCCAATCACTACTCACCATCGCCTGAAGCACACGGCTAAAGCTCCACTACCCTCTGTAAGGCTACCCCCCATCTATAATGTAAAACTTGTACGTGAAATAACCAGTGATGTGTTTTAGGCAAAATTTACAAAATACTCATTCCCAAGTTAGTGTTGACCATAGAATTTAGTATTTATGATTATTTCCTATGATGAAAATCAAGAGAAATAGATGGTTGGGGTGGAGAATATTTTAGAGTTTAATCGAATAGTAGGAGAAAATACATGGATATTAATTAATTGGGGAGTGACGATATTTTGGATTTCAAGGAATTTTAGACATTAAGGAATATATACTTTTACATCTTAGAGTTTTAACTACGAAGTATATATTCAATTGAAAATTTACATATGTTACACGATTATTTTATATGTGATGATTGATATTGTAATACCCAGGCCCAGCACCAAGCCTAAACTAATCGCAGGTCATATAAATTTATCTTTTGGATTATATATAGGAAAAGCCCACTTGAAATTTAACGAGTAAATATGAAATAACTTACGGGCCCAAAAAAGAAATTTATACTGGTGGTATATGGATTTTATTGGGCTTGATTATTAAGTTAAAAATCTTTTAATAGACCCGTGGAAATTGGCCCTAAAATTTTACGAGACAAGCTGAATTTTTTTAAAGGTTGAGTCGAGGCCAATAGCTCACGGAAAGGCCGAATCCATCTTCGTCCAAAACCCAAGCCGTGAGAACCAATTCAAGACCATGCAATGCACGTTTCTCCCTTCCGTCTCTTTCCCTTCTCTAGGGTTTTCTAATAAGCTATATATATACACACACACACATGAATAACCTCACATTCACGTAGAAATCTCCCTCAACTAGGGTTGCCGCACATCCTAAATTTCTCCCGTTTGATTCCGTCTATCTCTGCTACGTAAAAACATATATGCCGCGTTAAAGTTTCAGGAACTGCCATTATATATTTATCAAGTCGTGGCAAACCTCCCACAGCAGTCTTCACACACGCACAGAAGCGATCCCTTTCCATCCACAAACCACCGTGCACCAAGCCGCCCAGCCCTCGCATGACCGTCCACCAACCTCATGCACCGCCATCAACAACATACGATGCCGGCCGAAAACAACCCTCCAAAGGACCTAACCATGCACGACAGTTTCTGCCAAACCGCCCAGCCTTCCTGTCGCCACAACCTTGCAGCCAGAACCAACCAGCACCTAAACTCCGTCATGCCCAACCAACCTCGATCACCAACACCAAACGGAAACCACCGCACACGGCCCCAACCCATGCACGAACGCCTCTGCTTCCCTCACCAAAAACAGAGTACTTCATCCCCATCTGAACACCCACAGACCAATGCCCCACTCGGCCACCGTGATCCTCCCACATTGCCCAGCTACTCTGTTGCTCCTCCTTGTCGTCGACGAAATTCTCCCTCTAACTCGCTCGGTCCCCATCCACGTTCTCGTCGTAAGATCTCTCTCTCTACGTAGGTATCCTCCCTCTCCCTCTCTCTCTCTCTCGGGCTGGTATGTATTTGGGGTATTGGGTCATGCATATCGAAATGGGCCTTGTAGATAGGTTTTATGGGTTATGCTCCATTATGGGCTGCACAGGTTTATGGGCTACGGCTGGATACCATTAGTTTACTGTATATATTTTGGGGCCAAGATCATATGATTGCATGGATAATATTATAAAACTAATTTACAGAGTAATATGATCATAGGATTTAATTGTGTATATTTTTAGAGAAATTACGTGAAAATTAAAATATTTTGGAGAGAGTTGATATTTTAGGATTATGAGGATTTTAGACATTAAGGAAAAATATAGAATTTTATATCTCAAGTTTTAATTATGAACTATGTGTTCAATCGGAAATTTACGCAGGTCATATGATTATTTTATAGGCAATGATTGATATTCCCTTAGCAATATTGTAAAGAAATTCAGAGAAAGTAAAGAGTCTAAATAAGCGGAGATCCTATACCAAACTTTGCATAAATGAATGGACTTGAAGTTGATTTTATGAAAACAATACATGTTTTGTTATGAAAAGAAAACTCGAAAACAATCTCAATCATTTTATCTACATTACTCATGAAATCCGTATAAGAAAGGAAAAATATTTTTTTGTCATGACTAGTATAGACATGAGCTATTTTTGGCATTCTGTTTCTGAACAGTGCAAAAAGAGTGAATATGAAAATTTGTATATGATTATGTGAAGATACTCTGAATATGTTTTGATTATGAAGATGATATGACTATGTTCATTACTCTGTTTGATAAGATGTGGTATCTAAAAACTTTTGACATGACATTCAGATTCTATATATGGTTCTATTTTTGTTATATTCTAACCTCATAATGGGTGTAAAACTGTGGCTTCTGTTTGGGTTAGTATCAACTTTTCAGTTTTCGGTGCACCCACTTTGGAAGAAAAGTAATTTTCTGTGTAGTCTTTTCTTTGTGCACACTTAGGACTCCAAGAATAGTAATGGGAAGATTTCAGATTCTATTTTTGCCCAATTAGCCACCGAGGTTTGTACAATTCTACCATAGGGGTTAAACATGGAATTATGTTATGATGTGATATTTAAGTTATGTTATTCCAAAGGACTTCTAATTAAGAATATGTCTAAACCTTCACTCTGATATTTTTTATAACATGCTCTGATTCTACATTCTGAAACTAAAAATATTTTGTTCTACATTCTAAACTCTGTAAATACTCAAGTTGACATATTAGTATATATTTTCTACTTAATGAGTTACTGATAACTTACTCCTTATTTCCACAATATGTTTCAGATAATTGTGATAGTTCAACTGGAAATCGATAGTAGGAAGTATTAGCAATATTTGATAATCGTAAAGTGATAAGTGCCTTGTTGGAGAATCCTATTTAGTAGATTAATTATTTTATGTTATTTTGGGTATTTTGAGACACAAGTGTTTTTTAGTCTTTGTGGAGGTATTTCTTTGGTGTTCCTTAAGAGGATCATATATATTTGTGTTGACCAATTAAATTTATATTGTATAGTCTTTGGAGTATATATAAATGTGTTATGGGAGATCATTTTAGGTAACACGTGCTAACTCCCTAGACCTCTGGGATCAGGGTATTATAACAAATGAAACTTCTTTAGATTGATTTGGATATTCCACATTGTGATTTGAAAACAACTGGACTGTGTGCCACATAACACTTACACATGAGTCACTATTCACTACAAAAATGTGAAAATATTTTGGTACCATAAAATCCTAAATAATCCTACAAAATTAGGAGTGTACTTTTTTTCGCGAAACTAAATCTTAAGTGCCTTGAACAAGTCAAAATGCATTTTCAAACAACTATTGTCAAAAAAATGAAAATCACTTTATTACATCGTAAAGTCCTCAATATTCATTTGAGGCTAATGGCACAAACCATTTCTCATTCTCAAATTCTTAAGTAGCTCAAATAAATAAAATTGCATTTCTGATACTCAATTTGTGTGACTTTTTCAAGGTTTTCACGATGATCCTAAAGCCTAATAAAATTCATCCATTGAATTTTTGGCAAGCTGTTACACTTTGGACTGGACTATCCTTTCCATAGGAGATTAACTTGCTCTCTCATTTCCTGAATGATCTTAGGCCCAATCATTATGGCCTCCCCTAATTCATCCTAACATAATGGCAATCTATACTTTCTCTCGTATAGAGCCTCATAAGAGGCCTTCTGAATGGTCACCTGGTAGCTATTTTTGTAGGCAAATTTGATGAGTGGGTCGTGGCTTTCCAATGGTCCCTTAAAGTCTAGCACACACGCTCTCAGCATGTCCTCTAGCATTTGAATCGTCCTTTCCAATTGTCCATCAGTCTGTGGATGGTATGCAATATTAAATCTTAGCTTAGTGCCCATCACTGCTTGCTACCTCTTCAAAGAATGAGATGTGAACCTTGGGTCTCGATCCAATGCTATGGTCTTGGGTCTCCGTGTAGTCTAACTATCTCCCTTATATATGAAACTGAGTTGGCATACTCAATGTGTTCATAGTAGTGACCCAATAAAAAGTGGGCACTCTTGGTTAGTCTATCCACGATTATCCATATTGCCTACTTACCACTAGGGGTTGAGAGTAATCCAACCACAAAGTTAATAGCTATAACTTCTCACTACCTTTCTAGAATGGGTAAGGACTAAAAATTTTCAGTCAGTTATGATGCTCAAACTTTACTTTCCTACATTTGGCACATTTCTCAATGAAATATCTCGTTGCATTCATTCCCGCCAGAAACTCTTCTTCAGATCTCAATACGTCTTCGTGCCTCTAGGATGTACTAAATATGGCAAGGAATGAGGTTCGACTAGTATCCTTTCCAAAAGTTTTGAATTAGCTCAAACTACTCTTTGCCCTTGATATAACAAAGTCTCATTCTCACCCAAACTAAAACGTAAAGGTTATTTCCCTTTTCGGACTCTTCACTAGATCTCTAGTAGCTTTGGATCATTTCTCTGTTGAATTTTTGGTTTGCCAAAGTCACTCACATTTAGTTCCTACATTGTGGTGAGAATGTTGTCTGGCAGTAAGTCCTTCACCAATAATTGCCTCATTCCCTCAAGAAGTGAATTCGGAACCTCCTACATCCTTAGGCCCAAACTTACGACTCAGCACATTGACAACTAAATTAGTTTTTACTGGATGATACTTGATATCGCACCATTAGTCTCTTATAGTCTCTAGTAATCTCTATTGTCTCATGTTGAGGTTGTTCTGAGTGAAGACATGCCTCAAACACTTATGATCCATTAATGTAAACCTAGTCTCAACAATGAATTTATGCCACACCATTCTGCCAAGCCACTTTGCTCGAGGGTGCTGGGAAAACTTAACCAATGACAATTACTCATGACTGAAAATAGTTCTTAAGGATTTGATTAACATAATCTCCACTACCATCACTAGGACAATTTTAACTTGTATGTTGAATTGATTTTCCATCAACTTTAAATAGGATTAGGGGTGAGTATCGGTCGGTCCAGACCGTTAAACCGACGGACCGAATTTCGGTCAGGTCCCGGTCCAATTTTGGAAGGACCGACTGAGTTCAGTCTGGTCCCGATTCAGAGGTTTTCTACCCTGTATCGGACCGAATAGAAATTAAAAAAAATTATTATTTATATCTATTATTTATATAATAGTTGTATATAATTAATTATATATGGTATAAAAAAATATTAATAGTCTAATATAGATTGTAGTTATACTTATACTAATATAGTTATACTAAATCATTATAACTAATACTTCAATAATAGCTATAGTGACTTATACTAATAGTTTACTATTAATACTAATATACTATTATATAATTTATATAGTTATACTAATCACTATAATTAATACTATGTATAGCTATATAGTATATTTATCACTATAATTAATATAATTTAATTATCACTATACTTATATTTAATTAATATAATTATCACTATACTATAATTTATATAGTTATACTAATCATTATAGTTAACACTTATATAGTTATACTAAAGCATTGATTCACCATAACTAATATTACTAATAAATAGCTATATTAATGGTCTAATACTATTATAATTGATATAGTTATACTAATCATAGTAAGTTAATAACTAAATCACTAGAAATATAACTATATATATTTAGTATGAATGTATTATTATATTCTTTAATATATAACTATAATATATAGTACTAGTATATATTAATATATTATAAGAGTTATAGTATAAATATAATATAGAAATTATAATATACTAAATCACTATAACAGTATAACTAATACTCATATATAGTTATACTAATAATCTACAATTATATAGTTATACTAATCACTATAATTAAAACTAATATATAGCTATACAGTATACTTATATAGTTGTACTAATACTATTAGTCTATTATATAGTCTAAGACTCTCAATTCTAATATAGGCCATATAGCTATAACTAATATTAATATTTGTATTAATACTAATAATATAGAATATAGTTATACTAACTAACTGATTCAACATAACTAATATTACTAATATAATATAGCCAAATTGAATTACTAATAGTCTAATACTAATACAATTATATAGTTATACTAATCATAAATTCATAATAACTAAATCATTATAAATCTATAACTATATATATATTTAGTATCAATGTATTACTATATTCTTTAATGTATAACTATTAACTATAATATATAGTACTAGTATAACCGATCAAAAAAATATATATAGTACTAGTAAATATATTAATGTATTAGCACATTAGAAAAGTTATAGTATAAATTATAATCTATCATATATTTGTAAATTTATAATAGTATTAGTATAGTTAGCTTAATATGTAATATGTTAGTATTAAATCACTATAACTACATAGAGTATTAGCAATAAGAGTATTACTATTATAATATTATTACTATTATTTAATATAGTATTACATATAGTATTACTATCATTACATATAGTTATTAGTTATAGTATTAGTACTAGTATAGTTATTAGTACTAATAGACTAAATAGTATTAGTTATTAGTATTACATATAGTTACATATATTACTATTATTACTATTACTATTACATATAGTTACATATATAGTTATCACTATTATTATTACATATAGTTATTAGTTATAGTATAGTTATTATTACATATAGTTATTAATTATAGTATTATTACTAATATAGTATTATTACTAATAGACTAATAGTATTAGCGTATTACTAATATATATATATATAATAATATACTATATGTATATATATTAAATATATCACAATATAATTACATAAATATTAAACAAAATTTCATTGGATAGAAAAAAAAAAAAGTAATAGGGTGGACCAACCGGACCGGTCCTTAGGAAGTTCGGTCCGGTCCAGGGTGGAAAAACCCTGGACTGAATAGGTCCGGTCTGGTCCGTAAAACCTCCCCGGACCGGACCAAACTCTCCCCTAAATAGGATGAAAATTTTTGAGCCACATCATATTTTTGAGCATTGGATAGTGCCGAATAATAAATCAAGAATATTAATCCATAATAACCAAATAAAATTGAAATCCATCAAAATAAGTGAGAGGAGCAAATCCCCAAACATTATTGTGAAATAGTATGGAGGAAGGTAGTGCCATAAGTGGATCGAGACTTAAGTGCTAAATTGGAAGATTTTCCCAAATTGCAACTTTCACAAAAAGCAACACTCTTATTAGAAGATGGTAAACAAGACAACAAGGTTTTAAGAATTCCAAAATGCGGATATCCTAAATGTGCATGCCGTAAATTGCCACTAGTTTTATTAGCCACAACACCAATTGGTTGGTGTTGAGGTAGTCTTGCACTGATTGGGTTCCAACTGTCCCTTTGGATCTTTTCAGCATCAAAGCATCACTTAGCCCATCTTCAATTCCTTGATCACAAAGATCCAAGGTTAAAATAAGAAGCAGCAACTATGCTCTTTTGTAAATTGAGAGACTGGAGGTAGATTGTTGGTGATGGTAGGAAAAATAAGCACATTATTCATTATATCATTAGTTTTAGGGAATGTAAATTGACCAATGACAACAATAAATAAGTCAACACCATTACCAACCATTACAGAGTCACATCCAGTATATGGGTTGATATCTTCTACATCAAGGGGATTTAAGGTCATATGGTGGTCGGCCTTGGTGTCTAGATACCAAGTATCATCAACATTGTGATCCACTTATATCGTGGCAAAGGCTTTATGCTAATCAGCTTCTTTATTAGTGACACAATATCCCCCAACTTTATGGTTTGAACCCTAGCATCTTAAACATGTAATGAGAGGACGACGACCATATCACAAATGGAGCCGCAACCACCACAATCAGAGGAGGAAGACTGTTGTGATTCAGGTCTAAGCCTATCGGTACGTACCGGAAAATCGACCGGACCAATAGTCTTATTGGTTAGTCTCAAGTTTTGATTTTTTTAGACCGAACTGGACTGAGACCGATTGAATGTATATATATTATATATATAATATTATTTTATATAGTAATTGTATAAATTAATTATGTAATTTTTATTCAAGGGATCACCATGGTCATATATGCAATGAAATCATTTAATATTTATTAACCATATATAAAATGTTAAAAAGATCACTTACTTTTAATTTTACTAACTTAATTAATTTTTTGTATTAATATTTTTGTCAAAAAAAGAAAAAAGAGGAAAAAAAGTTTCTTGGATCAACTGGACCAATAACTAACATGTAATGCCCCGTACCCGAAAGGGGCAAAGAATTACTGCCTGTCACCTATAATTGGGTCTCTCAATAAAAATAAAGTCTCAAAAGATTTCAAAATAAATAGAAATTCATCTTTATTAACTTAATAAATAAAATCTTCCATAAAGACATCAAAGCAACAAGAATCAATTAACATAAATCATTGTCTCCACAATCTTCCAGTAACTTTCACATAATAGACTGATAATTTAACAAGTCTCAAAAGATCCAATAACAATAAGAATTCCAAATACTCAAATCAAACCCTTCTAATAACATTGGTATCCTTAGGTACTCGACCCTTTATTCCATAGCTAGCCAAGCTCCAATTTCTATTCTGACCTCCAGCTGGGTCATCAATATCATCTAAAAATTATTGTGAAAATAAGGAGTGAGTTATCAACAACTTAGTAAGCAGAAATTTATAGAGTACTAGCGTGCAAACATGAGTATTTATAGAGTACAGTATGTAGAACTAAATATTATCATGTAGAACAAAATATATTTTCAAATATAACAGAGTGATGGTTTTGAGACATATAAAACCCAGTGTACTTTGGCATAACATAACCTAAGCATCATCATCACATCAAAACCGAGCATCTCACAAAACAGAGACCATGTTTTACCCCCGCGGTAGGGTTGTGCTAAACCCAGTGGCCAAACTGGGTAGAGACAAAGGTGAAATCTTCCCTTTATTATTCTCGAAGCCCCGAGTATGCACACATGAAAGACCACATAAAAACTATTTTGTTTCCAAAGTGGGTATACTTAGAGACAGAGAAGTTGGTACCAACCCAAACAAAGCAGAGCAGAGCATAGATCAAAGTCAAATACAAAATTAGTACACTATGCTAAAGGTTTTTCAGATGCCATATCAAAATGAAACAAAATACCAAAACATATTCAAATCATTCTCACATACTGATAACAAAAGTTAGAGCATCTTTCTAAATCAATGCACAATTTTTAGAATTTTAATATTGTTATTTTTTCACATTTTAGAGATAGCATAACAAAATATAACTCATGTTTACACAATGCATGTCAGAAAATATTTTCACATTTTCATACCGATTTCATGAGTAATGCAAATAAACAACTGAGGTTGTTTTTCCCAAGTTCTTATTTCATAATAAAACATGCAAAATTTTCTGAAAGTCAACCTCAATCTCAATTACTTGTGTAAAACCTAGCATAGGAATCCCACTGACCTGACTCTCGTAATGTATTGTCAAATTCTTGAGTTTGACCTATATTAGTCTTGCCACCTATTCATAAAATATACACTAAGCATTAATGACTAACAACACAAACCCAATCTAAAAATTAAAAACCATAATTCCAAACTATATTTCAGCAAATTAACGCAACTCAAACAACCATTTATTAACTCGGACAGCCCATAACAAATGTAAAACCACTCCTCTAGTTCACCCAAACTACTCAAAAGTACACTGGAATAATCTATGTATTCAGCACCACCAGCAACCATTAATCCTCTTTAACAAACAACACTTTAACTCAAAACGGCTAAGCATAATGACTCTTACAATCTGCCACAAAAACTCCAACCAGACACAGATTCCAAACCACCCAACACCGTTAACACATTTCATATAGTTCAACAATTCCCCCATGAATATCATAGCAGCACAAGAATTCTCATCGGTGTAGATAAAAGAATTTCTAACATAAATCATAGCTTCAAGATAGTGTTCAATATTACCTTGTAGCCTTTCAAACTAGGATGAAAAAAATGCCTCTTTCCACCAAGCACAATGGTAATACTAAGCGAGGCGATAAATATGAAATTCCCAATGTGTGTGAACGATTGAGAGACCAAATGAATGAGAAAAGAGAATTTAAAATAAAGGTTTAAAGGGGAATTTTACCTAAGACCTGATTGTGAGAAAATCAAACCGTAAGGGCGCTTGAGGATGGGAGTGCACGGCATGATGAGCAATAAAGAAAGCAGTTACGATCTGTGATGAGTGAAATTTGTGAGGCAAAAACCGAAGTGAGTGTTGTGTGCAAAACAGAGAATGAGAAAGGACTATAGGTGATTGAGAAAGTCTCTAGTGATGGCCTTTGATGGTTACGAAAATTTGAGGACCCAGGAAAATGTAGCGCTCTGGTTCGATTCAGCCACTCAATTGAAATTCCCCCACAATCACAGCACCAAAAATCACAAAAAAGGAATCTGCAAGTGATGAGAAAGAGAGGGTCGATTGAGAGGAGCTCTGGGGTTCGGAGATAAGGGGGTTAGAATGAGAGAGAGAGAGAGAGAGAGAGAGAGAGAGAGAGAAGGCTTACCGGCATGAGGAGTCTCGGTGGCACCAAACAGAGCATCCACCACGAAAATGTAGCAAGCTAGAGTGAATGAGAGAGTCTATAAAAATGATCGTAATGAGCGAGAGAGAGAGAGAGAGAGAGAGAGCCCGAGAGATAAGATGAGAGGGAGTCTAATGAGAAATACAAAAAATTAAAAAGTAAGAAGAGGAATGTAACTGCTGGAACGTGGGATAATTATCAATAGGGAAGAGAGGTATCAAAGCAGAGGGAAACTTAGGGAAATCAAAAACTGAAAGGGATTAGGGTATACACCTGGACAACGACGTTCAAGCACCAACCAAGGGCTTCATTTGGTCTGAGCTATGGGCCTGGCCCTTACATAATGGTTTGGTCGAGCATAAATGATGGCTCATAATTTCTAGTCTGTGACCTCCCTCGGACTGGACCAATTACACCCGAAGTTGTGATCGGCCACTTGTAGCAGTCCCTTGTGACTGACTAGTACCACCCTTATTTTAATGATGTGAGGTAGTAGTGTTGTGATTATGACCACGACATCCACATTCACCATGATTGTAAGAATAAGAGTCTCCTTTGTTGGAGTAAAAGGTAGCAACAAAGGAAGTGGCTTGCATAGCAATAACCCTCATCACAAAGTTTATTTACAACACCTTGAGGGTTGGAAACACATCTCGAGCATTAATCACATTAACAATGGGATTGAACTCAGAGCCAAATCTCTAAGAATAGATATAATGAATTCATCTTAGTCCATTGGCTTTTTGGCACCTCTAAGTGAGAGAGCCAAGAACTTGACTTTATGAATATAATCCTCTAGGGATGCAGCCCCTTTAGAAAGGGATTGAAGTTTAGCCTTCATTTGTTAAACACGGTCTTTGATATGGCAGTCGTACAAGTTTTCCAACACTTCCCAAGTAGTATGGGAGGTGTCACTATTGGTCACCTAAGACAAAGGTGCATTAGGTTGAGAGCTGTTGAGCCAGCCAAGAATCAATTGGTCAATTTGCAGCCATCATACGACAGTAGGTTAGGCAGTCATAGACCATTAGCACCAATAATAGTTTTAGATGGCCAAGGCATTTCATTGTAATGTAGGCAAGGAGATCATGACCATGTAAGACAAGAACCGGTTGTGCCTTCCATAGCAAGTAGTTTTTGGAGGCTAGTTTGATAGAGATTTTTGGTAGGTTGGCTTTAGCAAGAGAGAAAGTAAGAGTTATAAGGCCATCGGCTTGCAAGATCGAAGAAGTAGTATAGGACTCCATTGTCGAAACTTCAGTGGCTCTAGATACCATGTAATGAAAACATCCTATCTTTTTGTATGTGGACTTGTATTGATTTAAATAGTCATTATCGAGATCAAAGAAAGAGGAGAATCATGCTATAGAAGCTGCTATACATGGAAAGTAACGACTATATTTTAATTACAGTGGAAAGAATATATGATGGAGTGAATCATGGCTTGTCATAGGCTAGTGGATAATATTACGTTAACACAGTTGGAGATGAAGTGTGATACTCCATAAGATAAAGATAATGGTAGGTGGTGTGTGGGATCCTATATTGCTTAAGAAAGAGAAGTTTTTGCTCTTTATAAGGTTCCAATAGCGCTCCAATTATATCATTGAGTAGTCATTTTGAAGTATATACCATGTGGATTGGGCATTTTATTGGGGTGTTACAAATGGTATCAGAGTCTATCCCAACTAGAAATATAAGACTTGAGCTGTGCTACCTACAACGGATAGGCCCAACGAAGGTGTTAGAAATTTAAGGGAGGGAGATTGTGATACCCCATATGATAAAGATAAAGGTGGGTGGTGAATGAGATCTCATATTGCTTGAGAATAAGGAGTTATTTCTCTTTATAAGGTTCCATTGGGGCTCCAATTGTATCATTCACTAATTTTTTTAGAGTATAGATCATATGATTTGAGTCTTCCATTGGAACGTGACATGAAGACCAAAGGAAGAGCTTTTCTCTTGTCAATGCTAAGTCACGTGTCCTTTGTTAGTAACGATGGAAGGAAATTGCAATGGCGGAATGGCCTCATTCTTAGTACTAACCGTTAGCAATTAGGGTTATTAAAAATCGCACAAATAGTCAAATCTCTAGTAGGCCAAAGCACGAAGGGTTTCAAACCAAAATTCTGATTGGGAATGAGGTATAATGCATTTCAAGCTTGAGTACTTTAGCTAAAAATGACTAATATTAAATTAATCCTTATAATATAATATTCAAAAGATTAAAAAGGGTACTTCAAGGAATGTAGGCTGCAGGAGCAATGTATCTGTTTCAGTAGTCTGATGTATAAAATACAAAATAGAAAATCCCGGATTCGGACAATTGTGGTTGGTGGAAGAGTGACGATGGGTGGGGCTTGATAATATATAAGTAATTGGTCTTTGGTTTGGGCTAAGAGGGAGTAGTACTGTACTACGAATATCTATACATTTCATTAACCTTGTGTTTATTTATTTAGTTTGATTTCTTAGAGCCCATTGAGTGCCCCTAAACATAAAATATCATGAATCCGTGTATAGCTTTAAGTACCACCCGATTTTGTTTCTAAAAGAAGGAAACGAAGAAAGGAAAGCAACAAGTTTTGAACGTTGCTCCCGTGAGAAATGAAGTTATGCTGTCGAAGTACCTAGTATTACATTTGTCTGATTAATGATAATCATAACTACTTGAGACTGAATCAATCAGAAGCTAATTTAGATCCTTTTTCTTTGTTTCGACCCCTCTTTCAGGCCCTGAACTGAGCGTTTAGATTTATGATCTATTGAATTCAAATGGGTATATAGTTTGTTGGGCTTAAAGAAAGAAATATGCAAGTCCATTTCCAACCCCCTGGCTGTTGCAGTAAGGGGCACACCCAGCAGCTGCCCTTAACCTTATCCCCATTCCTTGGTATTACCAAAATGCAATTAACGGCTGTTCAGATGGATGAAATAACTGCAAACTTAATACTCACATGGGATGAGGCAAGCAACGCACCAACCCCACACCTAGTCGAACCCACCATGAAAAAAGTACATGCACTGTCTCTTCGACATTTTGAAAGTGTCAATGCTCACACGAAAGCCATACTGCACCAACTGGCATGCATGCGCCCCTTAGCCAAGTTGAGCTCAGAGGGTAGATGCATTAACCGCCACACTATTTTGATGAATTAGTCTGCATTTGTATCAATGAATTTAAGTCGAGTAAAAAAAATATGCCAGAAACAGAGAGCTTACACTGTTTACTATGCATGCTGATAAATATATATGATTTGTGGCTGGAGTTTAAATGGAAGAGCCAGCTTGTGTAGCTCATCTTCTCCTTCTCTTCCTCCTATTTTGCATAATTCATAGCCTTCTGTTCTCAATGGAATTACCTATTGCGCAGAAAACCCATTATCGGATAAAGACCATAGAACTTTCTTACAGACTATGTCACCGATTTGATGAAACTGAAAGGTTTTGTTGGGGGAAGGCATCCAATAAAACCTACATTTTGAAGAATGTGAGTTGTGAAGCGAAGCCCGGGGAGGTCATGGCCATTGCCGGCCCAAGTGGGGCAGGAAAGACAACATTGTTGGAAATACTGGCCGGAATGATCCCGTTGAGTAGAGTATCCGGCCATGTTTTGGTCAATGAACAGACAATGAATACTAGATACTTTCAAAGAGTATCCGGATATGTCACGCAGGATGAATCCCTTTTCCCATTTCTTTCTGTCAGAGAAACACTCATGTACAGTGCACGTCTGAGGTTACATGGCGGGTTCAAAATGGCCGCAGCACGAGTGGGAGAGCTACTGAAGGATCTTGGACTAGAGCATGTCGAAAATGCCAGGATTGGAAGTGAATCAAAGCGTGGCATCTCGGGTGGTGAAAAACGCAGGGTCTCGATTGGCGTTGATCTGGTGCATGATCCAGCTGTTCTTCTGCTCGATGAACCAACATCAGGACTGGACTCAAGCTCAGCTCTTCATGTCGCCTTTTTGCTCAAGTCCTTGGCTACGATGCAAGGTAAAACAATCGTATTAACCATCCATCAACCTGGTTTCCGGATTCTTGAGCTATTTGATCAAATTCTTTTGTTATCAAATGGAGCCGTTCTTCACCATGGATCGCTGCATCTCCTAGAGCGGCTGCTTGTACTTGCTGGTCATTCTGTTCCTCCGCATGTTAATGTGCTTGAGTTTGCCATTGAGATGGCCGAAAGATTGGTTCTGGATATGGCAGAAAGAGAAATCAAAGATACTGAACAAGAATTTGAGCATATCAGAGGGAATCCTAACGGGGGCTATGATGAAGAACACAAGATATGTTACGCTAATAATCATTTCAAGGAAGTTTTGATACTGAGCCAGAGATTCTCCAGAAACATTCTTAGAACAAAACAGCTCTGTGTTGTAAGAATCATTCAGGCAGTACTTGCTGGATTTGTGCTTGGGACTATTTTTAAAAGTGCAAGAAATGAACCAAGTGTATCACAGCTAAAAACTCAAATTGGGTTTCTGGTCTTCAGCCTCAACTTCTTGCTGTCTTCCACAACTGAAGGCCTCCCTATATACTTGCGGGAGAGGGGGATTTTAATGAGAGAAACCTTGAGAGGAGCATACAGAATCTCTTCTTATATCATAGCAAACACTCTTGTGTTCATCCCTTTCCTCCTGATAGTGGCTCTTCTATACTCCACCCCAGTTTACTGGCTTGTTGGATTGAGAAGGGATATGGATGGTTTTCTCTACTTCTCACTGGTGTCTTGGATGGTTTTGTTGATGGCAAATTCATTCGTTCTGTGTTTCAGTACACTAGTGCCAAATTTCATCATGGGGACATCATTAATTACAGGGATTATGGGGTCCTTCTTTCTCTTTTCTGGGTATTTCATAACCAAGGAAGAAATACCCTATTACTGGATTTTCATGCACTACTTGAGTTTGTTTAAGTACCCATTTGAGTGTTGCATGATAAATGAATTTGGAGGAGAAAAGGGAAAGAAAAGATGTTTGGAGAGTGTCGAAGGGCAATGCTATCTGTATGGTGACGGGCTTCTGAAGCAGCAAGGTTTGGTAGAGTCACTGAAGTGGAGTAATTTAGGTGTGATGCTGGGGTACGTCCTTGGATACCGATTTCTTTGTTTTCTAGTTCTATGGTACAAATTAAAGAGAACCAGAACCTAGAAAAGCTTTCTAACAATGGAGGGAAAGGTCTAGATTAATTTTGTCTGTCCTCGTAATTAAACATCCACGTATATACTGGTCTGCAGTTATCATTGGTAGCTGGCTATCGGTTTTGCAGCTAAATCTTATCGATGTTTGGCTATCCAACTCAGTATTATCACAGTAGTAGATATCTCCTACTCAAAAATCTAGGCAATAAAAGTAACTGCAAGTTGGCTTGCAATGAGCTCATATTTTTCCATTCTCATCAATTTATGATGCAAATGTTCCATAGTTTTATATCCATTATGATACCAAATCTCGACATTCTAGTTCATAGCAGTCGTAAAAAACCAAGTTGGGCTACTGCTAACAATGAAGACTTCCAAGTGAAAGGGATAAATTTATCGGACAAAAGCAATTGAAGAGCTTTCAGTACTATTACTCTTAAAATACCAACCTATATATAGTCATATAAGACCCTTAGTACACCTCTTCAAATACTTAATAACCAAAAAGTCGCTCTTGAAAAGAATTAAAGGACACATTGTTGGAACCAAAAAGATAACATTGAGAAACTAAAAATCACTCTTGAAGATTGAAAGAAAATATTGAGAAACTAAAAGTCATTCTTAAAACTTAGAAGTCTTATTTGTAGAATATCCAAAAGTTTTCAGACTTTGGATTTGGGACCAATGTGACGCCCCAATCCTCGCTTGGAATTTTACTGGAATCAAAGCATCGGTACATGCTATACTAGGTTATACTATCACATACATTACAGATAATATAAAATGAATCTAATATGCTTCTAGCAGTATGAAATAATCGCAGCCAAAAAATAATTCAAATCAGTAAATTGTACCAGAATAAACTATCATCCAAGGTTACTAAAAACAAAAACGTAAGAACAATTCTCCTCTCGGGAGCTCTTGCAACCGTGGAGGCATTTTCCCTGTCCTAGTACAGGTTAGTACATTTCAAGTTAACACCATGGGGGAAACTCTAGAAGAATTATGTCAGAGGATGTCATTGTCTGAGCAAGAGAAAGAGGAGATCCTTTTGGATGAAGGGGAACTCGAAGAATCTAAGCAAAGGGGAGAACATTGTCTGTTAGTCTCGTTATTGACAGACAAACCTTACAACCGTGAGGCATTCAAGCAAACCTTGAAGAAGATTTGGCGTCCTGTCAACAAGATATGGATTAAGGATTTGGGATCGAAAATTCTTCTGGTAGAGTTTGAAGATCAGTAGGAAAAGGCTCGGGTGCAACGTGAGAGTCCTTGGTCTTTTGATAGAAACCTGATTTTAATGCAGAATTATACAGGAGAAATACAAGTTACAAGAGTACAGATTTCAAAGGCTGCCTTTTGGATCAGATTATATGATCTTCCCTTGGGTGCTATGAATGAAAAGGTGGTGAATTGGTATAGTGGAGGAGCTTGATGTTGAAAAGGATGAAGTTGCATGGGGGGAGTTTATCAGAATTAGAATAATACTGGATGTTACAAAACCTTTGCTATGAGGAAAATGTATAAACTTGGGCAATTATGGTAGATGCTGGGTTCGGTTTACATATGAAAGATTGCCTACATTTTGTTATGCATGTGGTTGTTTGGGTCACAGTCATAAGGATTGTAGCATCTGGAAGACTGTTCAAGGTTTCTATCAAAGGTTTTGTAGCATCTGCCTGTGTAGGGCAGAGGTCCTGCTGTAACGATTCCAGAGAAGCAATCAATGGAGTTAGCACCAAATCAGGAGGCTGGTGAAGCAGTTTCCAAGTTGACTGTTACATGCAGTAATGGGGAGCAATTAAATCGAGGAGGGGAATTTCTAGTGAAGGAAACAAATAAGGAGGTCAATGCTGAAGTTATGGCTTCTTGTGGGGTTAGAGACAAAAAAGGTGATCTTTCATCTAACGGAATGGAGATCCCTCAGTGGGCCCTTTCTAGTGAGAATAGGGATATTTTAGGAAGGCCTTTAAGAGAAGGTAATTTTAAGAGGGATGCTGAAGCCCAACAGATGGATGCTAAAGCCCAACAGAAAGGAAAAGGATTAGCTCATGAAAATGAAGCTGTAGCAAAGGAGGAATTAATCACGGCAAAGGTAGCTGAAGGAAAGTGGAAAAGGCAAAGAAGAATGACATTGAAAGGGGAAGCAAATCAGCTACTTACAACCTCTATGAAGAGAAAGGGCAGTAGTATGGAAGATAATGTCTCGGGCTCTTTACCTGCAACAAATTGAGAAAGGTTATGGAGGCTGAGAAGATTTTAACTCGAAGATCGATGGAGGCTGTGACTCAGCCCCGCCGGGAGCCATGAAACTCATAAGTTGGAATGCACGTGGACTTGGGAATCCACGTGGCATTAGAGCCCTTCGTGACTTAGTCAAGAAGGAAGGTCCCGATATCATGTTTTTACAAGAAACAAAAGTAAACTGCAGAATAATGGAAAGAATAAAGTATCAGGTGGGATTCCAGAATTGTTTAACAGTTGATTGTGAGGGTAGGAGTGGAGGTCTTTGTTTTTTATGGAGACAGGAGATTGAGGTAACCATTAAAAGCTTCTCTAAGCACCATATTGATGCTGATATTAAGGAGAGTGGTGATGAGGGTGGTTGGGAGTTAACAGCACTGTATGGTCATCCAGAAAACAGCAGGAAGGGAGAAACTTGGGATCTAATGAGATCTTTAAATAGGGGTGATCATGGGAGCTGGCTAGTGATAGGGGATTTCAATGAAATTACTAGCCGAGTTGAAAAAAAGGGGGGGAAGGATAGAGCTGAATCACAAATGGAAAGTTTTAGGAAAATAATAGATGATTGTGCTTTACTAGATTTGGGTTATGAAGGTAGCAATTTTACATGGTGGAACTACAGAGAAGGGGAGAATGCTATCCATGAAAGATTAGATCGAGCCCTTGCAAGCTATGCATGGTGTAGAGCTTTTCCTAATGCAAAGGTTGTTCATACTTTTGCTCCATATTCAGACCACATCCCAATTGTGCTACAAACTGAGGGTTTTGTACAAAAGTTTAAGGGACCAAAACCTTTCAGGTTTGAAGCAGTTTGGACAAAAAGTGAAGAGTGTGGAAAGGTGATTGAGAAGGCTTGGCAAGTTCATCAGGGTAATGGTCCTATTGGTGAAGTGGTAAACAAGATTTCGAGATGCAGTGACAGTTTGAGAAGATGGAATAAATCCAGCTTTGGAACAATTCAAAAGAGACTAAAAATGGCAAGGATGCATTTGGAAAAAATTCAAGCTGAGAATTCAAGAAGTCCAAATAGAGAGGCAGTACAGAAAGCAAGAGAGGAAGTGCAGATATGGTTAGAGAGGGAGGAAATACTTTGGAGGCAGAGATCAAAGGCATTATGGTTGAAAGGGGGAGATCAAAATACCAAATATTTCCATGGTAAAGCTAGCCAAAGGAAAAAGAAGAATACTATTACTATACTAAAGGATGCAAATGGAGAATGGCAAGAGAATGAGCAGAGGGATGAGTTGATAATGAAGTATTTTGAAGAGATATTTACATCAAATGGTTTTTCAACCAGCAATAATTTCTTATCTTCTCTACAAGGCCGGATAACAGCAGAAATGAATGAAGATCTCACAAAGGCCTTTACTGAAGGGGAAGTACAGAATGCTTTACAACAAATGGACCCTAACAAAGCTCCTGGACCCGATGGTATGGCTCCCATTTTCTATCAAAAATACTGGCATATTGTAGGAAAGTCTGTGACTAAAGCTGTGTTACATGCTCTTAATGAAGGCCATTTTCCTGCTGATTTAAATCATACTTTTATTGTTCTTATCCCTAAAACAAAAAAACCTGAGTCAGTATCCCAGTTTCATCCTATAAGCCTTTGTAATGTCATTTACAAGTTGATCTCCAAGGTTTTGTCTAATAGGCTGAAACTAGTCCTTCCCCATGTTATATCCAACTCTCAAAGTGCTTTTGTACCAGGTCATGTGATTTCTGATAATATTCTTGTAGCCTATGAAATGATTGATTTCTTAAGAAGAAAAAGAAATGGACAAGAGTGATACATGTCCATAAAATTAGATATAAGTAAAGCTTATGATAGGCTTGAATGGCATTATTTGGAAGCTGTTATGAAACATATGGGGTTTGCTTCTAAATGGATCCAGTTAATCATGCTTTGTGTAAAAACAGTCTCTTTTTCCATTCTCATCAATGGTGAACCAGTTGGTCCTATTTATCCATCTCGTGGGATTAGACAGGGAGATCCACTATCTCCATATCTTTTCTTATTGGGAACTGAGGGACTAATATCTCTTTTGACTGAAGCTAGCACAAGAAACCAGATTTCAGGCATTCGAGTATGTAGAGGGGCTCCTGTGGTGAATCAGTTGCTATTTGCAGATGATAGCATTCTCTTATGTAAAGCCACATATCAAGAGAACATGGAGTTACAAAGAATTCTTGAAACTTATGAGCATGCATCAGGGCAAAGGATCAATAGAGGAAAGACTGCAATGGTCTTCAGCAATAATGTCCAACCAGAAATTCAGCAACAACTCCTATCTGTGTGGGGAGTTCAGAACTTCCAGAATTATGATAAATATCTAGGCTTACCATCAATGGTAGGTAGAGACAAAAGGAGAGCTTTTTCTGACATTAAACACAAAGTGTGGTCTAAACTACAGCAATGGCAGAAAAAGCTTTTATCTCAAGGGGGAAAAGAAGTTCTAATAAAGGCAGTGGCTCTAGCGATTCCAACATATGCTATGTCCTGCTTCAAGTTGCCCAACTCCCTTTGCTATGAAATAGAACAGATGATGGCCAAGTTTTGGTGGGGACAGAAAAAGGAAGAGAGGAAGATACATTGGGTAAGTTGGAAGAGGATGTGTGAGACTAAAGGAGATGGAGGAATGGGGTTTAGAGATTTAAGGATTTTTAATGAGGCTTTACTTGCAAAACAAGGTTGGAGAATTATGCAAAATGAGGAGAGCCTTCTTCACAAAATTTTCAAAGCAAGATATTTCCCAAGTTCAAATTTTCAAAATGCAAATCTTGGTCATAATCCATCATTTGTGTGGAGGGGTATATGGTCAGTGAAAGATAAGCTACTACAAGGATGCAGGTGGAGGGTTGGGAGTGGTAGAATGATCAGACTATGGGAAGATCATTGGGTTCCTGGTTTCACAAGATTACAACAACCAGTAGATGATTTAACAGAAGATGACCAACGAGTAGAGGCTCTTATTGATAATAATTCAGGGTGGTGGGACGTTGATAAAGTCAGAAGGCTGGTGGCACCTAAACCTGCTGATGCAATTCTAAAAATCATTCTCAGCTCAAAAAACCATGAGGACAAGTTAATATGGGATAAGGAAAGGAACGGATCTTTTAGTGTTAAGAGTGCTTATAAATTTTTCAAGAGCTTAGCTACAGCACCAACAGAGGGGGAAAGTTCTAGGAGCAAAGAAGATAAAAAGTTATGGAAGGCTATTTGGAAGATGAAAGTACCCCAGAAGGTTTAGATTTTTGCATGGAGGGCCTGCATTGAAGCCCTTCCAACCAGATGTAATCTGAAAAGGAGGAAGATAGTTGAAGATGTTACCTGCCAGTTGTGTTCTGCAGGTAGTGAAAATACTGCACATGCTCTTATACAATGTCATATGATTTCTGTAATCTGGGATCAACAGTTTCCTCAAGTCATTAATGCAGGACCTCATGAGGATTTTAGAGAGATGATTATTCGAACACAAGGTAATCACTGTCAAGAGGAACTGGAGAGATTGATTATGATTGCTTGGGCTTGCTGGCATAGAAGAAATCAGTGGGTGTTTGAGGAAAAGCATTTGGAACCAACAAAGGTAGTTAATCATGCCCTTGTTTTGCTTAAGGCTTATAAGGTTACTAAAGGTACAAACCATATTGATAGTAAGAGAGTGTCTAAATGGCAATTACCACCACAAGGAACTATAAAGCTTAACGTGGATGGAGCTTTGTTTCATGCTGATGGTAGTGCTGGAATTGGTCTTATTCTCAGAGATTGGGAAGGCAAAGTGTTAATGGCTGTAAGTAAAAAGGAGGCAGCAGTGATGGAGCCTTTAGAAATCGAATTAATAGCTATTCTCAGAGGACTACAATTCAGCATTCCTCTTGGATTGCAGGCTTTAACCATTGAGACAGATTCTTTGATCCTAGCTCAAGAATTATCAAAACCTGAGCTGGCCAATGCTATGTTTGGAAATGTGGTGACAGATATCAAGCTTATGCAGACTAGAATTCCAGTTTGTTCTATTGTGCATGTCAATAGGGAAGCAAATGAATCAGCACATAGACTAGCAAGATTTGCAAGATATGTAACTGATATTAGAGTTTGGTGGGAGTCTGTTCCCCCTTGTGTCGAACAAGTCCTTTGGACTGAGTTATCTTTGTAATTCTGTTTTTGCTTATGAATGAAAGTGTCTTTTCTATCAAAAAAAAAAAAAAAAAAAGATTACACCTCCATGCTTATGTCAACGAGGCATTGATGACCTTCATAGTTTTTATTGTTTTCTAATCTTGATGTTTAGTGATCCAGTACTACATATGCAAGTCTGCCCAATTTTTGATAAATAACATATGCTTCCAGCCCACTTTTTTCTGTATTATATATGCTTGCCGCCGCCAGCACAATCACGTACGCCTGCCCAGTTTAACATATCTTATGTAAATTTTTTACATATAACTTCTTTCTTTTAACTTTCTTTCTGAAGGACGGATTCTCAAATGCATAAATATCCAATATTCTTTATCACTCTCTAGGAAGAGCTAGCTAGGCTGCTGGACATTAGGTTAACAATGAAATCATCGGGGAATACTAATAATCCAAGCAGTAATCTTGTTCAAAAGAGATAACCCAGAGTTCCACTAGTAATTAAGAAGAATCAAATGGGCGGGAACTTCACCGTGTAAAGGAAGACAAAAAATCAATTTCCTTGACTCAATTTCAGTCTAGACACAATCCAAGAGAGTAACAAAAGAGCCACGTCCCAATTATTGGCCGGAATAGGATTTATGAGTACTTCCACAACTACAAGAAGTTGACAAGTACCGAACTTAACGTTCCCTATCTAACCAATCGTTGGTTTTTTATTCAAAAGTGCATGAACTCGTACAAGTTTTGCACATACTTGTCCCAAATCGAGGCGATACATCCAAGTGGTGCCAACCATCAAGACAAGGTACGTATATATAGAATAAAGCTTTCAACTTTTTTAGCATACCTGAAAGATAATATATGTGATCCTTGTTAATGTTGTTTTGTCTTTATAGATTGAAAAGGCCGCCTAGATTATAAGGCAGCGTGAGTTGCAAAAATCAGCCTTTGTCTTGGAGCATTATGGAACCTATTTAGAGAGATCCACAAAAATGACAAAAACATATGGAGTCTCTTCAATTGAAGAGATCATCGAGGTTCAAAAAAATTCACTCCCTCTACTAATTAAAAAAGAAGATAGAAAACAACTGATCACAGGCTGATCATGTTTTGGACACCTAAGTGAGACCCCGCCAAGCAGGAAGGTGCAATGCTGAAAAAAAAGAAAGAAAAAGAGGGTGGAGAGGTCTCATTAGATGACCTAGTGCATGGAAGTGTCAAAATGAGATGGAGGAGATCGGAGAGGCTCCAATTCGAGGATAGACGGAAAACGTCTAGACGTGCTTATGAGCAACGAGATCAAGAGTTGATCCTTCTTCAAAAATAGAAGATGGATATGTATATCATGAATGTGAGCAAACTAACTACCAAACAGGTAGAATATTGGCATGAACGTCAAGTGGAATTTCTTGGGCAACATAGGCAGCAAGCATAAATAATTAAATTAGATAACTCTTGGGGTTTTATAGGTTTTTCACTTTTTTATATATATGTAGTCTTTTGCCACTCACCATCACCGATACAAGGCATGATCATATATAGTCAACATATAGTACTATTATATAACGGTCATGAAGACTCGAACGTTAAACTCGTTTGTACGTAATAGCTACAAGTGTACGTTGTTGGATGTAAACCTTTTATACGTAATAAGTACACAATTGTTGGCTGCAAACGTCCTTTTGTATGTAGAAGATAGCTACAAGCCGATCCCAAAAATAATTAAAAAATAAACAGTTCTAGTCTCCTCTCGTGCTCTCACTGGTGCATAGCAGAGGTGGTCATGCAATAGTATCTTCCAATGGAAAAACTAGAGGATCGGTGGGTCATCTAACTCTTACAGAAGAGGAAGATCATGCACCCATTGATATCAGTGGAGAGCAAATAGAGAATGCTCAACGTAAGGGAGAAAAGTGTCTGATTGGTAAGGTTTGTCTGGAGAGGGTGATTAACAAAGCAACAATTGAATCAACTATGGATAGGGTATGGTGTTTAAGCAACCCAGAAATCTTTCAAGAAGTGGGGTAGAATATTTTTCTATTGCTGTTTGAGACTCATGCAGATAAACAACGTGTGGTCCTATGGAGGGAGGGTGATGGGTACCATGGTAGACCAAGTCTTAAAAATCACTTACATATTTCAGATGGGCCAATCACTAGGTCAAGGGCTAAGAAGATCAAAGAAGTAATGCAAAACTTGGTGCAATCCACTTGGGACGAGTTTGCAAATTCACCTAGCAAGATCCCAACATTCAAGATGGGTTTGAAAGAAGGAGAACCAGATTTAATCAATGTGATACAAGTTATGGAAAGGGGCGACATGGCTTAGGGATTTAGTGTAGATTTTTATTTCAATAAGTATAGGCTTGTGGGCCTATTGTTATGTTTATGTAGTTGAAGGTTTTGGACCTGTTTAATTCATTAAAAGGGTTTATATTATTAGCTATAGGAGTTAGTCTAGGTTATTTGGGCTTGAGGATGTGCGGCCCATATATCTTATTTGATGAAGGCCTTATTTTAGCCTAGTGTTTCTTAGGGAAGGGTTTTATAAAACATTGTAGCCGTATATTGGAGAGTTATTTATGTGAATGAGGTATTTTTCAAAGAGAATTCAATTTTCTCCACTTGTTCTTGAATGAACTAAAAACTTATCAAGGGCAAAAACCTTTGTGGCATTCTCACTACAATCTAGGTTCTTGAAATAAGATTTCAACGGGTCTAGATCTCCTTGACTTGATTATTGGCTTTCTCGGGTGAGTTTCCAATTTGATTGTGGGTTCAAGGAATTTCAATTCTACGGGTTCATATCAAAGGGAAAGCTTTTTTGATAACTCTCTGTTTGTGATCAAACCATATAATGGTCTCCTACAACTGAGCAAAATGGATTTCAACCACATTTCCATGTGGGTGCAATTACATAATCTACATTTGGCTTACATGAACTAGAAGATAGGAGCAAGGGTGGGCAGTTCTATAGGGGTGGTGGAAGAGGTTGATGTAGATGATGATGGAGTGGGGTGGGGAAGAGTTTACATGTTAAAATTTTTATTGACATCAAAAAACCCATTGCTCAAGGGAGAACAATCACAATAAATGGAGATCGAGTGTGGTTGCTAGTAAAATATAAGAAGCTTCCTCATGTTTGTTTTGAGTGCGGTCAAATTGTACATTTAGGGAGGGTCAGTTCCAGAGAAGCAAAACAAAAGGTGGACAGTAAACAATTCGGCTCATGGCTTAGAGTAGAGGCTACTGGGAGGTGCCGTGCTGACCAACCTCAATTTCAAGTCAAGAAGGAAGAAACTGGGATAGGCAATAGGCCTATAGAAAATATGGTGGCTCTAGTGATCAGAGAACCAATGGAGGGCTTCAAGGAGACAGTTTCGATGAAGGGTCAATCTCCAAGGCCCATTATGAGAAGAGCAGTGAAGGCAGCGAGAAAGAAGCTATAGATGGGGTGGATAATCGGGGATTGGCACTAATGGATGAGACACACAAGGAAAGTGATGAAAAAGGAAATAAGGGGGAGAAGACTTTTTATGAAGTAGTAATTGGGGGGGGGGGGGGTTATAAGGAATTACCTATTGGTGAGAAGGAAACCCTAGCTGGCACATGCACAAATAACAGTCATCATATGGACACAGCTAGTGGTGGGCCTAGTACTAATCATATGGGCCCAACTAGTACCAATGATCAAACATCTGTCAGCCCAAGCATTGGTGCTAGTATCAATCTAGGCATGCCTTTGGATGGTCAGATACTTAAGCCAAGTACTAATACAAAGTTGAGAAAGCAAAAGCAGCAGCCAACTACTTGTAGAAACTAGAAGAGAAAAGCCTGGGTCAAGGTAACGACTTCTGAACCTGTTACTAAGAGCCTAAAGAAAAAAAGAGGTATAGTTGAGGAGGATGACTGGTTTCTTAGTGAGAAAACAATAAAGAAGGTGAAGAAAACTCAGCAAGAAGTCCCTCTCATGGATTCCCCACAGTAAGAGGAAACAAACAAAGTTGTTGTTACACATTGTATATCGGTGGAGACTAGGAGCCAGCCTTGCTGGGAGCCATGAAAATCTTAAGTTAGAATTCCCAGTGGGTTCCCAATTTCCATGGGCTTGGGAACCCACTAGGAATTCAAGCACTCTATGATTTAGTCAGGAGTGAAGTTCCCTTAGTAGTCTTTTTAATTGAAACAAAGTTGACTGTCAAGAAAATGGAGAATGTAAAGAGAAAGCTGGGATTTGAGGGATGTTTTGTATGGGAAGGAGTGGTGGTTTGGCTTTACTGTGGAAAGAAGAAGTGAATTTGAAGATCCTTAATTTCTCTAGTTTTCATATTCATGCATGTGTTAGGAGGGTGATAGATGAGTGGTTTTTAACGTGGTTCTATGGAAATCTTGAGGTGGCTAGAAGACAAGAATTATGGTCTCTTTTGAGGAGACTACAAGTTACTCATCTTGAGGCTTGGGTGGTTTTTGGGGATTTTAATGAGGTGTTATGTAATCAAGAGAAAAGTGGTGGTAGAAACAGACCTAAGAAGCAAATGACTAACTTTAGACAAGCTGTAGAAGATTGTGCTTTTGCTGATATGGGCTATTATGGTCCAAAATTCGCTAGGTGTAATGGGAGAGAGGCCTCTTATAGACTCTGTGAAAGAATTGATAGATTTTTAGCTAATGATAGTTTGTCAAATATGTTTCCCATAACAAAGGTTAAGCATGGAATAGCTACCCATTATGACCATATCCCAGTTCTCTTGAAAATTTATGAAGATTGCTTTCATAGAGGGGAAACGAGATCATTTAGATTCAAAGCTATATGGGTTGACAATAAAGAATGTGAGAAAGTGATTGCTGATACTTGGCAGTTTCATGTAGGAGAGGATGATATGCATGGGGTTATGGAAAAAATTTCTAGATGCAGTGAAAAGCTAGAAGTGTGGAACAAAAATTCTTTTGGTAAAGTTCATCTAAACATAAAGAAGGCAAGACTTAAATTAAAACACGTTCATAATGAAGATCCTCGGAATGTGAGTTTGCAGACGAATGCTCGAGGGGAGTTGTAACAATGGCTAGAGAAAGAAGAAATCATGTGGAAGCCAAGATCAAAAACTTTATGGCTTAAGGAGAGAGATCTTAATACCAAATATTTTCATGGGAAAGCTTCCCAAAAGAAGAAGAAGAATTTAATTACTGGAGTGTAAGATGAGGAGGCGCATTGGCATGTGAAGGAAGCAAGGGACTAGGTTATTGTGGATTATTTCAAAGCTTTATTCACTGCCCCTAATTAGAGTCATAACGTGGAGTTTCTAGATGGTTTAAAAGGAAGGGTAACCGATGAGATGAACTAGGTGCTATCTTAGAGACTCACAGAAGCAGACATAACTGAGGCCCTTAGATTGAATCCAACCAAAGCATCAGGACCTGATGGGATGGCTCCTCTTTTTTTTTTTTCACAAAAGTATATGTTTCTCTCAAAGCTCTCAATTATGGTCAGTTTCTTTAGTCTATAAATCATACTTTTATTACTTTGATTCTAAAGAAAAAGAACCTTGTTTCTATTACTGAGTATAGACCCATAAGCCTCTATAATGTGATTTATAAGATCATTTCTAATAGGCTTAAGGGTATTCTTCCTCATGTAATATCCTTGTCTCAAAGTACTTTTGTTCATGGGCATCTAATCATTGATAGTACACTATTAGCTCATGAGATCATTCATTTTCTGAGGAAGAAAAGAAAGGGTAAAGAGAGGTTCATATCCCTTAAGCTGGACGCCTATGATGGAGTTAGTTGGTCTTTTCTAAAGTACTCCACTAGTGAAGATGGGGTTTAGTAGCCATTGGGTTAATTTGATCATGTTTTGTGTAAGCACTGTTTCTTTCTCTGTATTGATAAATGGTGAGCCGAAGGGTCCCATTATTCCTTCTAGATCTCAAGCAGGGGGATCCATTATCTCCACGCCTGTTTTTACTTTGCACTAAAGGCCTTCTATGTCCGCTTCAACAAGTTGCAACTGCACATCAACTCAGAGGCATTCAAATATGTAAAGGGGCTCCTCAGATAAATCATCTTTTGTTTGCAGATGATTGTATTTTGTTTTGCAAGGTAGATATGCAGGAGAGTCTGAGGATCCAACAACTACTTGAAGTGTATGAATAAGCATCTGGACAACAAGTTAATGGAACAAAGCTAACAATGGTCTTTAGCAGAAATGTCCCAACCAACAAACAAGAAGACCTTCTAACTCTATGGGGAGTCCAGTAGTATCAATAGTATGATAAATACTTGGGATTATCACCTGTTGTTAGGCATGCAAAACATCAAGTTTTTTTTTAGATCAAACATTGAGTCTGGTAGAAATTGAAGTGTTGGAAAGAAAATCTGCTGTCAAAAGGAGGGAAGGAGATTCTGATAAATGTTGTGGCTATGTCTATACCTACTCACACTATGAGTTGCTTTTGGCTACCTGATGATTTTTGTAAGGAGCTGGATAAAATGATGGCTAAGTTTTGGTGGGGACAGAAGATGAGGAGAATAAAATGCATTGGGTTAGTTGGAGGGAAATGTGTGATTTTAAGTCAGATGGAGGCACGAGATTTAAAGATCTCAAGCTCTTTAATATAACACTTCTTGCAAAACAATGTTGAAGAATTATGACTGAGGAGTCCACTCTTTTGTATAAGATTTATAAAGCCAAATACTTCCCCACTATTGACTTTTTTAGTACAAACTTGGGTTACTTCCCCTCGTATGCTCATTGACCAGAATACTCGATGGTGGGATGTTGGGAAGGTGAATCAGCTGCTACCAGCTTCTGTTGTAGCAGTGGTGTTCAAAATTTTAATAAGCCCGAGTGATCACCCTGTTAAGTTAATATGGGAGCTAGAGAAGAATGGGGAGTACAGTGTGAAGAGTGCTTATAAACTCTTTAGATCTTTGGATTAGGAAAATATGGGTTTATGAAAAGGGCTATGGAACTTAAACTTTCCTAACAAGATCAAGGCTTTTACATGGAGAGCTTGAAAGAATGATATTCCTACTGGAGTTAATTTGAAGAAAAGGCAAGTTGTAAAAGATGACTTATGTGCTTTTTGTGGAGCTGGAGCAAAGGATGTGTTACACGCTCTATGTAAATGCCCCAAGCTGAGACAATGTTGAGAGAGCCAAGAGTTGTGGGTGTAACAGCCCGCTAAAATTATCAGTTTTGGATTCTTTCCCGACAGAAATCACATCTCTCTCGTCTTAACCCTCTATCTTTAGTTATTTATGTTTAACATAGTTGATTTGGTTGGCTGTAGACTGTGTAGTTAGTGTTTGTGGAGTTCGCTGCGTAGTTGTGAAACGAAGTGTGGTTGTGAAGTGTTAGGCTTGATTTTGTAGTTTTGTGGACTGTGCTGTGAAGTATAGGCGTGAGATGGATGCCGTAGATGTGATACGGCGGGTTGTGTGAAGAGAATACGCGTGTAGCGTATTCTGTGTAATGCAGCGACGCGCCGCGCGACATGCGCTGTAGTGATGTGGGTCGTAGAAGGAAGGGAGTACGCATGTAGTGTACTCCGTGTGGTATGGCGATGCATCGTGTGATGTGCATCGTGTTGATGAGTGTTGTAGCGAAGGAAGTACGCGTAGCGCGTACTCCGTGTCGCGTAGCGATGCACCGTGAGACGTGTATCGCAGTGATGGGTTTTGTAGTGTGAATGGAAGAGAGTTCACGTGAGTGTACTCTGTACTAAGTCGTGATACACCGGATGGCGTGTCACGAAGGGTTGAATGGCGTAGCAGAGAAGTGTGGAGCGTATGGTGTAATGTTGGGAAACTGTATGACAGTGTCCCGAAGCAGTGATGATATGGATTATAGTCCGGGATGACTGGTGTCATCTTGTGGTTGACTATGGCTAAGAGTATATGGATTGAGAAATGAGTTGTTTGTTTGGTTGTTATTGATAATTTTAATGAACTTGTTTTAGTGCAAAGGCTTTCTGAAGTCAATTTATCTCTTCCGAGTATAGTGAAACCTCAAGTTGGCCGTGGTGTTGCAAGTGCTTACAATATGGCAATTGAGTTCAGAAGTGAAAATCTTAAGGACTTGAGTGTTCCTCTTCCAGCTGTTGTGCAGTTCCTCGTGTCTCGCGCTCTATTCTCATAGAACGCGACGATCGAGGTAAGTTAGCCTCTAACTTACTATCAGTTTATTGTGTATGTGTGATGGGTAAGAGAACTACAATTTATGTATGTATGTTATCGTATATGCCATGTCATGCTATGTCATTACATGTTTATCTGTTACGTATGATTTAATCTCTCATGAATAATTATCTGTTATATAATCTTTTCTGTCATACAATGATGTATGTTATAAGTATGCCATGTTAAGTATGCCATATGATACATGTATGCCATGAAATGTTTATGATTAAATCATATTATGCCATTTACAAGTATACGCCATGTTAGAAAAGTATATGATATTAAATAATATCACATGCATTAAGAAAGATAAGACATGTTATGTTATAATAATGCGTGGGGCCACAACAACTGTGGAGTACGTATTATATTTATGTTATTTATAATGCGTGGGGCCACAACAACTGTGGAGTACGTATTATATTTTATGTTATTTATAATGCGTGGGGCCACAACAACTGTGGAGTACGTATTATATTTTATGTTACTTATAATGCGTGGGGCCACAACAACTGTGGAGTACGTATTATATTTATGTTACTTATAATGCGTGGGGCCACAACAACTGTGGAGTACGTATTATATTTATGTTATGTTATTTATAATGCGTGGGGCCACAACAACTGTGGAGTACGTATTATATTTTATGTTATGTTACTTATAATGCGTGGGGCCACAACAACTGTGGAGTACGTATTATATTTATGTTACTTATAATGCGTGGGGCCACAACAACTGTGGAGTACGTATTATATTTATGTTATGTTACTTATAATGCGTGGGGCCACAACAACTGTGGAGTACGTATTATATTTATGTTATGTTATTTATAATGCGTGGGGCCACAACAACTGTGGAGTACGTATTATATCTTATGTTATGTTACTTATAATGCGTGGGGCCACAACAACTGTGGAGTACGTATTATATTTATGTTACTTATAATGCGTGGGGCCACAACAACTGTGGAGTACGTATTATATTTATGTTATGTTACTTATAATGCGTGGGGCCACAACAACTGTGGAGTACGTATTATATTTATGTTATGTTATTTATAATGCGTGGGGCCACAACAACTGTGGAGTACGTATTATATCTTATGTTATGTTACTTATAATGCGTGGGGCCACAACAACTGTGGAGTACGTATTATATTTATGTTACTTATAATGCGTGGGGCCACAACAACTGTGGAGTACGTATTATATTTATGTTATGTTACTTATAATGCGTGGGGCCACAACAACTGTGGAGTACGTATTATATTTATGTTATGTTATTTATAATGCGTGGGGCCACAACAACTGTGGAGTACGTATTATATCTTATGTTATGTTACTTATAATGCGTGGGGCCACAACAACTGTGGAGTACGTATTATATTTATGTTACTTATAATGCGTGGGGCCACAACAACTGTGGAGTACGTATTATATTTATGTTATGTTACTTATAATGCGTGGGGCCACAACAACTGTGGAGTACGTATTATATTTATGTTACTTATAATGCGTGGGGCCACAACAACTGTGGAGTACGTATTATATTTTATGTTACATGAAGTATGGGGCCACAACAACTGTGGAGCATACACTACATGAGACACAGCAATTGTGACATGTAGAATACGTGGGGCCACAACAACTGTGGAGTACGTATTATATTTTATGTTATGTGAATTCATGGGGCCACAACAACTGTGGAGCATGAAGTATGGGGCCACAACAACTGTGGAGCATACACTACATGAGACACAGCAATTGTGACATGTAGAATACGTGGGGCCACAACAACTGTGGAGTACGTATTATGTTTTATGTTACTTGAATACGTGGGGCCACAACAACTGTGGAGTACGTATTAATGCACGTTATTAATCAAGACAATTAAATAAGATTCCAAGTTTATGTTAAGTCAAGTTTCAGATCAAGTTCATGTTATGTTATGCTCACGTACATGTTATGTTCATGTTCATGTTATGTTCCAAGTTCATGTTCACATCATGTTATGTTCACGTTTATGATACGTTCAAGCTCACGTTCATGTTATGTTATGTTCATGTCCATGTTATGTTTCACGTTCATGTTATGTTGATTGTTCATGTTATGTTTTAAGCTTAAGTTCATGCCATGTTAAGTCAAGTTCAGTTCACGCTTAAGTTCTGGTTAAGTCATGCTATATGTCAAGTTATACTATGTTTATGTATGACTATAATTATGCATTTATGCTTTTACTGCCATGCATGCATTTTTAACCTGTGTATAAGTTTTATGTTAACTTACTGAGATTTGTAATCAAATCTCACTGTGGTAGTCCCAACTACCATTCCCCCCGAATGGTAGATCTTGTTACAGGACCCAAAGGAGAATTGGAATCTGACCAACTGAATACGGTCGACTAGGCCACGGTGCGATGTTGATGATGGTATAGTATTTAACTTAGGTTAATACTTGTACTTTTGGAGTTGTATCTCAAGTATTCTTTTGATCACAACCATTTTAGACTAGTGTGGTGATCACGGCTTTTTAGTATGCCTTTATGTATGAATTATATTTCAAGTATTTGGGATATATTTAGTTTGGTGCATAGTATTGCTAAAGAAAAAGATTATCCGCTGCGAATATTGCATAATGCTAGATGCATGTTAGGAACATTGCATCTTATATGTCATGAACGGGGGCAGGTAACCTTGTGTTGCATGTCTCGACGCTTCAAATGTCCATTCAATCCCAAGCGGAATTTGGGGGCGTCACAGTGGGTGCATCTGGAAGCTAATTTCATAGGCTTTGATGAACTTGTTCGACATGTCTAGGCTAATAGTAGTCATCATGAATTGGAGAAAGTCTTTTTAATGGCTTAGGGATTCTGGAATAGCCGAAATCAGAAAGTGTTTGAGAATAAGGATGTTTAGCCTGCTACAGCAGCTCACAATGCTCTCTCACTAGAGTCTGACTACAAAGTGAGTAAAGGTGTGGATAAAAAGCAAAAAAGAGCTTGGATGCCTCTTCTAGTTGGCTCTCTTAAGCTTAATGTGGATGGTGCTCTATTTCATGATATAAAAAAAAAAAGTGGGCATTGATGTCATACTTAGATATGAGAAAGGAGAGGTATATTTTGCAGCTAGCAAGAAGGAGATGGATGTCAATGACCCTATTGAAATAGAAATGTTGGCCATCTTAAGGGGTCTTCAACTCTGCTTACATAGGGGTATAAACGACGTGGTGATTAAGAGTGATTATTTAATAATGTTCCAAACCATTCAAGACAGGAGATTGTCCATGTCTCTCCTTGGTAACTTGCTATAAGATATTCACTACAACAAAAAATAGATTTAGGGACGATTTTGCTTTGGGACGATTTGGAAATCGTCCCAAAAATTGTGATTTTGGAACGAAATTCAAATTTCATTATGAAAAAATGACGGAATGGTCAGACTGTTCGAACGCTATATTTAGGGATGAATTTTTTTGCCCCAAATAAGTTAACCGTTCGACCATTAATGATTAACCATTCGAACGTTTAATTTTTACCGTTTGAACGTAGTATTGGCGTGATAGGTAAAAATTTTTTAGAGGGAAAATGATAAACCGTTCGAACGGTAAATTATAACCGTTCAAATGATGCATATGCAATGTTCAAACGTTATTTGAATGGGTCGAACGGTGACAAGGGTTTTAATTTTTTAAGTTTTTTTCCAAATTATATTTAGATTAATTAGTAATTATAAGAAATTGGTTAATTAAACAATAGGAATAATCTAAATTAATAATTATTTTAGAAAATATAAAACAATACTATTTCATATTTAAATACTGAATTTACAAAATACAAAATGTTGTCCATACAAAAAATAGTAAATAAATAAATAAAAGATATCAGAAAGTAATTAAGACCCCAAGTCTTTGCACACTTCCTCGACTGTTGCTATACGTTCCTCTATTTGTGTCAGTCGAGTACTGATAGTGACCTGAGTCGCAGACATGGCAGCAAACTCTGTGCGAAGCTCAGACATGGCAGAATGGATCTCCATACGCACTGCATCGATCACTGCTGATGTCTGTTCGCTGATCGTTGCATGCACTATCTCAGCCATCTCCTCATGAGTAACATTGTTCACTGATGCCTCGGCCCGTGTAGATGTCTCAGCAGCTGTAGCTGATACTCCATGATCTCCCAGCTGTGCATCTCTATGAGGATCAACCGGTTCTGGAACATGTCCACGAAAACGCAGTCTCGAGTGTTCCGTGCTGCGTGAGAGGGTGGTGCTGTTTATCGGTCCCATCGGCTCTCGTTTACACTCGGCAACATCAGGCACAACACCAGCGCATAGCAGATATCGGGTGATCAGGAATCCGAATGGCAGTATATCCATCGAAATGTACCGAAACTCTGATCGAATCCTATCGAATATATACCCCACCAAGTCGATAGGAATACCACGAGCGACCCGTATCATAAATTTCGTCCGATCAATGCCAACTTATATCTTGTGCTGCCGAGGGTCAATGTTATTGGCAATTATCAAATTTAATATCTTAAAGAAAGAAGATAAATCTGCCTGTTTTGATGCTCTTCGTCCCGTCATACGGTGGAGCATCTGGACCGACAACCAAATCCCTCACCTCATGATCAGCAAGGGTATCAACCTCATCAGTATAAACTGATGCCTCCTCCTCAGCTGTCTCCACCTCAACTGAAGGATCAGACTCTCTAGGGACCACATTCGGATATGCATCTGGTAGCCTAGGAATACCGAGATGCTCAGCAAGTCCATCCCGTGAAAATACAACAGGTACTCCTCGGACAGTGATCCTGTAGGCCCCAGAATCATCTGCACTAGCACTGCCGAGTTCTCTATATAATTTAGCAACAATGTCAATGTAGGAGACTGGCTCCCATGCTTCCTCCTGCTCATCCAAGATATTCACTAAAGACTGAGGGCAATGAATGACCCTCCCAGAGAAGACTCTGGAAATCAGAAATCTTCACCGGTCGCTCCAGTGTCCTCTCCCGAACTGGACTACTACTACTCTCACCAAGATTGCGTCGCTTACGTCCCGGCCTAGAAGTAGACATTATAATCAACCTGAAATTTATAATTAAAAATTAGATATATAACATTAATAATAAAAATACAATAAAGAACTATTTACAGTAGTTTCAAACGAATAGCAATTTAATAACATTTGATATTGTGAACAACATCATTTTTAATAAATATATATCTCTCAATATCAATATTAATTAGATAAATATTAATAGAAATATAATATTAAAAAAAGACTTGTGGTAATGAATCTATAATATTGATGTATTGGAACTATAATATTGATGTAATTCTTTTCTAATTTAACGTTCGAACACTTAAAGTAACAGTCGAACGGTCGGTCTAACTGACCGTTCGACTGTACGAAACAACGTTCGAACGATGAGTGTAACGGTCAAACGGTAACAGATCGACCGTTCGACCGTTACGTTACAACGTTCGACCGATTAATGAGTAACATTCGAACATTGTTCATAGCGTTCGAACGATATTCGTGTCGATCGGGATTCCAGGCCGAGTCGACTCGGCTATTGGATTTTATACCAAAATAAATGCAATAGAAACCTAAATAAACGTTCCTAACATGGATTTAAGAAAATCTACCGATTATTTTGATGTATAAATCGGTTTATCCTAAGTTAAACAAATAATCTATCAAAAACCTAAATCTAAACGGTTAAATGCTTTAAAAAAAGAAAAATACCAGTATTAGAGGTAGAGGCTTTGAGTGGGCACTGTTGACGGCGGCGAAGATGGCGTTGAACGACAAAGATGGACTGTTAACGGCTTAGAATGGAGGAAATGCACATGTAAAGCTTCCGTGAAAATGACATCCGCGGCAACTTATATATGCAATACCGTTCGAACGGTAAGTTAATACCGTTCGAACGTATTAACTGAAAATTGATTCCTTCCCTAATAAATTCAATTAAATATAATAAATGTTATTTAAATGCAATATTCAGTATTACAATATTAAATATAATAATTAATTCAATTATAATATATTTTAATATTAAATATAATAAATGCAATATATTTAATACACTTATATATTATTAAACACTATATATTATATTCATCATTTTTTATATATATAGTATATATTATATTATATTTAATTAAAATATATTATACTATTGAATATTATATAGTATATAGTATAAGTTATATTATATAGTATAATATAATATAGACTACTATATACACGACACTATGTTCATAGTGTTATATAACATATATATATGTGATATTAACTAATACATATATATATTTAATAGTATATGTATTAGATGACTTGTTTAGTATATTTTTCATATTATATCGTAGTTATAGGCTAATTAGATGACACTCTTTATTCTAGCACTATAAATAACACTATATATGCTCAATTTTAGCTTTAGTATCATTATAATAAACAAATAATTGTTAGTAGTACAGATGACACTATATATAATAGTATATATCCTATTATTATATTATATTATAATAATAATGTAATATTTTAACACTATATATGCATGTGATACATATAACCCTATGCTATGATACCATATATATGTTATATATAGGTTAATATATGTACTTGACTATAATACTAGATGTAGTATAATATTTTATACTATATATGTTACTAAACTATATAATATATGTTTGATTATATATTACTATGTCTCTAAATTATAGTATATTTACAGTTTAGTATATTTAAAGATATAGTGCAAAAAAAATACAATGAGCAACATTTTAATAAAAACGTTCGAACGCTTTAAAATTACCATTCAAACGTATATGTAAACGGAAGCAAACGTTCGAACATATATTTTCACATTCAAACGTTAAATTAGCAGGGAAAATTTTTCCGCTAGTCGATTTGACGTTCGAACGTTCAGTAAATAACCGTTCGAACGTCAATGTTCTACATTTACACGACAGAACCTCACAATCTCGCGCTCGTCCTCGTCGTCTTCCAGTCGCTCCCACAGCCATTTTCTTCCAACCAACGCCATTATTTCTCAATCCAGCTCTCAAATATTACTAACTTTCATCAATCTCTTATATTTTCGGATTAAGAGGTTATTTTTACCGTTTGTTGAAGAGTATTTTTGTTTTGGGCATTGGGTACCAGTAGATTTTCCCGTTTATCTCTCCAAATCAAGTATTCTTTTTATATATATTCTCATTTTAGTTTACATATAAGTGTTTTCGTTTGCTATAATGAGTTTGTCATATAGTTTGCTGTCTTTTGATGTAATGAGTTGGTAAATGTTGAGGTTTTCAGAGGTTGAAGACGACTGTAATCTGGAATTAAACCATTCGAACGGTATTCATGTACCGTTCGAACATATGCGCCTTAGATCGAACGGTGACTAACACCGTTTGAACGCTATGTTGGTCAGTGTTAAAATAATTAATCTTTTAATGCAGGAATTGAATTTTAAATAAAATATTTATAATCTACATTTAATAATACTTAAATACTTAAAAGTTAAAAGTAATCAAATGAATTTGAATTAAATTACAAATCATCTAAATTTAATAATACTTAAATACTTAATAGTTAAATTATTCAAATGAATTTTAATAAAAATACAAATAGTTAAGATTTAATAATACTTAAATATTTAATAGTTATATTTATTCAACTATAGGTTAATACAAATAGTTCATATTTAATAACACATAAATACTTAATCTTTGAATTAATAAAATGAATTTTAAATAAAATACAAATAATCTAGATTTAATAATACTTAAAAGTTAAAATTAATCAAATGAATTTAAATTAAATATAAATTCCAAATTATAATTAATAAAATGAATGTTAATTAAAATACAAATAGTTATAATTATTAACTAGAATGTTAATTATAATACAAATAGTCATAATTAATAAAATATTTTGAAAGATATAAAACAACTATCTAATTATTTAATAATACAAATACTTAATTAGCATATCTTGCATTGTTTGTTTGATACATGTTAAATATTGGCATATCTTGTATTGCATGTTCATCAAAATTAGCCTTAGACCCGTTCGAGAGTTATAAATCCGCCTGAATTGAAAGATTGATAAGTCTTGAATTGTCCAGCGTGGACAGTTTAGAATTTAAGATCATTCTCGCAAACTATCGATCTATATCTGTTATACGTCCAGCATTAAGATTTTGGCAAATTTATCTCTTATTCTCCGGATATGCAGTTCGGTGATGTTGTATCGACGAATAACACGTCGGTGCACACAACCAGACGAGCATATTTGGAGAACTATAGGGAGATACTGCCGAAATTTTGTTGGACGTGACAAATTATAGAGATTAGGTTTGCGACTATGATCTTACAATTCTGAATGGGATAGGACCAATTACCCAGTGAAAGGTGGCATACTCATTGATTTTTACATGATTGTGGTTAATACATGTTTGTTTGTTAATGCACATGTGATTGTTTGTAATGAAGATAGTCGACATGGATAAGACTTGGATGCGAGTTAGCAATTGATTGGGTCAGAATTACAACGTATATATTGAAGGTGTTAAGAAATTTTTAGAGTTCGCATTTGGATCATGTGATAGTGATGGGCGTATTAGATGCCCATGTAAAGAATGCAGGAATTTGCATTCTCATAAGATAGACTTGGTGAGAGAACATCTGTTTGTCAAATGTATTGACAAGGGTTATACTGATTGGGTTTTACACGGCGAACCATATCCAACTTCATTCGAGGTTCCACCTGAAGAAGAAGAGAACGATGAAGACGTAGAACCAGATGTTAGAGATGAATATGAAGAGGATATGGATGAAATGTTAGGTGACATCCGTGCGGGAATGTTTATGAATGAAGGTAACACGGACACATCAATTTCAAATGATGGAGGTCATAACACTTTTGCACGATTGTGGAATGATTCACAACGTGAGTTATATCCAGGATGCATGTCATTTACTGTAAGACTACTTCACATAAAATCAATGTGCCGATTATCAGTTAAGGCTGTCAATATGTTACTGGAGCTGTTTATAAAGGCACTGCCATCAGATAATACTTTACCTCGTAACTTCTATGAAGCAAAAAAACTGAAACGAGGACTTGAATTTGATTACAACGTAATACATGCATGTAAGAATGACTGCATATTATATTGGCAAGAGAATAAGCAGTTGAATGAGTGTCCCATATGCCACGAATCAAGATGGACATCTGACAAACAAAATGTGCCGCAAAAGGTTGTACGCCACTTTCCATTGATACCTAGATTACAACAATTATATATGTCACGTGCAAAGGCTGTAGACATGACATGGCACTCATCAGGTAGAATTCAGAACGATGATATTTTGTCGCATCCTGCTGACTCCCAGGTGTGGAAGGAATTTGATCAGGAACATCCATGGTTTGCTGAAGAACCTCGCAATATGCGACTTGGGTTGGCAACAGATGGATTTAATCTGTTTGGGAACATGAGTACTAGTCATAGTACTTGGCCAGTTGTACTTATGCCGTATAATCTACCACCGTTGAAGTATATGAAAGATCCATATTTCATGATGAGTTTGCTCATTCCAGGTCCGAGATCACCAGGAAATGATATAGACATACACTTACAGCCATTGATTACAGAATTGAAAGATTTGTGGGAGAATGGGGTTGTCACATTTGATTCATCAACAGGGAAGTCGTTCAAGATGCATGCTGCCGTGTTATGGACAATAATGATTTTTCAGCTTATGGGAACTTGTCAGGTTGGAGTATTAAGGGAAAAATGACATGTCCAACTTGTAACAAACATACTAAATCTGAATGGCTCAGTTACGGGAGGAAATTATGTTTTATGGGTCATCGTCGATTTTTACCTACTGACCATAGATGGCGGGGAAATTCACAAATGTTTGATGGTACTCTTGAACGGGGCCAACCTCTACCATACGTGTCTGGTGAAGATGTACTTGCACAATTTGTAGATGTTGGTTGTAATGAATTTGGTAAAAAACAACGAAAGAGAAAACGAGCTACATCTGAGTTCAATTGGACTAAGAAGAGTATATTTTTCGATCTCCCATACTGGTCAAAGTCAAAGTTACAGCATAGTCTTGATGTTATGCATATTGAGAAAAATATATGCAAATCCATATTGGGAACATTGATGTCAATTGAAGGAAAAATGAAGGATATATTAAACTCAAGAAAGGATTTGAAGCGGTTGGGAATAAGACCGGAAATGCAATTGCAAGAAAATGGTTCATCCGTTTACATGCCGATTGGATGGTATACATTGTTAAGGAATGAAAGGGCTACATTTTGTGAGTGGATAATGAAAATTAAATTACCGGACGGTTATGCATCGAATTTGACAAGGTGTGTGCGAACAAATGATTGGAAAATAACTGGATTAAAAAGTCATGATTGTCATGTCCTTTTACAGCGTATCTTGCCTATTGGTATCCGTGGGTACTTCACAAGAGACGTGTGCGTGGCTTTGACTGAGTTGGGTTTATTTTTCAAGGATTTATGTGCTAGGACATTAAATGTAGAAGCTTTGGATCGAATGGAACGGGAAATTGCCATAATCTTGTGTAAGCTAGAAAGTATTTACCCACCGTCATTCTTCGACATCATGGTTCATCTAGCCATCCATTTGCCACGTGAAGCTAGACTTGCAAGACTATTTCAGTATAGATGGATGTATCCCATTGAACGATTCGTTGGGAAGTTGAAACGTACAGTTGGTAACAAGACTCGCCCAGAAGGTTCAATTGCAGAAGCATATATTGATGATGAGTGGCATACCTTCTGTTCCAAGTATTTCCACGGAGTTGACACTAGGTTTGATCGGCCGGAAAGAAACTTTGACGTTGACCGAGCAAGACAACGAAATGGGTTTTCTGTGTTTTCCCAACAAGTACGTCCACTTGATGCAATGCGTGGTTATGACTTATGTGGAAGAGAATTTGAGAAAGCTCAGTGGTACATGCTGAACAATTGCCCTGAGATAGAGAACCACTTGAAGTAAGTAATAATGTTTTCTTAATCTAATATTTGCACATTTACTTTCACGAAAGATTATGGATATAAAAGAATAGGAGTAAATGATATAAATCAGAAACATGAAGAGGAGTTCCCGAGATGGTTTGAACAACGAGTAATGACATTATATATGCTTTACTCATCCAATAGTTCATTAAATATTAATTGTTTCTTATTGATATAATAGAAGTTTTACTCAATATGTAGGTTGTACAAATGCATGCAAATAATCCAAACGATATATCGGATGAACTGTATGCATTAGCGCGTGGCCCATCGAGGTGCGCTATAAGATATTCTGCATGTATTTCTCGGGGAAGTAGGTATCACACAGTGGATAGGGATTGATATAGGAAAACACAAAATAGTGGTGTCCTAGTCGAGAGAAGTCATGATGGAGAAAATATTGATTGCTATGAAGTTATTTTTGATATAATTGGAATGAAATATTTGGGAGAACTTGCAGTGTATCTGTTTAAGTGTGATTGGTGGGATTTAAGCAATTCTTGAACTGGAGTCCGTGATGAAGAATATTTTTTGAGTATTAATACATCAAAAAAATGGTATGAAGATGATCCTTTTATTTTAACTTCTCAAGCATCTCAAGTATTCTACTTAGATGACCCGAAGTTAGGAAATCAATGGCGAGTAGTACAAAAGGATTCTCCAAAAAATATATATGATGTTACCCTCAGGCGGAAAGGCGAGATGAAGAAGCAGATGATCCCTCTACTCAAGAAGCATACCAAGAGAGTCAGCTCGTCTTTAATTTGTTTGTGCATTTGAGCCAGTATGAGATGATTCTATTAAATAGAGAAGATATTGAGGCTAAAATTGTTGATGCGACAATTGAGCAAAATGTTGATTCCACTGAAGTATCTACAGATGATGAGTTTGAATTGTCAAATGATACTGATATAGATAGTGATTTACAAATTATGTTTGCACAGATAGTTTTATGAAATTATGTCTCCGAAGAGAAAAGGAAGTTCGCATCCCATCTCCACCTGTTCCTAGCTCTCCTTCAGACTCACCATTAGAGATTGATTCTACAGAACAAGGTAAAATTCTAATACTCATAAAATTTATTAATTAAAGTTATAATAGAAAATTGATTACAATGTTATGTATCATGATGACTTCACAGTACAATCTCGTCAAGGTCGAGGCACTACTAAAGGCATGACGTTGGAAAAATATCGTAAGGTGGGTAAGATCAAAGTTAACATTCTTGATAAACATACCGGAGGCGAAGGACAACCAGCAGCTTGGCTTGCATCGCATGTGGGTGCTCTTATACGAACTTTTGCACCTTTGGCAACAAGTTCATGGAAGAAAGTCCCCCAAGATGTTAAGGACCTTATCAAAAAGCGTTGTTTGGTAATGTTTAAAATACGAAATTTAATTGGTAAATTTTTTTATTTTACTTTAAAGTTAGAATATTATAAATGATAATATCTTTGTCTAAATTTTTTCTGTAAGGATGATTTCGAATTAAATTTTGGTCGGAGAGAGGAGCGTAAAACTGTGGAAGAGCTTATGAGTAATGCATTCTGCAAATATAAGGCGAGGTATCATGAGCATTATAATAAGTTTGAGAATAGTGAAGAAGTACGCCAACATCCTTTTCAAGATATGCAACATTCTGATTGGGAAAAACTTTGTGACATGTTTGAGGATCCATCATATAAGGTATAATTAATGTAATTATTTTAGTCGTCTTATTTTTAATTTCGCTTTCTAATATTTTCAATTCCTATTTAGGAGCGAAGTTGTATAAACAAAACAAATAGATCAAAATTGAAGATTACTCATCATGCAGACTCAAGATCTTTCCACGGCCTCTCTAAGAAATTGGTATTGCTATTCTTTTATTTGTATATAGTTAACTAAATATATGAATCATAATGACTTTATATGTTAACAAATATTTATTATAGCAAGATTCAGATGCCAATTATGATGTGACAAAATTATATGCTGCATTACATACTAATCGTAATGGAGAGTGGAGTCATCCCGATGTCCATGAAAATTATGTAAGTATTATAATTTGTTTTAAATAAATATATTCAAATATTTATGATGATATTAACTCTTTATCTTATGTGCAGGATAAAATGATTGCCCTACATGCTGAATCTGCGTCAGATCAAAATTCCTCAAATAATGATGTTGAGATTTTTACACAAGTTCTGGGTGAACGTTCAGGATATTTGAGGGATTTGGGTCGCTGTGTAAAACCTTCTCCCTCTTTCTCTTCTTCCGGGTCTGCCTCTATAGCGCAAGAGAATGCGAATCGCATAATTGAAGAATTAATTGCAAAACAGCAAGAGTTAGAAGCTCAATTGGCGAGACAATGAGACATGGAGATGCGCCTCAAACAACATGAAGAAGAACAAGCAGAGCTCAGGAGAGATATGCAACTCCAAATGCAACAGCTTATGCAACAGTACAGGTCTCCAAGCAACTGATGGTTTTTTATGTCCAGCTTATGACATTATCTAATTATGTATGAACAATGCCAGTCTCATGGTTATTTATTTGTTCGCACTTACTATAAAACTTTTGTGAGTAATTAAACAATTCCTAATTTATGTTTTTCAAATATTATGAATGTCTATTTAGTTTTTTTATAATTATGGGTTTTAATAAATATAATATCCGTTCGAACGACCATATCACGTTCGAACATTAATGAGTAGGCCATTCAAATGATACTGTACCGTTCGAACATTTATGACCAAGACGTTCGAACGATACCAGATGATCAAAAAAACGTTCAAACGCAGGTTATTACCATAGCGTTCGAACATTACTCAACACCGTTCGATCTCTTATACCGTTCGATCTGTTCATTTAACGTTCGAACGTAATTCTATTGATCGTTTGAACGTATCTTGATAACCGTTCAAAATATACACTAACATTCGAATGTTAACTGAGAAGCATTCGAACGTCATTCTGGAACGAATTTTAACCGTGACAAAAAAACGTCATCGTTCGAACGGTATCGAACGGTCAACCTCAAATTCGTTCCAAAAGATATATTTTGGGACGAAATTGTGATTTTCGTCCCAAGATATCTTCTGGGACAGTGATGTTGGGACAACCTTGGGATGAAATTTTTTCGTCCAAAAAAATTTTTCGAAACGAAATCTACACATTTTGGGACGAAAATTTTCATCCCAAAAAATGTTTTTTGTTGTAGTGATTATGGATTTGATTCAATTCTTTCCCTAGTGCAGCATACACCATGTTGGGCATCTTTGTAATGAATGGGCACACAAGTTGGCAAAGCATGCTTGGCATATTGAGGATCTAAGTGTTTGGGAAGGGTCTGTACTTGATTCTATTCAGTCTATTATGTGGGTGGACAAAAATTGGCTATAATGTTTTGCTTCAGTTTCAATGGAAATGTTATAAAAAAATATAAAAAAAAATAAAAAAGAAAGCTAGCTACAAGCCTTTCAAATGTTCGATTTCGACTTTTTTTTTTTTTTTTTTAGTTATTCCGAATGAGATTTGAGCTTTATTTCCTTATATGTCAGGTTAAATGGATAGATAAATTTGGATTTATTTCCTTGCATGCAAAGTTTAGGTTATTCCAAATTAAGGAGAAATATTGAGATTTAATGGTTGCAAAAAAAGCGATCGTTAGATAAAATTGAATGTTAAATAGATAAAATTGACTATTAAATGAAAATAACCTGTAGATAAAAAAGATAGTTAGAAATATATATATATATATATATATATACTAGGTCAAAGCAACGTGCAAAGCACGTTTATCTAGTTGGATCAAACGTGATTTTCATGGTATTATTTTGTGATTTTCAAATTATAAAATTTGAATAATGTGCTTTTTTTATAAAAATAAATATTTTTTCATTTAAATTACACTCTAGTTTGAATTATTTTATGTTGGCCTTTGATTATTTTATTTTATTAATATTTAATTATAGTGTTTTTATTTAATTTTTATTGTACCTTTTTACCTTGTTGGACTTTTAATTTCGGGTGGGTTTTGTTTTAGTGGGTTTTCTTTTATTTTTGGGCCAAATTCCTTCAGTTTTCGGACCCAGCCCCCTTTCTCCCCTAAAATGGCGCCGTTTGCTCCCCTGCCCTTAGGGCTTTTTCTTATTTCTTTCCTCCTGCTGGCGCTGCTGCTTCCTCTTTCGTCTTCTTCTTCCGTTGTTTTCTTTTCTTCTTCATCATCTGCTAACAAGGCAGTAGAGGATGAGCCAAGCATTGACAGCACCGAAAAGTGCAAAGCAGCTTTGACAGCACAAGCATTGACAGGGACGTATGGAAAAAACTATGGCAGAATAGCAGACAATTTACCTTCACCGAAAAGTGTGGTGACACTTCTCAATGCTGCAAAGATTAAAAATATAAGAATCTATAACATTAATCATGAAGTCCTCACAGTCTTCAACGGATCTGGTATAGAGATAGTGGTTGGACTCGGCAGTGAATTTCTGACAGAGATGAGTGTAAACGAGGATCGTTCAATGAGTTGGATAAAAGAAAATGTGCAGCCTTTCCTTCCTGGTACTTCTATTCATGGCATTGCAATTAGGAATGAGATCTTAGCGAGTAAAGATCGGCAAGATCTCTGGGAGGTGTTGCTACCTGCAGCAAAAAATGTTTACAATGCCCTTGATAGGTTGGACTTGACCAAGGTTGTTCAAGACTTCAAGTACAAAGCCCACATTTGCAAGGTGTGTTCGCTAATTCCTTCCCTCCATCTTCATGTACTTTCAAGGAAGACACTGGGTTTGGCAAGATGCAGGTCATAGTTTCTGAAACGGGTTGGCCTTCTGGTGGAGATGAGAAGTAGAAAATCTAACTCATTCATTCGGGTTCGGTCGTTTTGGTTTCCAAGGAATTAAAGAGTCTCCTAACATGAGTAGCTCACGAACGTAGTTAAAGTTAAGGGAAAAGCAATAAAAACTGTTAAAACAAAAAATTTCATTTGATACTCACATTTTATATATAGAAGATATAAAGGATCATTGGATAGAAATTAATTACATTTATAAAAAAATTAGGCATAATAAATAAAAGTTTAAATAATTAACAGATTTTAAAATTTTGACCGTTGGATACGTAAAACAGAAAGATTATAAAATATATAAATATAAATATATTTATATATATATATATATATATATAATTTAGCCAAAGTTATAAATAGTCTAACACGGAATGCATTAGAACTAAATTTTGTACGAGGAGTAGGCCGTGGTTAGGGGCATTACAATTTTTTTTTCTTTTTTGTCTTTTTAAAATTGTATCTTTTTCTCCCTTTCGAAGAAACAAAAATGGCATCACTAAAAATATCATATCTAGATCACAAAAGGAATTAAAAAAGTGTCATGTGCCGCAAACAACTCATAATTTTACTTGACCAATTTTTATGCTCGGAAAGAATCGTAATTTTTAGAATATTTATGAAAATTTTGATCTATCCAATATGTAAATATATTTTGGAATAACAAAATTTCATTTAATTCAAAAAGTACTGCTCACGGAAATTCACAATAGTACTTTCTGCGTCGCATCTCAAATATTTTCTTAGTATTAATTTTGTAAGCTAGCTAGGGTGATGCCCGCTACTCCCATCAAGGGAAGCTATCGAGATTTCTCACCGGATGTACAATTTTTTTTTTTCAAACATTAATTTTTTAAATCACTTAAACATTTGTTTAAAAAAAATTATAAATTCATTAAAATAAATACTTCTTTAATAATTAAATAAAAAATAAAATAAAAAACAAATCGGAAAAAAAAGAAGTCGATAGATATTATTAATAGGAGTAGAGTTTTCTTAATTGTAATATTAAAAAGATAAGTATTTGCGTAAGAAATTGTAAAATGTAAATTCATTTATACTCGAGAGTCAATTAATAATCACACACGAATTTTTTTTTAAATAATCTATAGGATAATAGCACATGATACACAACGAACACAAGCTTTTTTTACAACTCCGTCTAAAGTAGAAGGTGTCTGTCTATATATTCTAAGCGAATTGATGCTAGTGATGGAAGCTGGAGGCAGATGACCAATATCATTCTTGACTATACGGATTGGATCAAAAGAGACCAAAATTAAGAAATTATGTACAATATCATAAAGTCGTCCATAAGTAGTCTAAGGATTAAGACAAGTTTCGCATGTCAAACGGAAATCATCTCCAAGGATCTAGACACCGACGTTGCTGACGAGCTCATCCCTTGCTTTGCCTTCTGGCCGGGTTCAAAGAAAAAGTAGAAAATAGATGTAAAAAAAAAAAAAAATACCACGTTATTTGGAGAAACAAAACAAAATATATATTGAAATAATTTATACAAAGTAGTATTGGTCGATCGAACTTTCGAACCAAACCTTATAATCAACGGTGTTCTTCCAGATCCTGTCCACCTCTTCAAAAACAACGCCAATGCTCGGGCGACCGATGCTTGTTTTGGAAACGCAGAGGACCGCTACTTGCAATATTGATTGGAAATCCGCACTGTTGAAATTTCCTTTTAGCGTTGGATCTTCAAAATCTGAGACTGGACGGTTTCCTATATTTACGTCCTTTGCCTGCATAATCAAATTAATATATTGATTAGACGAACTACGTACCTATTTCTCTCCGTACCCAATAAACCAAAACACAACACAGATAATGATTATTTTGGGTAAGTTGTATTCTATGCTTTCTCAAAAAATACATTTAATTCTCACAATAAAATTGTATCTTTTAAGCTGTTTGAAACTTTTGAAATAAAAAATCTTCCAAAAGTAGTGCTATACCTTTCTTGTCAGCTGGTCTCTGGTCTCAAGATCTAATTCGATTGCTTTCTGTCCGGAAAGAAGTTGGAGAGCAACAATGCCAAAACTATATAAAAATGTCACTGGCACAGGTAAGCTGGGCATTACTCATGTATTCCGGATCCATATAGCCTATAGTTCCTCTAACATCGGTGAAGACCTTTGTCTCTTCGATACCCAACATTTTGGCTAAACCGAAATCGCATAGCTTGGTTTCCATTTTCTCAGTCAAAAGGATATTTGTAAGCTAATTAAGAAGCCAACACGCACAATTACTAACTGAAAAAATGTGTTGTCCCCATGCATGAAATTAAGAAAACAACAAGCTTAATTTCCAATTAATAGACCCATAAAGAAATATATATTATCGCTACACCAAGAGATCAAGCGCAGCCCATACTAATGTATATTTATTACCTTAATATCTCTGTGAACAATGTAGCCATCTATATAATGGTGGAGATACCTCAGTGCAAGAGCACAATCTCTTAAAATCTTTACTCTTATTTCCCATGTCAGAACACTAGCGTCTTTTCCTGAAAATCAAACAAAGACAATGTTAATTATTGTTCTTGCTTCACCTCTAGCTAGATTTTTGTTGGGGCGGGACACATGCATCCTCCCCAAAACATCTTGAAATTGAAGAAGTAAATTTAAGCGCTTCTCACCACGTCAGAATACATAAAAAGAGAGAGTAGTTGAGAGGGAATAATTTATACGTACGCAAGAGATGTTGAGCCAGATTGCCCGCTGGACAAAATTTCATAGACAAGATATTGCTCGCCATCTTCGACTCAGAAACCGACGAGAGAAACTAGGTTTTGATGCCGAATCCTGGAAAGACCTTCGACTTCCCTTCGAAAAGAATCGACGTCGTTGCTTTTATTGATGTGCTTGATGGCGACGACTTGTCCACTGGGCAGAATGCCTTTGTAAACATTGCCAGCGCTTCCCCGCCCGAGGAACACTTTTCAATGATCATCAAAATTATCCATGGCGTACCCAATTTCAGCCTTGGAGAATCTATAGAGGCCAGACCACGCCGTGTTTACTTGTGAGTTTGCTGGTTTGAGAGGCTTCTCCTTCTTCGTCACATTTTTTATCACCACAATAATCAGCACTAGTATGCCAATCGCTGTTAGGATTGCCAATAGTGCAGCATCTGATCATCTAAATGATTTTTGTGATCAGTTTTAACTTAATTTGATAGTTCACTTATTATATATCATGTATAATATGTAATAATTAAGTTCTACTTCAGCGGATTTTGATGAAATGATCATCATGATTATCGGCTAATTCTGTGGACAAAAAAAATAAAATAAAAATAAAAAAACTAATGTACTCAGAAATAAAATATATTACCATATACAAATAATATCAAGCTTATTTTATTGAATATTTAATAATTGTAGCGACTAAACTTAGGTATTATCAACAAAATATGAGACTTATGGGTAAAATTTAAAAAATAATACTAGTATGTCTCCTCATTTTGCCCACTCATTTTGATTGCTCATGCATTTAACTTTTTTTTTTTTAATTTTACTTACTGATTAAGGAATTGACTATTAGTGTATTGATATTTTTTTATATTTTTTAAAAATATTTAAACATGTTTAAAAAATGTTTGAAATAAAAAAGCAAATAAAAAGAAAAGTGCAATTTGCACTAGATCAAGAGTACAACGAGTGGGCAAATTGAGGGGGCATAACAGCACTACCAAAATTTAAAACCCCTCTATCCACTTCACCCGTTTATTGATCTCCTTATACATTACATTGAAGAGAGAACAATTTTAGATCCATTTATGAAAAAAAGATCCCGGCTGGCCTCAAGTTCTTGTGTGAATTACTTGATCGAGAGGCTTGAGTGGGAGAGTTATAGATCACTCATGCTTTAGATTTTACAATATTTATTTTTCATTTAAAGTTATTCAAACTATATGTACTTCATTTAAAGTTATTCAAACTATATGTACTTACAAGAATAAATAATATAGGGCCCACTTTTTATTTCTATCTCTCTTAAGATCGATCTTCAAATTTGAACAATAACTTGAATGAACCTCATTCCCCCTATCATTCTCTCTCTCTCTCTCTCTCTCTCTCTCTCTCTCTCTCTCTCTCTCTCTCTCTCTTAACAACCCTAAATTTATATATATATTCATTAATCTTATTGGGAAGTAACTGATCTAACCATCCGTTATAGGATAAATTGGAGTATTTATAATTTTATAGTAAGAAAGGGGCAAAACGGTGCAAAATTTATTACCATATCATGACTAGTTCATGAACTTGTAAAGTCAATATGCATAACATAGCTTAATCATAAGGGTCCCTAATATATATATATATATTATGTGTATATATATATATATATTATGTGTATATATATATATATATTATGTGTATATATATATATATATCTAACATTAATTATATCGAAGAAAGAGATCATGAAATGATGGATGTAAAAGGAAAAAGTGTAACAAACATAATATGTAATTGTGACAGTCTTACCAGCATGATCTACCAGCATGATCTAAAAGCAGGCAAACATCGATAAAAGTTGTCTATCATCGCCCAGCCACCAACTTCATCCGATTGCCCGGCTGCAACAGAAATAACAGCAGCTACGGCACATATACGTCTTTCTGTGTTGTTTTGCTTGTCCTCTACCTCAGAACGAGTTAATAAGGTTTCCCTCAGGCCTAATATTGCACTCGTGCAATTTGCACATGATCAAGCCACTTCAAATGTATTGGACACAAAACTACACTTTTCCAATGCAATTCCGTACGACTCCTCTTCCTTAACGCGCGGTGGTCAGAGATAATTTGGAGCACTGGCTGCTACCATAGAAAATGTTTTCAATGCCGCAAGAAATGTTCAACGACAGCTTTGGGTTTATGGACGGTATGGGGTGAAAGCAGGTTTCCAACAAATCTTCGGAAGCAAGGAGGTTGGCCTTATGTGTTCTACGCGCGTACAGGGCCATATATTGAGACCAGATGTCTAGGTGATTCCGACAGCACAGAGTTTTGGGGAAATTGTTCCAGTTGTCTATTTCTTCATGGATGCCACTGCGGCATTTTGGATATTCTTTATAATTAGGGACTGGGTAGAGTGGATCAGTGGAATTAAACAGACTGCAGTCAGCTGCATGCATGCCCAGAAAGGTGAAACTATATTCATTAATACATGACGCAATCTCTCGTGATTGTATAGTATTCATTGTAGACTTCTACACACACACACACACACACACACACATATATATATATAATTGAAAGAAAGTATATATTTGGTACAGATTTGAGAGAGAGAGAGAGAGAGAGAGAGTAAATGCACCTTCAGATGGATTTGGTGAAGGTGAAACAATTGCAAGTTTGTTGATGAAAATGGAAGTAATAGAGAAGAAGGTGAGCTTTAGCGCCGAATGGATCGAGTTCTGCATAGTGCCCAAACCAAGCTAGCTAATAACTTGACAGTAGTAGAAAAGGAAAAGTAGTGAGTTTTTTGTAATGTAGGAGAAGGGCCACGAGAAACCAAAAATTTTCTTGTGGAAGAGAGGAACCGTGTAGTTATAGATGACATTTTCTTCGAAGCTAACGACCAAAATGCCGTATATACTTTGCTTCCTAGCAGGCTCCGTTCTTACAGCAAGCTCTAAGCCCTTGATGTTACCGTACGTGGGGATATTTTATATATGTTATTAGATTATTAATTAATTCCTTAATATGATCAATATTGTAGGTATACGTAGCGTCCTCATCTCTTTATTGCCAATTAAATAAATTAACATTGAATACAACATGAATTATCCTACCATTAAATTAACATTGAATACAAAATATTCACTACGTACTGGTTCTCGTGGGTTTGTTGGAGAACACAGGGTTATATAATATATATATATATATATACACACAAACACACATGTATTTATTCTTTTCTTTTTTTTATTTTTATTTTTTTTCGCTGAAGTTGATCGTTCAATAAGTTTGCATGTATTACTATTAACGTTCAAACTTAATATCATGATATACGTTCAAATTAAGTCTTTTAAGTTCAAATTAAGTACGTTTGAATGTTAGTTTTATGCTCAAATATATATAAGTCTCAAAGTAGAGACCAATGTTCTTATGTATTATCAATAATGTTCGCACGTTAATTATATCATCATTAAAGTTTGAATCACTACAACCAAAAATATTTTTTGGGACGAAAATTTTCATCCCAAAATATATAGATTTCACTCCGAAAGATTTTTTGAGACGAAACAAGGTCGTCCCAACATCACTATCCCAGAAGATATATTGGGACAAAAATCACAATTTCGTCCCAAAATATATCTTTTGGAACGATTTTGAAATTGACCGTTCGATACCGTTCGAACGATGACATTTTTTGTCACGGTTAAAATTCGTTCCAGAATGGCGTTCGAATGCTTCTCAGTTACTGTTCGAACGTTAATGTATCTTTTGAACGGTTATCAAGATACGTTCAAACGATCAATAGAATTACGTTCGAACGTTAAAAGAACAGATCGAACGGTAGAAGAGATCGAACGGTGCTAATCAATGTTCGAACGCTATGGTAATGACCTGCGTTTGAACGTTTTTTTGAGCATCTGGTATCGTTCGAACGGTTTGGTCATTAATGTTTGAACGGTACATTATCGTTTGAACGGCCTACCCATTAATGTTCGAACGTGACACGGTCGTTCGAACGGATATTAATTTTATTAAAACCAATAATTATAAAAAAAAAACTAAATAGACATCCATAATATTTGAAAAACATAAATTAGGAACTGTTTAATTACTCACAATAGTTTTATAATAAATGCGAACAAATAAATAATCATGAGACTAGCATTGTTCATACATAATTACATAATGTCATAAGCTAGACGTAAAAAACCATCAGTTGGTTGGAGGCCTGTACTGTTGCATAAGCTGTTGCATTTGGAGTTGCATATCTCTCCTGAACTCTGCTTCTTCTTCTTCATGTTGTTTGAGGAGCATCTCCATGTCTCCTTGTCTCGCCAATTGAGCCTCTAACTCTTGTTGTTTTGCAATCAATTCTTCAATTCTGCGATTCGCATTCTCTTGCGCTATAGAGGCAGACCCAAAAGAAGAGGAAAAGGGAGAAGGTTTTACATAGCGACCCAAACCCCTCAAATATCCTGAACGTTCACCCAGAACTTGTGTAAAAATCTCAACATCATTATTTGAGGATTTTTGATCTGACGCAGATTCAGCACGCAGGGCAACCATTTTATCCTACACATAAGATAAAGAGTTAATATCATCATAAATATTCAAATATATTTATTTAAAACAAATTATAATACTTACATAATTTTCACGGGCATCAGGATGACTCCACTCTCCATTACGATTAGTATGTGATGCAGCATATAATTTTTTCAGATCATAATTGGCATCTAAATCTTGCTATAATAAAGATTTGTTAAGATATAAAGTCATTATGATTCATATATTCAGTTAATTATATACAAATAAAAGAATAGCAATACCAATTTCTTAGAGAGGCGGTGGAAAGATCTTGAGCCTGCATGATGAGTAATCTTTAATTTTGATCTATTTTTTTTGTTTATAGAACTTCGCTCCTACATAAGAATTGAAAATATTAGAAAGCGAAATTAAAAATAGGATGACTAAAATAATTAAATTAATGTTGGACATATAACAGATATAGATCGATAGTTTGCGAAAATGATCTTACAATTTCAAACTGTCCACTCTGGACAATTCAAGAGTTATCAATCTTTCAATTAAGGTGGATTGATAACTCTTGAACGGGTCTAAGGCTAATTTTGATGATCAAACAATATAAGATATGCCAATATTTAACATGTATCAAACAAACAATGCAAGATATGCTAATTAAGTAATTATCTTATTAAATAATTAGATAGTTGTTTTATATCTTTCAAAATATTTTATTAATTCTAACTATTTATATTTTAATTAACATTCTAGTTAATATTTATAACTATTTGTATTGTAATTAACATTCTAGTTAATAATTATAACTATTTGTATTTTAATTAACATTCTAGTTAATAATTATAACTATTTGTATTGTAATTAACATTCTAGTTAAGTATTATTAAATCTAGATTATTTGTATTTTATTTAAAATTCATTTTATTAATTCAAAGATTAAGTATTTTTGTGTTATTAAAACAGTTTCTTTTTTTTTATTAACATATAGTTGAATAATTCAACTATTAAATATTTAAGTATTATTAAATCTTAGATGATTTGTAATTTAATTCATTCTCATTTGATTACTTTAATCTTTTAAGTATTTAATTATTATTAAATGTAGATTATAAATAATTAATTTTTAATTCAATTCCTGCATTTAAAGTCATGTATTATTTTAACACTGACCAACATAACGTTCAAACGGTGCTAGTAACCGTTCGATCTAAGGACATACGTTCGAACGGCACACGAATACCGTTCGAACGGATTAATACCAGATTACAGTCATCTTCAACCTCCGAAAACCTCAACATTTACAGTCCAAATTATATCAAAAGACAGCAAACTATATGACGAACTTATTATAGCAAACGAAAACACTTATATAAAAACTAAAATGAGAATATATTTAAGGAGAATACCTAATTTGGAGAGATAAACCGGAAAATTCACCCATACCCAATGCCCAAAACTTAAATACTCTTCACCAAACGGTAAAAACAATCTCTTAATCCGAAAATATAAGAGATAAATAGAAGTTAGTAATATTTGAGGGCTGGATTGAGGAATAATGGCGTTGGTTGGAAGAAATTGAGCGCGGGAGTGACTGGAAGTCGACTGGAACGAGTGCGAGATTGTGAGGTTCTGTCGTGTAAATGTAGAACATTGACGTTCGAACGGTTATTTACTGAACGTTCGAACGTCAAATAGATTAGCGGGAAAATTTTCCCCCGCTAATTTAACGTTCGAACATGAAAATGTATATTCGAACGTTTCCTTATACGTTTGAACGGTTATTTTAAACCGTTCAAATGTCAAATTAAAATGTTGCTTATTGTATTTTTTTTGCACTATACCTTTAAATATAATAACTTGTAAATATACTATAGTTTAGAAACATAGTAATATAACTATATAATATATAATCAAACACATATTATATAGTTTAGTAACATATATAGTATAAAATATCATATTACATCTAGTATTATAGTCAAGTACATATATTAACCTATTATATATAACGTATATATGGTATCATAGCATAGGGTTATATGTAACACATGCATATATATAATATTTATTATATTATATTATTATTATAATATTATTTAATAATAGGATATCTACTATTATATATAGTGTCATCTATACTACTATCAATTAGAGTGTATTATAATGATACAAAAGCTAAAATTGAGCATATATAGTGTCATTTATAGTGCTAGAATAGAGAGTGTCATCTAATTAGCCTATAACTGCAATATAATATGAAAAATATACTAAACAAGTCATGTAATGCATATACTATTAAATATATATATGTATTAGTTAATATCACATATAATATATATGTTATATAAATACATGAACATAGTTTCATGTATATAGTAGTCTATATTATATTATACTATATAATATAACTTATACTATATACTATATAATATTCAATAGTATAATATATTTTAATTAAATATAATATAATATATACTATATATATAAAAAATTATAAATATAATATATAGTGTTTAATAATATATAAGTGCATTAAATATATTGCATTTAATATATTTAACAGTTAAAATATATTATAATTGAATTAATTATTATATTTAATATAATTAATACCGAATATTGCATTTAAATAACATTTATTATCATGAAATTTGGATTAATTAGGGAAGGGTATTAATTTTCAGTTAATACGTTCGAACGGTATTAACTTACCGTTCGAACGTTACTGCATATATAAGGCCATCCCGACATCATTTTCACGGAAGTTTACATCTGCATTTCCTCCGTTCTAAGCCTCCAAACCGCCAATCTCCGCCGTTGAACGCCGTCTTCGCCGCCGTCAACAGTGCCCACTCAAAGCCTCTACCTCTAACTACCGATATTTTTCATTTTTAAAGCATTTTACCGTTTAGATTTAGGTTTTTGATAGATTAATTGTTTAAGTTAGGATAAACCGATTTATACATCAAAATAATTAGTAGATTTGCATAAATCCAGGTTAGGAACATTTATTTAGGTTTCTACTGCATTTATTTTGGTGTAAAATCTATGGAATTGAAGGATTCCATGGATTTCAATGGCCGAGTCGACTCGGCCTGGAATCCCGATCGACACGAATATCGTTCGAACTCTATGAATAGCGTTCGAACGTTATTCATGAACGGTCGAACGAGATGACGTAACGGTCGAACGGTCGGTCTGCTACCGTTCGACCGTTACACTAATCGTTCGAACGGTTATTCATACGACCTAACGATCAGCCTATTTTCCAATACATTAATATTAGAAATCCAATATTTTCCAGTCTTTTTTAATATTATATTTCTATTAATATTTATCTAATTAATATTGATATTGAGATATATATTTATTAAAAATAATGTTGTTCATAATATCAAATATTATTAAATTGCTATTTGTTTCAAACTACACCAAATAGTTCTTTATTGTATTTTTCTTGTTAATGTTATATATCTAATTTGTAATTATAAATTTCAGTTTGATTATAATGTCTACTTCTAGACCGGCACGTAAGCGACGTAATCTTGGTGAGAGTAGTAGTGGTCCAGTTCAGGAGAGGACAATTTCACTGAAGCGACCAGTGAAGATTTCTGATTTCCAGAGTCTTCTCTGGGAGGGTCATTCATTGCCCTCAGTATTCAGTGATCGTGGTTGGGGACCTATCTTGGATGAGCGGGAGGAAGCATGGGAGCCAGTCTCCTACATTGACATTATTGTTGAGTTCTATAGAGAACTCGGCAGTGCCAGCGCAGATGATTCTGGGGCCTATAGGATCACTGTCCGAGGAGTACCCATTGTATTTTCACGGGATGGACTTGCTGAGCATCTCGGTATTCCTAAGCTACCAGATGCATATCCGAATGTGGTGCCTAGAGAGTCTGATCCTTCAGTTGAGGCGGAGACAGCTGAGGAGGAGGCATCAGTTTATACTGATGAGGTCGATACCCTTGCTGATCACGAGGTGAGGGATTTGGTTGTCAGTCCAGATGCTCCACCATATGACGGGACGAAGAGCATCAAACAGACAGATTTATCTTCTTTCTTTAAGATTTTAAATTTGATAATTGCCAATAACATTGACCCTCGGCAACACAAGACAGAAGTTGGCATTGATCGGACGAAATTTATGATACGGGTCGCTCGTGGCATTCCTATTGACTTCGTGGGGTATATATTCGATAAGATTCGATCAAAGTCTCGGTACATTTCGATGGATATACTACCATTCAGAGTTCTGATCACCCGATATCTACTATGTGCTGGTGTTGTGCCAGATGTTGCCGAGCGTAAACGGGAGCCGATGGGACCGATAAATAGCACCACCCTCTCACACAGCACGGGACACTCGAGACTGCGTTTTCGTGCACATGTTCCAGAACCAGTTGATCCTCACAGAGATGCACAGCCGGGAGATCATGGAGTCTCAGCTGCAGCTGCTGAGACATCTACACGGGCCGAGGCATCAGTCCACAGTGTTACTCATGAGGAGATGGCTGAGATAGTGCATGCAGCGATTAGCGAGCAGACATCAGCAGTCATCGATGCAGTGCGTATGGAGATCCATTCTGTTGTGTCTGAGCTTCGTACAGAGTTTGCTGCCATGTCTGCGACTCAGGTCACCATCAGCACTCGACTGACATAAATAAATGAACGTATAGCTGCAGTCGAGGAAGTGTGCAAAGACTTGGGGTCTTAATTACTTTATGATATATTTTATTTATTTATTTACTGTTTTTTGTATGGACAACATTTTGTGTTTTGTAAATTCAGTATTTAAGTATGAAATAGTATTGTTTTATATTTTCTAAACTAATTCTTAATTTAGATTATTCATATTATTTAATTAACCAATTTTTTATAATTACTAGTTAATCTAAATATAATTTGGCAAAAAACTTAAAAAATTAAAACCCTAGTCACCGTTTGACCGCTTCAAATAACGTTTGAACGGTGAATATGCATCATTCAAACGTTTATTTTACCATTCGAACGGTTTGTCAATTTCCCTCCAAAATAATTTTTCCAATCGCGCCAATATTAGGTTCAAACGGTAACAATTAAACGTTCGAATGGTTAATAAGTTAACGGTCGAACGGTTAACTTATTTGGGACAAAAAATTTCGTCCCTAAGCATAGCGTTCGAACGCGTTCGAACGGTATGACATTCCGTCGTTATTTTGGAATGAAATTCAAATTTCGTTCCAAAATTTCACTTTTTGGGACAATTTCCAATTCGTCCCAAAAAATGATTTTTGTTGTAGTGAATGTAATATCATTAAACAAAATTTGTGAAGTTTGAACCTATTAGAATTTTGAACGATATTTTACATGATTATTCTAACAAAAATTTCTAAAGAGTTGTCATGTTTATTAATATTGTTAGACTCAAAAATACAATCAAACCTACAACCATTTAGGTTCTCAATTAATGTACAACAATTAATGTTCAAACTAACTCTATTAACTTCAGATGTTAAAAAAATACTAAGCTCTAATATGATAGAATTAATTAATGTGTTCAAGCCTTATTTTTATGTTCAAATGTAAACTTTAAGTAAGTTGACATGCTTAATTATGTTTATTTATAAATATGTTCAAACATACTACGTACCATCAACATTTGAACGTATTACCATCAACATTCGAACGTATTGACATCATATTACTACTATTATCATTTGAACATGTTACTATTAACCTTCAAATGCAACACCATAGTAACACTTTTTAATGGATCACACTGTTAACATTTGAACTAAAATAGTTTAAGTTCAAACATATATAATTAAATGGTGTTTGAATGTTATTTTACGTAACCTAATTACAAATTGTAAAACACGTGGTCCAATCAATCACATATTGCCATTTGTCATCCATAGTTTTTTGTAAAAAAATAAAAACTTTTTAATAAAAATAATTTTATTATTAAAAATTTGAAGATTAAAAGAAAATAAATAAACATGATGGTGGCTACCAACCCAACCACCAGGGTGGCTAGAATTAGCCGACCTTCAACCTTATGTATGGATTTCCAACTTGTGTTCACAAGTAGAATTAGAATCTTCAAAATTCACAAAACATAACTCACAGGTGTCAATAGTGGTACTGGTCAACAAGGAGACTAGAAGACAAATTAAGATATTTCATGCATAGTTCAAGTCCATGTTCATGTTATTTAAGTATGTAATTGTGCTTGTTTTCTAAGAAAACCCTATGTTTTATATTATGTTATATGTTGTTTATTGAGTATTCGACTGGTTTTTATATGCTCCTATGTTTTAACTACCCCATATGAAGATCTTTACGAAGATGGAGTGTCAAGATTGAACATGGCCCAAGGAGGAAATGCAAAGGTCTAGATAGTTTACATGCTTTGTTTTTATGGTTTTTAGTTTTAGTAAGATACTTTTGTTAAGCATATGAGACTTGATTGATTTTAATAAGTGTTTCTGCAAACTCTCTTTTAAATTTTTAGTAATTTAACCAATGAATATATCGTTGTATTTTATGCAGTTTTCTTATGGATGTTGCTACTCGGCCGCCAACATTTATTGCTAGGTGTGCCCCTAATGCAATTTCAATTTTTTTGTCTTTTTCTTTCAAGCATTTTTTGAAAATATACACACATACACTAGTAGTCAATTTCTTAACTATTAAGAAAAAAAAAATGTTTGAACAGTCAAGTCCAAAAGGCAATATGAGGCGGGGCAAACTAGCATTTTGCTTCCTTTTTTTTTTAATACTTGGAGCTCATTAACAAGAAATATTATTAAAGGCAACTCTAGTAGCATTCTAGGTCATTTTCTCATTTTGTCTTTGAGTTGCTTCTCTAAGACAAGTAATTATATCCATAATGCTCGTTTGATGGCAAGCACTTTGTTGTGGCATTGTTCCATACCATACGAGCTTATCCTTGTACTTTGCTCGTCAAGATGGTGAGCACTATTATCCTTACATTGCTTGTCAAGATGGAGAGCACATTATCTTAGTCATTAAGATGGCAAGCACTATTATTCTATACATTACTCTCCAAGATAAAGAGCACTATTTTTCTGTGCTCACCCAAGAGAGAGCAATTAAGTCTCGTAATGTTTGCAGAAGTGAGCACTTAACCTCTGGTAATGCTTGCTTACCACACACTTTATTTCTTGCAATGGCGAGCACTATCACTTGCTACATTGCTCACCATGTGATGAGTAACTGGATCTTGTAATACACACCTAGTGGCAAGCACATTGCACAAGTTGTTAATGGAAGTGAATATGTCAAGAACATCATAATAGATTAAGAGGATGAACCATACAACAAAAAGTGGATTGTTTCTGATGTGACAAAATGACCCCAAAAAAATACAAAACTTTCTTATAGATAAGTGAATCACATAACAAAATTTTTCATCTCAGACAGCCATGAAAATACTTCTACCCTTCCCATGAAAAAATCTCACACATATCTCCTCTTTAAGGGATAGGTCCTCCGTGGAAAAATACAAATACTTATTTTCTAGCAAAGGGGTAGAGAATACTATGGTAGGGGCGGCTAGTGGCTAGTACAACTCCACTGTTGGGAAATAAGAGATAAACAAGGGGTTTCACCATATGTCCTATCATTGGTCATTTATTATCCTGGGATGGATAGCTACCCATGAGTAGATTCACACCTCTCCATCCGTCAACTAGATATAGTTATCTACAATGATTGTAACTATTATACTTTTAAAGTTCTCAATGGTTGTCCTGCTATACAGTTCCATCTAAAAAACAATAAAGGAAATGGGTGAGTTCATCAACTTTGTAAGTGAAAGTTAGTGTAAGTGGCATGAACAAATGAATAGATTATAATAAGCAAACGTAAAATATAATGGTGCAACAATGGACAAGTAGACGATTTACATGTAGAAATGAACTTTAATCTTAAGAAGTATTACCAATATTTGAGAAGGGCTTTTCCACAAAGTTTTTCTCTCTTCTGAAGTTTTTCTCTCTGCACAAATGTAAGATGGATGTAATATTTCTGGTAATTTGTCTCAAAAATATTATTATGTTAGTCATCTTCTGAGTTCTTAGAGGTTAGTTAATCACGATGGGGTATTGAAAACACTTATTAATCAAAACAAAGGTGTTTGTATTAGCCATGGAGGGGGGAAGTTACTTTTGTATTATCAAGAGAAGCAGGAAGGTAAACAAGGAGATGGTCATCAGCCAAACCAGTGCACAATGGTTAGCAAACTTAGTGGAATAGTGTGCAATATCAGGAGGAGTGAAAGACTTTTTCACGGCATATCATAATGAGACTATGGCATTGGTTGCTCATTGACGAGCCAATGCTTTTAGGCATTACTTGGAAATCACTTATTATGGTGGTAAAGGATGTCAAGGACTGATAGTGATACTGGAAAGGGATAGAAAGTAGGGGTTGGAAAAGCATGTCTAAGGAGATAAAATAGGCTTTGTCCACCTCATGGGTAAATAAGGGCCTTGGGGTGACTTAGGGAGATGGGAAGGGAAAGAAGATGGAAAGGCATACTAGAACGTACGCAGAGGTGGCTATGGGCAGTGGTGAAGGAAGAAGGGTGGCAATCCATGTTGGTTCAAGTCAAAGCTTGGCACTACAGTAAGAAGAAAAGGAAAAAAAGAAATGGGTAGTAGGGAAGCGTACAAAAACGGAGAGGTATTGTCGGTGTGCAATACCTGAAAGAGGTGGTAGAGGCCTGTTCGATGTCTACCCAGTGGAAAGTGAGGAGCAAAGGGTACTGCTTGGTTTGAAAGAGGAAATCGAGGGTATGAAAGGGATATACATTTACTAAAGAAGGCTGTAGAAGATTTGATAGTAGAGTGGATAAGGGCTTGAATTCTAATCTAGGCCTGGGCTTAGGCCAAGGTGCTAAAAACAAAGATGGGCATGGGTCAAGGCCGAATCCCCCTAAGAATGATAAAGGGAAAGTGAAACTTGGCTTTGGCTTGGGTCATACAGGTCCATCCCCTAAAATGGGATGCTGCCTAAAACGTGGGCATAAGCCCAATCAGGCCCAAAGGGCTTTCCAGTTTGAAGTGGGATCTTTGTCCACTTCTAAGCCTATGATGACCCAGCACCAGAGATAGAGGTGTCCCAAACCACTTTGTTGACGACATATAGGGGAGTTTCCAGCAATGCCTGTGCCAGAGACCTAGCAGGAGAAAGGGTCACATATGTCTCTTCTAGAACTAGGAGAAAATTTAGCAATGGTGACAACCTATTTTGTTGTTTTGGAGAAAGGGGCATCAATGGGTGATAACATGTATGAGAAAGAGGAGGTAGAAGGGGAAGGAACATTGGTCCTATTTGGGTCTAACAAGATTCCAATTTTGGGTGAGGAGTTACATCATAATGAGGAAGGCATATTTCAGCATGATTCTACATTCCTTATAGGGACAATTCATCAAACTGGGCTAGAGGAAAGTGGGGATGATCCTATCCCTATTTGTACCATCCTTCCCTATCTATCTTCAAATTGGGTCATGCAAAAAGTGGAAAAAATTCAAAAGCGTGTAGGGATCTCCTGTGAAGGCTTTGAAGATCAATTCAAGGCACTTCTAATAGCAATTGAGGTAGGACACTATCACCATGGGATGGGGTCAAAATGAAACAGAGAGTTGAGAAGGCTATCTTGGTCTATTAATTATGAAGGAAAGGAGGGGAATGCAAGCTGAGGAAAGAACAAAGGGAGGGTTATAGTAGCTACTACATGAAGCCCAAAATTCTTATTTGGAATATTAAGGGCTAAATGAGATAGATAAACGTCTCTGAATAAGAACTTATTAAGACAATAGAAGGTGGACATTTTTTTTTTTTTAGTAGAATGAGGAAGGCACCTCCAAACTTTATTGAAAAATAAAACCCTTACTTATGGCGAAGGAATACTGATCAAACCAACAAACTAAACAAACAAACAACCAAAACCAAAAAAACAAATCAAACCCAAACCTACTAACAACAAATATATGGTAAAACTGAACTTTCCAAACGCAACATGCCTTTTAATGCCAAAGGGAGCTCATTGAAATCATAAAAATAATCGCACAATCCCTCCTCACCACACCTTGCAAAAAAATCCACCACCATATTACCTCCCTTTATTGATAAATCATAAAGAAACTAATATCTGAAGAAACTTGAAGGAACTCTTCCTAAAAATCCCGCAAATACCAAACCATGCATTTCCGAGTAATAACCCAATCTATCACCACCTTTGAGTCACATTCAATTTCTACATCTAAAAAACCCAAATCCTTGCACAATTTCAGACCAACCAACAGAGCCCTAAATTCAGCTTCATTATTTGTTCCTTGGCCAAAAGAACTAGAAAAACCAGCAACAAAACCACCAGCAGAGTCTCTAATAACTCCAACTCTCCCTCCACCACAACTACCTAGATTTCCCCTACAGCTTCCATCAATATTCATCTTGACCCTCCCTGCATTCGGCTTCCTCCAGTAAATAAATTGCGGAAATGAACGACGTTCACGTGACTTGGGAATGCTAACTCCCAAATCCTCCATCACAGCAATTCCACAACTAATAATCCATATGAAGAATTCATTTCCTGTACAATATATCTGAGACCAGCTTTTACAGCCAACCAAACTCCATCCATCGACTCCATAAAAGCCTCCATGCGAGCCTTACAACATCTAAGCCATAATCTCCATGTTGTCAAACATGGAACAATATCGAGCAACCTCCCTCTATAAGTAGATTTTTTTTTTTGCAATATGAAACCGAGCACTAACTCTCGACTACCATGAAGAATACTAACTGGAAACCATCCCCACTGTAGTCTCTACTCTGGTCCAAATTCTTTCCAAAAATTCTCCCAAATTTAAAACATGACCCAACATTTCTATGAAGCCAGATGAGTAGCAATTGCACTTGGATGCTAAACCGATTCCCACGGACTGAATATTGCTATCACCGATAAACAATTATCTTTTTTATCTTTTTTGGCAATATCTTTTTTGGCAAAAGTCCATGCCAAATCCAGTCCATACCCTACTGTAAGGGAGCTCTTATTCGAATAAGCTCCCATGCACTTGCCAAAGGGAAGTTTCCATCCTTATTCGGTATCCACACAGTGACATCCTCCCCTTGTCTTCCCACTACAATAGTCTAAACAATTTCAAATGCCATCACCTCCCCAACCATCTCCACCAATAGTTTCATATCCCATCCATTGTCCACCCATAGATCCTTCATAGACAAATTCAGCACAATAGGAGATCTCGCACAAACATTCAGAGGGCCACTTGAAAGCCACTGATCATACCAAAATGACCCATCACCCTTCTAAACCATCAATCTAACATTTGCACAAACCTCCAATAGTACTCGCATAATAGACTTCCAAAAGCGACTCCCAATAACATTGTTTGTTGATAAAGCCACATGCCCTTTCTTTACATATTTCACTCAAAAGAAATTAGTCCATAAATTTTCAATGGATAACATACACCATGCAAACTTCATGTGAAGCAACCGCTGCACCTTTACTGAATTTCTCAAATTCAAACCACCTTCCAAAGTTGGCTTGCACAAATGAAACCAGGATCTCCACTTCCTTTTTTTCTTACCATCAACGCTTCCCCAAAAAAAAGAAGAAAGTATGGAATTAATCTTCTGATATACAACCCTCAGAACATTCTATACTGCAAAAAAATGAATAGCCATGCTGGATAGAGCATGCTTCAAGACAATATGATGACCACCATTAGAAAGTAAAGACATATTCCAACCCGCCACTTTATTTCTCATTTTAGTCACCAAAGGTTCTAATTCCCTAGCCGTAAGCCTTCCCACCACAATGGGTACTCCAAGATATGTCATTGGGAAATTACCTTTCGCAAAACCAGATAACCTCTTTAAATTAGTCCTTCTACCCGAGTTGATAAATTTTAAAAAAAAGAGTGCATAGTTTTCCTTACTTATCAACTGGCCTGACCATTACTCATATACACCCAAAACCTTAAGAAGGTTTTACAAAGATCTCCTCTCCCTATTAATGAATACTAAAAGATCATCTGTATAAAGGAGATGTGAAACCAAAGGGGCACCTGAAGGATGAGAAAATTGTCGAACCCTTCCTTCCTCGAAACTCTTTCTAAGCAAACAACAAAGAACCTCCTCCTTAACGATAAAAAGATAGGAGGACAAATGATCGCCTTGCCTGATCCCACGATTGGATTTTAAAAAATCATTTAAAAGTGTCATTCATCATAATCGAAAACCAGTGGGAACCCACAAAATTTTTTACCAAGGATCGAACATGAGGAGAGAAGCCAAAAGCATCCAGAAAAAGGAACTGCCAATTTACCCGATCATAAGCTTTCGACATATCAATCTTCACCACCAAATTTTTGCCAGTAGTTTTTTTGTTCAAAGAATGGATCATCTCCTGAACCAATGTAATATTTTCAAAAATACTACGCCTAGGAATGAATGCACCATGTTCCTGCCAAATCATCAAAGGGAGAAAACGAGTCAACCTGCATACCAAATCTTGGAGAATATTTTATAAGCCACCGAGCAAAGGCTTAGAGGCTGAAACTTGTCAAAACTCCTCGGCTCCTTCACCTTCAGAATAAAAACAATATAAGAAGAAGTATAAAACTGAGGAAGATGACTTCCTGAAAAGAAATCCTTCCACTAAATCATCTTTCATAATATCCCAGCAACTCCAATAAAAACTCAAACCAAAACCATCCGGTCAGGGACTACTATACTTAGGAATGGACGATAAAGCGTCCTTCATCTCCATTTTTTTCAACCCCTCATAAATAAAAGACTTATCAGCATCTGCCACGACCTTAGTGATTAAACTTGAAAACCTTAGTGATTAAACTTGAAATATCTGCTGCTTCAATACAACTATCCTCCAAAAGAAAGCCATTGAAATAATCAACAGCACCTTGGTGCACCTGTTCCGGCAAGCTCAAAACAGTGTCATTCGATAAAGACATGGAAGAGATAAAATTATTCTTTTTCCTTTAATTCATAGTAGCATGATTCTCCCACTAGCTAGTTCCCAACTCGTTACAAGTCAGAAGATGAATCATTCTCGTTTCATATACTTTGTTCAGGATCCATGTACTTCGGTGAATAATAACATATGATCTCCTTGCCACTCGTTCCCCCTTTTTCAATAACTGCCTCATCTTTTGATGCATCCTTAACAACAATCAAGGGTCCAGTGTTCTCTGACTTCTACCCAGCCATATCCACTAAAGAATTCTATATAGCTAAAATTTTTGTTGATGCAACCATTGTTTCCAAAACCTTTCCTTTCATAGCAAAACTCTTCTCCTTCCAGGCTATTTTACCACCATGGGTTTTCTGCTCCTCTCTTAGAAAGGAAGGCCTTGAATTCTTGCCCTACATACCACTTCAGTGTGACCCTATCGAAAGCACTTCCTACAATAATACCCATGTTTCTCATATCGGGCCTCTTGCCAAAAAATCTCATCATTTGAAATACTAATCGAAAAACCTTTTACTGGCTCTTCCTGCAAATCAACCTCTACACAAATACGTGCCCCTGAAGCTCTCATACAGTTCAACGTCGCATTATCAAAACCTAAGTGACAACCAAACTGAGTGGCCAGAATTTGCAAAACATCCGAGTGATACATATGAAGTGGCTAACCAAGAAGGTAAATCCATTGAGGAGCCAGAGAAGACCCCTTCCTCACATCAAAGTCCTTCATCCATTGAAAAATTTGAAAACCACAGCCATCTATTGAACATCCCTCTCGAGCCCATCCATGCACAAAGTCCCTTTCCAATCGCATATGCACAAGAACATGATGGCCATCCATAAAACAAATAGTTGGTATTTCCGTCAACCCCCATGTCTCGAGCATAGAGCGCCGAATGATATCAATAGATGGACACAAATGACTAAACTTCAAGATCAAAGCAAATTGAAACTCCTCTGTGGCCTTAGTAAGTTCACCCTCAGAAAACCTAAAACTATTCTCTCTACCAATATCAACAGCACATCTCATCTACATCTTGAAAGATGAAGACGCCACACGACCCACAACTTAAACATAAGTCTTCTTGGCACCATCTTCCATTACCGACGTCCCCACCGGAGGGCCAAGCACTAGTGGGGGAACGGGTGCCGCCATGGGCGAACCCTAGACTCTTGAAAACTCAGGAATGCTAAAAACAAAAACTCCACAAAATTCAAAGCTCGAATTTCTTAAACTCATGACCTTTATGCGAGAATGGAAGGTGGACATCATTTGTTTGATGGAGACTAAATTGAAGCTTATCATAAGAAGTACTATCCGGAGTATTTGGGGGTGCCAGTATGTATGCTGATCATATCTACCCTCAAATGGGGCATAGGCTGGAGTCTTGGTAATGTGGGATAAAAGGGTAGTGGAGAATCTTGACAAGTTTGTAGGAGAATACTCGATGGGTTGTTCGTTTAAAAATTCTAAATATGGTTTTTTGTTGCCCTTTGTTGGGGTTTATGGTCTAATTTGGATAGCAATAAGTAGTTTTTATTGGAAGAGCTTGCAGGCTTGTGTACTTGGTGGGATGTCCTATGGTGTATTGGTAGGAATTTCAATCTGACAAGGTTTCCAAGTGACAAATCGGGAGAGTGGAGCAAATCCATGTAATGGTTAAATTCTCTAATTTCATATTTGAGTTGGAGCTCATGGACATCCCTCTTATGGAGGGTGCGTATACATGATCTAATAATCATGTCTGATCTAGACTTGATAGATTTCTTATATTCCCATCATGGGAGATGCAATTTCTAGATGTATGCCATAAAAGACTACCATGGGTATGTTCAAATCACCTTCCTACACTATTGGATTATGGAGGCGTCCAAAGGGAAAGAAGTCCCTTTCAAATCGAGAATATGTGCTTAAAACCATATGGGTTTGTGGACTTGATTGACAATGGTGGAGCTCATACTAGTTACGGGGCATTCCAAGTGTCATATTGGCTAGTAAGTTGAAAACTTTGAAGAAGGATTTGAAGACATGGAACGGGAAGGTATTTGGTAATGTAGAATTATAGAAGAAGTCTTTACTCTAAGAGCTACAAAGCTTGGATCATGTACAAGTAGAGAGCACTCACAAAGGCCAAGTCATTTCAGAATTAGAAAGAGTGATTCTAATGAAGGAGATTTCTTTGAGACAAAAATCAAGGACATTGTGGCTTAAGGAGGGGGACAAATGCACAAAAAATTTTCATTATGTTGCAAATTCACATAGGAGGAATAATGTCATCGAGACCATGACCATAGATGATTGTGTTTCTTTAGACCAATCAGTAATAAAGAATCACATTGCTGGACATTTTGAAGAACTGCTTTCAGAACTTTTTGCATGGAGGCCTAGATTAGATGGTTTTTCTTTTGGGGCCATTGATTAGACTAGTATGGTTGGGCTGAAGAGACCCTTTGAAGAGAAAGAGGTACACCAAATAATCAGAAAAATGATTAACGATAAAGCTTCAGGCCCTTATGGTTTTACGATAGCATTTTTTCAAACTTTTTGGGATGTGGTGAAAGATGATGTCAAATAGGTTTTTTTATGAATTTTTTACTTTTGAAAACTTTGAGAAGAATTTAAATGCTACATTTATTTCACTTATCCCTAAAAAGGCTGTGCAATATAGGTGAAAGATTTCTAGCATATTGGTCTTGTGGGCAGTATGTACAAGATAATCTCAAAAGTCCTTGCTAATAGGATGAGCATAGATATGGATAAAATCATCTATAAGTCTCAAAATGCATTTGTTAGGAGTAGATAAATATTGGACTCAGTCCTTATTGCCAAGGAATATTTGGACAGCAGGATCAAGTCAGGAGTCTCAGGTATTTTATGCAAATTAGAAATGAAGAAGGCCTATGATCACGTTAATTGGGAATTCATGTTTTATTTATTAAGGAGATGTGGTTTTGGAGAAAGATTGAGAATGTGGATGAGGCATTGTGTGTCAGTGGTTTGCTTCTAGGTCTTGGTAAATAAATATCCCGTGGATTTCTTTAATAGATCGCGGGGGTTGCGAAAAGGCAATCCACTGCCACCCCTCTTATTTTTTATTGTCAGGGAAGCCCTAAGCAAAATGTTGTTAGCTTCAATGGAGGGTGGCTTTTTCTCAGGTTTTTCAATGGGAGATACTAACCATGGTTCTACCATTATATCATATCTTTTGATTGCAAATGACACGCTCTTATTTTGTGAGGCAAATCCAGGTCCTTTTCAATCTTTAAAGGCTATTTAGCTTTGTTTTGAAGTAGTCTCTGGGTTAAAAATAATTCTTTGTAAGACAGAAATGGTTATTGTGGATAATGTGAGTAATGTTAGGGGGCTGGCAAACATATTGGGCTGTATGGTCTCTTCGCTGCCTATGAAGTACCTTCGCCTTCCGATGGGAGCATCATTCAAAGCTAAGACTATTTGGGATAAGGTACTAAAGAAAATAGAGTGTAGGCTGGCTAGGTGGAAAAGGTTGTATTTATTTGAAGGGGATCGGATTACATTAATAAAGTGTACCCTCTCAAGCCTTCTCATATATTTCTTATCATTATTTCCTCTTCCAGCTAGTGTTGCCTCTCAGATTGAGAAGCTTCAACGAGATTTTATGTGGAGTGGACTTGGTGATTATTTGAAGTTTCATTTCATTAGCTGGTATAAGGTGTGCTCTCCTTTAAGGGGTGGAGGACTGAGGATTCACAATGTGAAGGGCTTTCTATAAGGCTTTTCTTGGGAAATGGTTGTGGTGATATAATTATGAGAGTGAAACATTATGAAACGTGATGATTGATAATAAGTATGGGAGTATAAGGGGGTTGGTGCTCTAATGAAGTTAGGGGGGCATACAGAGTAGGGTTATGGAAGCATAAATAGAAAGGTTGGTTGTCTTTCCCTAGCAACACTAGGTTGTGTAAGGGGGACCACAATAGAATTAATTTTTAGCATGATGTTTGAATCGAAAATATGGCTTTTAAGGATGTCTATACTTCTATTTTAAGAATTGCATGGGAACAAGATTCTTTGGTGGTTGACTTGCCAGAAATTACTAATGGTTCTCAGAGTGGAATGTTAGCTTCATTAGGGAGGCACATGAATGATGGAGTTCTTTAACTTGTTATATAACATTGGTCATGTTGTTACAGTGGTGGATAAGTTGGAGTGGAGGCCTTCCAGCAAAGGAAAATTTTTTGTACGCTCTTTCTATGAGACTCTTACTGCTCAAGCTAGGCATTATTTTCTTGGAAAAACATTTGGTGGAATAAAGCACCTCCTAAGGCTGCTTTTTTTGTTTAGACAACAGCCTTAGGGAAGATCATGACCATTGATAATCTAAGAAAACGTGAGCTTATCATTATTGACTGGTGCTTTGTGTCCAGAAATAGTGGTAAAATAGTGGATCATTTACTTCTACATTGTAAGTTTGCGAGGGCCATACGGAATTACTTTTTCAGCAAAATGAGATTAGCATGGGTTATGCCGGAGAGGGTGGTTGAACTACTAGCAAGTTGGAAAGGGAACACAGGCACACCACAAATTGCAATTATGGGGAAGAAGGCTCCCAGTTGTATATTTTGGTACATCTAGAGTGAAAGAAATTATAGAAATTTCGAGGATTCAACATAGATTTTTCTAGAAGAGTTTAAGAGCTTTTCTGAAAGACTTTATTTATGTGGGCTATTTGCTATAAATTTAAATGGTTTCAGCTTCCATGATTTTCTTATAACCGTTTCTAGTTCCTAATAGGTGTAATCACATGTATACCTCCTGTATACTTTGGCTATGCCTATATCTATATCAATAAAATATCTTCTTACTCATCAAAAAAATTATTAACCAAAGATTGAATATAACTTAGCCATATCATATAAAGAAGATATCAAATAATCTAATATTTATCAGTAGATTCATTCTTTTATCTTTATCTTGTCTTAACTCAAACTCACAAATTTATCATTGTTCACTATTCACTATTCACAGGTCTAAAGTTCAAAATCTACTTCTCCTTCTGACCAATGGTTGAAGGTCCCCCCTCTCTCTGGGAAAGGTAGGGTGGTTTTCTCTTTGTCTCTTGTAGAGCATAGAGGTTCGTCTCTCAGCCTTAGCTGTAGAGTTTTTTAGCAGTTCAGTTCCTTTTTACAATGGACGACGAGATTTCCAACTTATACGAGGGCCTACAATTAATTGAAGGGGAGCAGCAATCTGTAAACATCTCAGAAGAGGATGTTTTAGTCTCAAAGGAGAAGAGTAGGAAGTGTCTGGTAGCATTAGTAGTATCAGAGAAGGACATCAACAATGGTGCTTTTAAGGCAACAATGGCCAAGGTGTGGAAAGTAGAGGGGTCATTAATCTTCAAAGATGTTGGGAAGAACAGGTTCCTGATTGAGTTCAAAGATCCAGACGAGAAGCATAAGGTGATGCAGGGTCGCCCCTGGTCCTTTGACAGGAACCTTATCTGTTTACAAGATTGTTTTGGTTGCTTAAATCTCCAAGACATAAACTTCACATTGGATCCATTTTGGATCCAACTCCATAACCTGCCTTTTGCGGGTATGAATAAGAAAACAGGTGAGAAGCTAGTTTCAACCATTGGTCAAGTTATGCTGGTTGATGTTGATGACCAAGAAATGGATTGGGGACAATATATGAGAGTCAAAGTTTTAGTGGACACCATCAAGCCTCTTCCAAGAGGTCGATTCCTTAACAAGGGGGAAAGTAAATCCTGGATATCATTCAAATATGAGAGACTGCCCAGTTTCTGTTTCCATTGCGGGGTCATTCAATACACCTCAAAGAAATGCACAAAGCTTGCATGGGATGGAAGGCTTCGAGACAAACAACAACTCCAATATGGCTCCTGGCTTAGAGCTAGTCCTCAGTCGAGTTCCTACCAGGCCCAGGAAAGGAACAAGGAAGAACAGGGGGATAGTGGAGAGCTCAGGCAAAGCACCCTTGATGGAATGGGAGCTGGTTTGGGCGGGAAAATTTTTTACCCTTCAGCAGCAGGAAAGCAAGGATGGGATGCCAGCAACCTCGAGACCTCGAACCTGAACCAGGATACTTCCCCCCCTTATGGCAACTCTGCCAATGCAGGTAATAAAGGTCAAGTTGCTTTGCCAAATGGGGAAATTTTCTCAATGCCCGAGGTGCCAAATAAGGCAACTAGCTTATGTGTTGTGGATACTAGGTTGTCCAAGAATCATGCTTTTAGCAACCTACAAACACCTTTCTAGATAATAGACCAACCTATGGCCCATGTACAAGATGACACTCAGGCCCCTCTCCTTATGAGTGACTTGGCTGCTGAGGTGGAAGGATACAAGGCTGATAAGGTGTCACAGATGGTACCCCACGTGGAAGGCCTTAATAATCTGGAATAGAAGGGGTAATATGGGAATTCACAGCCAAGTGATGGGAGTGATGAACATATTTCCAAATGCAAGCTAGAGGGCCCTCAAGATAGCTCAAAGTGGAAGAGAAGGGCCAGGCAGAAGCAACTTGTGGTCAAGGGCGGTAGCATCACCAGAAAGGCAGGTAAGAAAAGAGCTACCATCACTATATCTAATGGCTCTCAAATGGACTCTATCCATGACAATAGCAGGTGCAAAAAGAAAGGCAAGACAACTGGAGTATGTGAAAATGAAGAGCAAATGAGATTGGTGGGAGCTGCTAGGCAGTCCTGCCAATAGTCATGATCCTCATAAGTTGGAACTACCGAGGGCTTGAAAACCTTCGAAAAGTTAACTTCCTTAACCTTCTAGTTAAGGATAAGTGCCCTAAAATGGTGTTTCTAATAGAGACGAAAAGTTCAAAAAAAAGAGTGATGGAAGTATGTAGCAAGTTAAAATTTGATTCTTGTTTGGTGGTTGAAAGTAAAGGGAGTAGTGGAAGATGCAACTAATGTGGAAAAGCCATGTGAATGTAGTCATTTATAACTACTTGAGGTGGCATATAAATGCCCATGTGAAAAATGACCTAGAAGCAACAAACTGGCTCTTCACAAGCTTTTATGGCCACCCAGTGGCATCTAAAAGAAACAGGAGCTGGGAATTCTTAAAGGCCATCAAACTAGAGGTTTCCATACCATGGCTTTGTTGTGGTGATTTCAATGAAATCACCTGTCAAGGGGAGAAGATGGGAGGCTGCCCCAGGCCATACAAACAAATGGAAATATTTAGAGATGTCCTTGAAAGCTGCTCTTTAAAAGCAATCTAGACTAGAGGCTCAAGGTTCATTTGGGCAAATAACAGAAGAGGGAGAATTTTTACCAAAGAAAAGTTAGATCGAGCTCTAGTAAACACAACTTGGAAGCATTTGTTTAAGGAAGGTTGCTACTCTATGGAACCTGCAGTAAAATCATACCATTCTCCACTTGTTATCTTTATTGGGAATAAAAAGGAATTATGGCAGCCCACAAACAAAATGTTTCAGGATGGAAGCAGCATGGATACTAAATGAAGAGTGTGTTCAAACTATAAAGGAGGCTTGGGGAAAGGCTGCAAGTGGTGAGGATCTTTCAACCATTATGAAGAGAAGACTTCTCAATTATAGGTATGCTCTAAACATTTGGAATTCCAAAACAAACAAAAAGATCCCTGCAGATATAAAGAAAAAACTGGTAAAGTGAAGGACCTGCAAGAAAATGGAAGAGGGAGCATATAGATTTTGCTTCAAAACTGCAAAAGGAAATTGACCAATCTCTACCCGAGGAAGATCTTAAATGGAAACATAGGGCAAAATAACATTGGCTTCAGAAGGGGGATAGAAACACAAAATATTACCATATGCAGGCAACTCATAGAAGGAAAATCAACAAAATTACTCAAATCCTGGATAATAGCAACCTGTTGGTGACTAAGAAGCAACATATTGGGGCTACTTTCTCCCAATTTTTCTCTGCACTTTTCTCAACATCTCATCCCTCTGGCTTTGAAGAATGTCTTATAAACATGAACCACAGAGTAACACTAGAGATGAATGGTTTTCTGTTGCAAGCATTCACTGAGGAAGAGGTTAAGAAGGCTGTGTTCCAAATGAAAGGATTAGGCTCCCCTGGACCCGATGGGTTCCCAGCCTTATTCTATCAAACTAATTGGGAATTACTTGGCAAGGGGATATGCAGTTTTGTACTCAAGGTTCTGAATGAGGAAGGGTCTTTGGAGAGGTTCAATGATACCTTCATTACTTTAATCCCAAAGGTCAAGAAGCCCAAGAAAGTTTCTGATTTCAAGCCTATCAACCTATGTAATGTTATTTATAAAATTGTTGCAAAAGTAATATCTAATAGGCTTGAGATTCTATTACCTAACATTATCTCCTTGAATCAAACTGCTTTTGTTTCAGTTAGGGCCATCACTGACAATATTTTGGTGGCTTATGAGACTTTTCACAAAATGACAACTAGGATGACAGGAAAATCTAGCTTCATGGCTATCAAACTTGACATGAGCAAGGCATACGATCGCTTGGAGTGGCACTTCCTTTCCTCAGTGATGGACAAAATGGGATTTGATAGGAGATGGACCTCCCTAGTGATGAACTACTTATCCTCAGTTATATACTCAATACTCCTCGATGGTGAACCACAAGCCCCTTTCAAACCTTCCAGAGGTTTAAGGTAAGGGGATCCTCTATCCCCTTACCTCTTTATCTTCTGTGCTAAGGCCTTAACAAGCCTTCTCAACAAGGTTGAGATAAAGGGCTGCCTAAGTAGTGTCCCAATGGGAAGAGGCCCTTTAAGAGTCAATCATCTCTTCTTTGCTGATGATAGCATAATCTTCTGTAAATCAAACTCTCTTGAATGGAGTAGATTAATGAGGATATTGAACCTATACGAGATGGCTTCAGGCCAGATGCTAAATAAAGAAAAATCTTCCATATTTTTCCGCAAGAACACACCATCAGAGAACAAGAGGACTATTATGCAGATTGCTGGAGTTTCAACAACAGGCTCTTTTGAGAAGTACCTTGGCCTCCTTGCCTTGGTAGGAAGATCAAAAACTGCAACCTTTTCTGGCCTAGTTGATAGAGTGTGGTCTCGGATCACAAACTGGAAGACCAACAGTCTATCTGCAACTAGAAAAGAGATCTTGCTCAAGTCTATCCTGCAGGCCATCCCAACTTAGTCCATGGGAATATTTCTCCTTCCTCAGTCCATCACCAACAAATTGGACCAGCTTCTCTGGAAGTTTTGGTTGGACTTCAATGAGGATCAATCAAAAATTCATTGGGTAAAATGGTGCACTCTAAACAAGTCTAAAGATCAAGGGGGATGGGGGTTTAGGAATTTTAATAGCTTCAATCTGGCCCTCCTAGCAAAGCAAGGGTGAAAAATTCTTACAAACCCTGAGTCTCTGGCTGCCTTCACTCTAAAACAGAAGTACTTTCCACACGATTATATTCTAGAAGCAAAGATAGGGAGTAGATGTGGCGCCCCCAAAATCCCCACGTACGGAAAACGGGGAATTCGAGGCGCCCGGATGGTGACATCACGGGTCACCACCCTATCGAAGAGTGCCAAGTGTGTGCAAGCGACAAATGTGCACAAGAAGATACGCAGCGGATAGCAAAGTCAAATACTAAGTACCAGAATTTTTTTCTTAAATAAAATACAAACGGTTCAAAGGCACATAATAAAATATTACATGATATAAATATTGTTTTAAAACTAAGTACAAAGCATAACTTCAAATCAGAACTCCGGCGGAGCCGTATCCTCGGGCTCAGCCTCCTCCTCCTCCTCGAACGACTGCATCAAAATCTACGGTACCAAAAATGGTGCCGCAGGTAAGTAAAATCCAAACACCACTAGATAAAAGCATATTAAACTCAAACAACAAGTATGAATGAATGTCAATGCTCCAAAACTCATAAATCATATTTTCCACGCACGCCAAAAACCCAACTGGCTTAAAAACATAACCTTTAAAACCAAGCCTCGCCATTATCCCAGATAATGGCCCAAACCACCATTTTCCCCGAAAATGGATCACAAGACCATCGCCATTTTCCCAGAAAATGGCCCATATCCGAAAACCATGAAAACCAACCAATTATGCATGCACCATGATCTCCCCTAGGGATCATCCGCACACTCTGGCTCTGTGCCACACCGCAGGTAACGTCTACGCGTGTGACACCTACACGAGCGATGCCCAGACTCGCGCCTCCAACTCGCGCGTACCTGGCAGGCCATCCTCTAGTCCCCGCCACTAAAAGGACCACGGAGTCGACACGACAGCGTTACCGTATCGTGCGATCCGGTCGTCGCCCGGCGACAACCCAGGGGATGTCACTCAGTATTATCCACTCCCGAGTGACCAGAGGAGCTCCACCGAGATAATAACCCATCCCGGCTTGGGCTCGTGATACGCACACTCCCAAAAATCATTTACGCCAATAAAACATGATTTTTCCAATAAAATAAAATACAAGTGCATGCATCATGTAAATGCCAATTTCAATGCTCGACAAATAAATTCAACCATAGCACAACAAATCAAGCAACTCCGTCCTCCATCCATCCGACCCCCGAACTCCTCGGACTCAGTCCGGAATCAGCGAACCAACCAAATAATTTATTGAAAGAGTAAAATACATTTAAATCTAAAAGTAGCGTTTGGAAAATACTTACAGCGCTATATAGGATTTTTAGAAGGTTCGGCGCGAAGCGAACGGCGATGCGAAAGCAACGTAACAGTGCAAATGCACTGTTCCCGTGGGTCGCAAAATACCCACTTTTGACCGGGGACAAACCAAGACACCAAATTGATAGGGAATGGTCTAGAGATGTTTATGAAGCTAGTGGAAGTGAGTTTTGGCCGTGGGTGGCGGCGAAAACGCCGGTAGGGGCGGAAAAAGGGCAAATCGGAGTTGAGCTCGTGGGAGCCGCTCCGGTGACCGTTTGAGGCCGGGGATGGGTGGGTTAGGTCGGCAAGGAGTAGGGGAAGAAGTGGTGAAGAGGTGGTGGCCGGAGGTGGAGCGACGGCGGCGGATCGGGCTTAAAGCCGTGCGGCTTGCTGGGCGTTTTCCGGCCAAACGGCCGGCCGGTTGGGGCTGGGAGTTGGAGGGGATGATCACCGGCCGGAGGGGAGTCGACCGGTGGGTGTGGCGTCAGGCACGACGCCGGCGAACGGCGGGGCCTGGGCTGGAGGCCGGCGGACGCGTGGGTGAGGAGAGAGAGAGAAAGAGAGGAACGCGGGGAGAGAGAGAGAGCCGAACGGGAGAGGGAAAAAAAAAAGGAAAAAGAAAAAAGAAAAAAGGAAAAAAGAAAAAGAAGAGGAAAAGAAAAGATGAAGGAAATTAATGAGGTCCAGTCCTCACGTCGGAAGTCCAAAAACTGATCAGCCGAAAACGGTAAAAACATAAAACGATTAAAATAAAATAACACCACATCAAATAAATAAATAAACACCAATAAAATATTTTAAACACATCAATAAGCTAAAATAAAATAAATAACTAGTAAAAACCAATTATTTAAATTTTTAAAACCAAAAACAAGCCAAAATAAATTAAATCACAATTTAAATCCAACAGCCAATAAAATCCATTTAAAACTCGATAATTTAAAATAAAAGCACTATAAAATATTTAATTAAATTAAAATATCCCTTCAGTGAAAATACACAAAAAAGCGGGTCATCACAGTAGACCTTCACTAGCTTGGAGAAATATGCTATCTGGTCTAAAACTACTAAAGGAAGGCCTATCATGGAGAATTGGCAATAGACTTCAGGTAAAGGTGTGGAAAGACAGATAGCTACCAAGACCCCACTTCCTAACTTTCTAGCCCTTCACCCAAACAACAATGACACTACTGCTGTAATATGGGTTACTGAGCTAATTGACCCTATCCTCAGAAGATGGGATGACATTCATCTAACAAAGTTATTCCCTCATACTATAGTGGACACCATAAAATCAATCCCTATCAGTTTGGGCTAGAGAGGGGATCAACCAATATGGGAAGGCACTAGCAATGGCATCTTCTCAGTGAGAAGTGCCTACCACCTACATAGGGAACTACAAGCCAACAAAGAAGGAGGAACCTCTAAAGGAAAAGTACAAGACGACTCCTGGAAGGTCTTGTGGAAACTGCAAGTGCCTAACGGAGTCAAGATGTTTCTTTGGAAGGCTTGTAATAAGTCATTAGCCACTTTCAAAAATCTGCATAAGAGGAAACTTAGAGATGACAACATGTGCCCTGTCTGTCACCAAGATGAGGAAACTACAAAACATGTGTTATGGAGTTGTGGGGTAGCACAAGATGTGTGTTGTCAAGCTAGCAGAGCATTACAAAAGTTATCTCTGGATGGTGCCTACTTTAAATCCATCTGGGATCAAATGATTGAAAGACTATCAAAGCTAGCTCTAGAAGAAGCAGGTATGTTACTAAGACTAATCTGGTCTAGAAGGAATGGATATGTGCACGAGAAAGAATTTAGTCATCCAAATGCTATTATTAACAAAGCTTATGGAGACCTAAAATGCTTCAAGGCCACCAAATCAACTATCCCTGCAGCTATAGCCCCTATCTGCTCCCAGATCTTTCGATGTTGGAAAAAACCTCCAGAGGGTCATTACAAAATGAACTAGGAGGCCTCTATCAATGCCTATATGTGCCTAATTGGTATAGGAGCAGTTCTCAGGGACTGCAAGGGAATGATCCTTGGAACACTAAGAGTTAGAAGGAACCTCAAACTATCTCTTTACGCAGCTGAGGCATATGCCATGATGATGGCAGTCCTATTCTACAAAGAGGTAGGTCTTAATGAAATTATCCTTGAAGGTGACTTAAAGTAAGTGGTTGAGAGGCTGCAAAATTCCTTGGAAGATTGGAGTCTGGGACGCTTACTCATAGAGGACACTAAAGTTGTTTTAAAATCTTTTGTTTCTTGGAATGCTTGTCATACTAATAGGGATGCTAATATGGCTGCTCACTTGTTAGCCATGGATGTCCTTTTAAGTGAATCTGATCTTTATGATCTTGAAGAGATACCTGTTTGTATTAAGCAAGTAGTAGATGTGGAATCCTTGTAATCTGTTTGCTTATGCAATAAAGCTATCTTGATTTCCAAAAAAAACTATTCACTATTCACGGTATCCTATAACTTGCACGCATAGTTTTACTTAAAGACCAAAATTAGAAATTCATGCCATACTCATGTGATAGGAATTTGTGGGATAACTAGAGGACCAAATAGCCCTCATAAAGAGTGGGTCAGCCCACAACTACAGGAGCCCACAAACATGAATCAAGGGTCAATGGCCATCGCGTGCCAACATAGAATTTGAATCCACATATTATCAATCACTAACTAATGACATAACTAACAAAGAGGTCTCCCACGTGACACACACCCATAATACTCACCCAGGGTATTAATTCTTCCAAGGTAACAGCTAATTGAGAATCTAAAGATTCGTGATCCAACCAGAATCAGAGGAAATCGCACCATCAAGCAAGCCCCCACCCTCATGCGATCAACCCACATAAATAAAGGTCAAAGGACATGCCTAAGGTAACTTTTGAACTCCATTCATTCGAAATATTTACTGAAGTACATACTAGATAAATCATCGGAGGTGTCCTTGATACACTTAGCCCCTCCAACTTTCTAATTGCAAGTTATCGTAAGACATTGTTAGAGCTAGGAAACATGTCCGCAACAACTACAATCAGAGTACTTGTTAAATTTCAAATTAAATACTTGGAAGTTGTTGTAAGATACATTGAAATATTTGGTTTAGAAAGGTTTGTTCATGTTCTATTTTCTTATAGCTTTTCCTCCATAATGAATCTCTTTACATAGCATTTGAAGATGTTCACAAAAGCTTTGAATTTTGAATGCCTTCTAACTTAGAAGTTGATTGCTTTGTTGAGCTTTTACTTGCCAAGGTAAAAAATTCTCCACATCAGGAGATTTTGCGCCTCCAACCCCCCCCCCCCAAGGTTCTAGAGAGAAGCGGGTCGTGGGCATGTTAGGCACATGGATGCGCGGGGTCATGTGCCCTTACACATAATAGCTTTTTATAGTCAGTCAGATCACGTCTAGTATGTTGCTAAAAGCTGTATAGTCATATAATTCATAAAGTAAAAGAGAAACTAAATAAAACCATGGGAGAGAGTACATCCTTGCCCATTACCAAACATCAAACTTTAATAGTATCCCTAAAGCCCCAGATTTTCAAATTAATAACGGAGTCAGGTCGCAAGCATATCAGACACAAGAAACCAGGTCATATGTCCTTCTATGAAACAAGATATCAGGAATAATGTGTCCAACATGTTGAAGGGAAAATTAGATTTGCAAACTGTATGGGCAGGAGAATTAGCAAGATCATGAAACTTCAAGTTTACATAATCCAAGAACAATATAATAAATTGTAGAAATCTCAAAAAGTTAAAATCAAGTGCACTTTTTACAACAACAACAACAACAAAAAGGTGCACTTTTTACAACAAAGTGCTAGGAGTGTGTGGGCTAATCATCATGAAGAAGAAAAATAAAATTGAACTAAAAACTCTTTTCGATTCAATACGTGCAGTTGACTCGCAAGTGTGGAAGCATACAAAGTCATCATAAATTCTAAAGACTAACGCCGCTAGGTTTTTGCCCCCCAAGTCCTGCTATTAGCCTTAGCTATTTGTATGGATTGGCACTGCCAACCTCTTCTATAATCGAACTTTGAGGCCATTTATATAACATAAAATGGAGGTTTTGTATAGAGCTAGTGTGGATAAGTGATATTGGCAAGTGATAATGGTCTCTTACACATGTTTTAAATGTTTTTGCTGCAACACACTTATTTAAAAAACTTGTAGTGATGATCGACCAAAAAGCCGTCACAATTTAGAAGCCTACCTTGGATTGGGGGCTTTAAATTTGACGAAAATAATATCAAATCAAGAATTTGATTTAATTATTATCCTTATTTGATTTCATAATTATCAAATCATGAAATTTCATTTTCATAATGATCAAGATGTCTACCCTATTTTATCTCCATGTAATCTCCCTACAAATAGGGATAAATGTTTTGTATTTAATAACAATTGTGAATAAAAAATATTTATCCTTCAAAGTCTATCTCCCTCTTTCTCTCGACTTTCTCCATCTTTTTTTCTATTATATTATATTTTCTATCATGGTATTAGAACCTTTAACTAACACCAATCAGGATCCTATAAACTATTTATTTTAAAATTCTTCTGCTTTACTTCTCACAAAATGCTCATCGTCTTCCAACTATGTTTCATCACAAATCCACACATTTGGAGTATCCTTATTAGATGTAAGCCTTCTGTATTGGGTTTTGGTCCATTGTGAGCATTATTTGAAACCCCAAACTCATTTTTGGCCTTTTGATTTTAATTCTATAATTGAGCAATGACATATGTAGCCCTTTTTGGCTCAATCTTTCACCCTATTGTTAGCCCTTTGTTAGTTTTGGCCCAAGATCAAACTATTGTTGGCCACAACTACATATTGGATGTTCTAGTTACCAGTCACTTCATCACTAGTACCACTTTCATCATCTTATCAACGATCAATTAGCGACTATGAAGACCACACTCAAATTTCAAACTCAAGATTTCAAAATTATCCATCTTGAGTTTGAAGGAATGTTGAATATAATATCAAACAAGAATTTGATTTGATTATTGTCTTGATTTGGTTTCATAATTATCAAATCAGTTGACTTGATTTTCATAGTTATCAAATCAAGAGATTTCATTTTCGTAATGATTAAGATGTTTACCCTATCTTATCCCCATATAATTTTCATATAAATATGGACAAATATTTTATATTCAATAACAATTGAAAATAAGAAAGATGTGGCCTTCAAAGTCTATCTCCCTCTTTCTCTCTTCTCAGTCTTCTTTTCTATTATATTATATTTTCTATCAAAATTAAGCTACATGGAGTGGCTTCCACCTTTGTCACTGATCGAGATGTTACCTTGACAAGTTCTTTTTGGAAGGAATTGTTCCACTCACATGATACTTACTAATCTTATAGTTCAACCTAGCATCCATGGTTAGATGGTCAAACTAAGATTGTGAATAAGTGTGTGCAACCGTATCTAAGATCTTTTACTCATGATCAGCCTAAGGAATGGATGACTTGGTTACCTTGGGCAAAATGGTGGTATAACATTAACCTTCACTCTTCTATCTATTCAATCCCCTTTGAACCCTTAATATGGGGTTTTTCGCCCTACTTAAATATAATATGTCTCGAGCATACTCATGTCGTTTCTGTTGATACTCAATTAATGCCATGGGAAGCTATGTTAGGGTTATTGAAGAAGAATCTCTTAGTTGCACTAGGGTCTATGAAGCATAAGTATTAATTAAGACAATTTGAGGTTGGTGATTTTGTGCACCTCAAATTGCGGAAATATAGGTAGAATAGCTAGATGCCAAAGCTCTAAACTTACTCCACGTTTTTATGGGACCTACTGTTGTTTTTCTCGACTTGCTTACCTTCTTTTGATCCTTGCAATGCTCTCTACACTAAACGAAAGTGCATCCTACAACATCGGATGATCAAGTTATAAAATCAATCTTGTTGATGCAATTTTTAGGCATGCCTGCGATGTGCCCTTACAACCTTCAACCAAAAAGGAAAACTTGGAGAACCCAGTAAGGGATGCCTCTGATACTTAAGTCAGTGATCAAGAGTTAAGCTCTTTTAATGACTAGTGAAACTGTGAATCGATAGTACATACCTAGTAGGCTACTTATAAGAGTTGAGGTATTCTACTATGGCAAAACCTCTCCTTGAGCACAACTCTCAATGCCCAGTTTGGTATGTTTCTTTTTTTAGCACAATTCGGCCGTTGATAGTGCGCATCTGAAATGGATATCTCACTTGGACTTATCTCAACAGATTTGTATCTCGTCAAGATATGGTTAGCTGGGTTTCTATGATGATGATGCCATTATATGATTTACCTCCATGGACTGATCCCAATGTTGGAGGGATATATAGAGGTCATTTTATCCCTAAGCTCATATAGAGCGTTTGATGTAACTTAATCCTTTAATTGTCCAATATCATATGAATAACGTATGACGAGGGCCCTTTCATCGCCCACAGCTCTTTTCTTGCCCATAAAACACATGTATATCCAACAGACCCTTGATTGAGCTCTTGTTTCAGTGGTGCAAAGCTTTTGAGGACTCTACTTAGGGCCAAGCAAAAATCTGAAAATCCGATTTTGAGTCTGACTCCGACAAAACGGAGTTGGAGTAGGGTTTTTTCTTTTTTTTTTTAATTTTTCAATCGGAGTCGAAGGTGTCATCGGACCGACTTCGATTCCGATTTGAATCCAACTTTATGCTCCAACTCCGACTCCGATATTGTACAGATGTTATAAAAATATGTATTTATCTATATATTGATCATATATACTACTTTAGTTATATAGTTATATAACTAGAACTTATATGGTTTAGTATACTTTTATAATTAAATTCAATAATATATTAGTATGAGCTAATTATTATAAAATAATATACATATACTATAACATAAGTAAACTAATAATAGTTTAGTATATGTAAACATTATAGTATTACTACGGCACTAGTACTGAAATAAGTCTAGTAGTAAGCTAATAACACATAATATTAATTTATTAAAGTATAATAATATGCAATTAGACATTAGAAAGTCTAGTATATAATTAAGTTAGAAATAAGTTAAACATTAGTATAATATAATAATATATAATATTATCATATAATAACATGTATTTAGACACTATAGTATAAGTCTAGTATATAAATGAATTAGACATTGATATAGAAATAACTAATAAGTCTAGTATAGTAAGTTAATATCAAATAATAATAATTTACTATAGTTTAATAACATGTAATTAGACACTAGAAATAAGTCTAATATTAAGTTTTATTTATTGTTGGAATGAGAATATGTAATTGATTTTAATTTGTGTTGTTACTTGTTGTGGTTGGGAACAAGTAACAATATTTGGAGTTTTGCTTATATAATTTATGTTTTAGTTTTGGCTTGTATTAAATCAGCAGTGAATGATTTAGTTTTTTTTTCTATGTTTTAGTTTTGGCTTGTAAGTTGTAGTAAATTAGTAGTGAATAATTTAGTATTAGTTATGTTTTTAACTTGTAGTAAATTAGCAATGAATAATTTAGTTTTATAGTTTTGATTATGTTTTTAGTAAAATTGATGTAAATCAATAGTGAATGATTTAATTTTAAGTTTAAATTTTTAGAAAAATTGAAATTAGAAAGCCTACAAAAAATCATTTTTTAAAAAAAATGGACTAAATATGAAACTAAACAAAAAAGTCCAAAAAAAGCTCAAATCCTACTTCGCTCCTAGCTCACCCCTAACTCTATTAAGGAAGAATGGGAGGAGTGAAAAAGTGAGGTAACAGAAGGTTTGAGTTAAAGGGTACCGCTACCATGTTGCCCAAATTTGACCGTTGAACGTGCCCCTTAATGCAAATTACACTTTTATTTTTGTTATTTCTTTCAAACATTTTTTAAATAATTTTAAAAAATAAAAATAAAAATATCAATACGCTAATAATCATTTTCTTAATTATTAAATAAAAAAAATTAAAAAAATAAAATAAAATATATGAGTAGCCAAATTGAGGGAATAAACTCAAATGGCATATTATCATTTTCCTTCAGTTAAGTAAGTGGAAGTTGCATGGATTAAGGTGTAGTTTGAATAATGAGATGAGATAGTTTTAGATGAAAGTTGAATAAAATATTATTTTTTAATATTATTAATGTTTTAGATTTGAAAAAGTTAAATTTTTTATTATATTTTATATGTAAAATTTATAATAATAAGTGAGATAAGATAAAACTATTTCTATATTATAAGAGGCGTAAATCTTGCATGCCGGGAGTTGAGTGAAGTTAACATGAGGGCTTTCAGTCAAAAGGGTTAATTGATTTAGCTCGTGGGCATTTAGTTTGAACATGTTCCTTGGGTTTCATTCTGAATGGCCCATTCCTTGTGATTAGTTACAAGGTCGTAATTGGGCCCCATATTCAGTAAAATTGTGATGCCTATCCCATGCCTATACCAATGCAGGCGTTTTTTTTTTTTTAGTCGAAGTAGCTATATTTTAACTTACCGTCGTGTGGCTAATCCAACGTCAAACAAAAGGAAAAACCCTGCACTATAATAAATTTTATTTTTAGGGATGAAATTTTTTAGGGAGAAATTAATTTCGTCCCTAAAAGTATTTTTTTGAGACGTAAAAAAACATGGAAAACCTTATAAATCCGTTCGAACTAAAACATAGTAGTTCGAACTGAAGATTCTGAGACGAATTAGGTCGTCTCCAAAAATTTATACCGTTCGAACTAATAAAATTTAATTCGAACAAAAAATTAATTAATTCGAATGAAATATTATTTGTTCGAATTAGTATTAACGTGTTCGAACGGTATTGTTTAATTGAAAAGATATATTGTTAAAATTGTAAGAATACATATTTTTTCTATTAATTTTTTATCATTTCCAAATTGAATAAAAAGTTCTATATATTATATATTATGATTTACAATGAATTAAAATATTTACAAATTCATAAATTATTTTTATGTAATTAATTTAAAAATATTTTAGTTAACTAAATATTAAAAATAAAGATAGTGTCATTTTTTCAATTATCGTGAACATTAAGTATAATGAGAAGAAAATATAATTAACAATAAAGAGACTAGCAAACACTAAAAATAAAAATCATACTGCATTAATTACATCCCAAAATGAGTTAGACGTTATATACAACATAAAAAAAGTAAAATAATAACTAACAATTTTTATTTATTAAATAAATCAAAATCCTCCTGTAAAGTTTGCATGCGTCCTTATAGGTCCTTAAGCTTCTCCATCATGGGGAGAATGAAGTCCCTCAATAAAATGTCGTGGTGCTCCGCCAATATAGCCCGTACCTCATCTGGAGTAGCCCCAGCAGGATGTCTCTCAATAGGGGCAGCAGCAGTAGAAGTTGGATCAGTAAGCAGAGGCTGATCCTATTGCACTGCACGAGTCTTCGGCAAGTGACCATTGCTCTTACTGAATGTGATCTTGTTAACAGGCCCCATCTGTGGCGACCTCCGCTCAGTCAGAGTCACTGTAACCCCTGAATGGAGTAGGAGGTTAGATATCAACAGTGCAAATGGTAGACTACGTCCACACAAATAGCGTGACTCTGTGCGAATGCGGAGGAAGAAATATAATGCCAGATCAATCGGCTCCCCCTGTGCTAACCGTAACAAAAATCTGGCCCGCTTGATCCCGAAAACAGTCTTGTGCTTTTTCGGATCAATGTTATACCCGACAATCAAATTAAGCATTCTGAAAAATGCTGTACAGTCGGCCTGTCGGATCACTTTACTGCCATCATATGGAGGAGCCTCAGGGTCTCGCACTAGGTCACGAACCTGATCGTCTGTGAGACCATCATCAGGTACCTCATCGCCGCTCTCACTATCATCTGAGCCAGCATCCAGCTCTGCGGTCTGTACATCCGGCGCTGGCGACGAGGATGCGACTGTTGTGTCCTCTCCAGATGGTGCAGTCGCTGCTCTCGCCGCTGCTACTTCAGGATATGCACCCGGCTCTCGCTGCAAATCAAGAAACTCATCAATAACGCAAGGAGAGAAGATAATACTCACTCCCCGGATTACTAAGTTATAGCACAGAGCATCACCAGACTGCTCACCCATGGCACGGTAAAACTCACCGACCATCTCAGGATATGTTGTGCCTCTCTGTTGACAGATCGGGGTCCATCCACGATCGGTGATGATGTCCTGTATGCTCCGCCCCTCCCAAGTGAGGTCACGGAAGTCACCCAGAATGATCTCCCGCTCAACTAGAATAGGCCTCACGGCCGGCTGAGAAGGAGCGGTAGCTGCAGAGCTACTTTCGACTGTCTGGGGTCGGGAACGTTTTCTTCCGCTACTGCTTGCCATTAGTATGCTATTGATGTATAAAATATATATGTGATCTAATTAAAGTGAATTAGAGGATGCATGATGTTGTGCTGTCATGTTTGACAACTGCTTATTCGAATGGCCTTTAATTCCATTCGAATTAAATTATATTCATTCGAATGAAATTTAAATCAATTCGAATGAGCCTAACTTCCATTCGAATAAAATTATTTTCCATTCGAATAAACCTAAATTTAATTCGAATGTGATGACTTCCATTCGAATGGAAGTTTGGCTCATTCGAACAGAACTGAGCCAAACAGACATGGCTGAGTCAACTCAGTCCCGAATCGACACTATTATTTTTCACAAAGAATCCAAGATTTTAATCGGTAGAAATGATTTAGGAGTAAATCCTTATCATTTCTACCGATTAATACTGATTCATTTGGCCCCAAAACAACAAAATTCGACCTCCCCAAAACTAACCAAAAAACTAATAAAAATAGCACTCATTTAACCCATACCTCTTGTTCTAGGAGATTTGAGGAAAACGTCGGAGTTGGTGGCGGCATTGAGGCTGCTAACGGCGGAGGTGTGCAAGGAAGTTCGAATGAGAGGAGGCACGAAATGATCGGAGAAGAAGCTGTCTCGCGGGTTAAGTAACGTAAATTCGTTCGAACTGAAGTATAATCAGTTCGAACTAAAAGGGTATAAGTTCGAATTAAAAGGGTATAAGTTCGAATGAAATATATAATACTTCAAAAATATATATATATAAATATATATATATATATATAAGTACAAGAGGTAAAACAATACGTTTTATATTAATAATACTAGTATATAATACTACTATATATACTAATAAAAAATTTCGAACTAGTATATATATAATATATATTAGATAACTATATATATATAGTATAGAGTTTTATACTAGTTACTTATATATATTGTAACTAACTAGTATATATATATATGTAATAGTATATATATTATGCATTATATGAGTATAAAATAGTATTGTGTAAAGCATTGCATTATAAAGTAAATATACAATGTATATAGTAAAACATTGCATTAAATATAAGTATAAAATACATATTTCTAATATATTTAGTTTATATATTAGTAATAAACAAAGTACTTAGACTATATTATAAAGTATTACAGTATTATTAGTTTTCATATTTTTATACTATCTATAATTTAATATCACTTAGTATTATACTATTATATTACTTAGTATAATAATTATAGTGATACTAACTATAAGTATAACACTATTAGTGATTGTAAATAAAATAATATACTATGTTAAATACTTAATATTATAGATTGATAAGAAACTTAGTATTATGTGTTTAGTGACACTTAGTATTATATAGTGTATATAATTTTTACATATACACATAATTATATATAATATTATACTTATATATTTCTATAATTATCATTTTGAACTAATATAAAACAGTTCGAATAAATATATTTTATGTTCGAACGAATTTTTTTATTTGGAGGGAAAATTCACGCCAAAATTTCAGTATATACTGGAGAATATTCCTTTTTTTTTGTTTGAACGCGAAAAATATTAATTCGAACGGGAAAAATATTGTGGAAAAAATTCGTGGTTTTCGGATTTTCGCGTTCGAACTTATAAAAATTAGTCCGAACTAAAATGCACATATTATTAATCCGATCCTTTTACTTCATTTTCACTCGGATTGTATTGTGAGAAAGGGAGAGAGAGCGTGGTAGAGGCTCTGAGAGAGTGTTGTAAAGAGAGAGAGCTTGAAAGCATTGAGAGAGAAGAGATTCTTAAGAGAGAAAAAAGAAGGAGAAGAGGTAATATGTTCTTTTTGTTATTTTTCATTCCGATTTTCGTTTAGAAGTTTTTTGTTGGGATAGAACAGCATGGCTGAATGTGTTTTATGCATATATAGGTATTGTGGATTGTTGTTTTCTTGAGAGAGAAAGAAGAAGGAGAAGAGGTAAGTTTTCTTAGTTTTCTAAGTTGTTTAATAATCATATTTAGGAATAATCATATAGTTTTCAATGTGTTGTATTGAAATATGGCATCATGAATGTGAAAACTCTATTTTGTGGTTCAGTTTTTTGCTCTGTTTCATGACTGGTTTCTGGCTTGGTTTCATTCGAACGCTCTAAACACCGTTCGAATTGACTTTTCTCCATTCGAACATAATCTAACTCGTTCAGATTTTTGTTCGAATTTATGGAGTGTTTGTTCGAACAATATATATTAAATATTGTTGATGATAGTTATGATAATGTAATTATAATGTATAATTGTAAATATTTAAGTCCTGTATTTAAATAGATTAGCAACTCAAGTATTTAAAAATGTAATTAAATAGCTTAATACTTAAAATATAATAATAAGATATATAATTATGCTATTATAATTAAATATTTGAAAACAACTTAAGTATTCAAGTATTAATATAATTAATTAAATACTTGGCATGTAGTAATTTAGGGTAATACTTAAAATATAATAATAAGATATTTAATTAGAGTAATGTATAATTAAATGGAGAACCATATTTAAGAACTCAAGTATTAAGATGATTAATACATAATATTTAATTAATTATATCTAAGTACTCTAATTAAATAGCTTAATACTTAGGATATAATAATAAGATATTTATTTAAAAAATTGTAATTAAATATTTAAAAATATTTAAGAACTCAAGTATTAAGATGATTAATACATAATATATAATTAATTATATCTAAGTACTCTAATTAAATAGCTTAATACTTAAAATATAATAATAAGATATTTAATTAAATTATTATAATTAAATATTTGAAAATATTTAAGTACTCAAGTAATAAGATATTTCAAAATCTTTAAGGACCCATCATGTATACTTGTAATGTAATCTTCCCGTGTATTTGTGATGTATACTTCTTATGTTTACTACTGAGTGCTTGAATTTTGTAGTTATTTTACATGCAATTAAACCTTAGACCCGTTCGAGAGTTGTGGCCAAATATTCTCTTAAAGAATGTTTGGGTATAACTCTTGAATTGTCCAAAGTGGATAGTTTGGGATTCTATCATCTATATGGCATATGTATTTAGTTAAAACTCATGTGTTAATCAATTTAAATTTTGGTTTAGCATTTTCCTACATTCTTCGAGTATGTAGTTCATAAGTTTCTCGGCCCATGAATAGGGTCGACGACTTATCGTGACTAGCATACTTGGAGAATTGTAGGGAAATACTGTCGAAATTTTTACTAACATACGAGTTTTGGACTGAGTACATATGTGATATAGATGATAGTCTCTCGAATGGGATAGGACCAACTACCTTAAAAGTACAGGGAAAACAAACACGTGTATTGTAACGTATTATTTATAGTGTTTATTCCATGATTTCGGTTTCTTTTATAGATGGATAAGAGTTGGATGTTGTTGGGAGATAGACTTGGTCGAGACTATAAGCAATATACACAAGGGGTGAAGTCTTTCTTAGAATTTGCTTGTGGGAGTGTTGATAGTCGAGGATTTATAAGATGCCCATGCAAGAAGTGCAAAAACCTTAGTTCATATAATATGATGGCTGTGGGGGATCATTTATTCGTAAATGGAATTGATTCTAAATATTCACATTGGGTTTTACATGGAGAACCATTTCCCCAAGGAGTTAGATTTGGCAGTGATCTCAACCAGATGGATGAATGTAACGAGATCAACACGGATGGCATAAATGTTGATGTTTCTGATGATAGTTATGATAATGGAGAAGATATGACTGAAATGTTAGGGGATCTTGGCGCAGGCATATTTGGTGCTAGGGTTGGAGAGGGAACATCTACCCAGTCATTTGAGGGAAATGAAGAGTTTGGATCATTGTGGGAGGATGCACAACATCCATTGTACGAAGGGTGCACCCATCATAGCAAGTTGTTCTTCACTGTCAGGTTGCTACATATTAAATCTATTTGTCGTATTTCTGCAAAGGCTATCGATATGCTGCTTGAATTATTTAAAGACGCTCTGCCAGAGGATAACGTAGTACCTCGAAATTTTTATGAAGCGAAGAAATTGAAGCGAGGGTTAGGATTTGATTATAATATCATCCATGCATGTAAGAATGATTGTGTTCTCTTCTGGAAGCAATATGCAGAATGTGAATCATGTCTGGTGTGTCATGAGTCAAGATGGACATCAGATAAGCGTAATGTACCCCATAAAGTGCTAAGACATTTTCCGCTTATTCCTCGACTTCAAAGATTATTTACTTCCCGGATGAATGCGAAAGATATGACTTGGCATCACACACAAAGAGTTCAAAATGATCAATTCCTCACTCATCCTGCCGATTCCTTACAATGGAAGAAATTTGATGACCAGTATCCATGGTTTGCCGAAGAACCTCGCAATGTACGTCTTGGTTTAGCAACTGATGGATTTAATCCATTTGGCAACATGAGCACTTCTCATAGCACCTGGCCTGTCATAATAATGCCTTATAATTTGCTACCATGGAAGTGTATGAAGGATCCTTATTTTATGATGACTCTATTGATCCCAGGGCCAAGGTCACCAGGAAATGAAATAGATGTATATTTGCAACCAATGATGGCAGAGTTGAAAGAGTTGTGGGAACAGGGTGTCACTACATATGATGTGGCCACTGAGTGTGAATTCAAGATGCATGCTGCAGTACTTTGGACAATAAATGATTTTCCAGCATACGGGAACTTGTCTGGGTGGAGCACAAAGGGAAAAATGGCTTGTCCTGTTTGTAACAAAGATACACAGTCTCAGTGGTTAACGAGTGGCCGGAAATTATGTTTCATGGGACATTGCCAATATCTACCTCATGATCATAGAGTAATATTTGATGGAAGGGTTGAGCATAGGTCATCACCGCCAGAGTATTCTGGTAGTGATATTCTCACTCAATTGACAGATGTTCCAGACAACAGATTTGGAAAGAATGCAAGATGCCGAAAGAGGAAAATACAAGCAGTGGAATTGAATTGGACCAAAAAAAGTATTTTCTTTGATTTGCCATATTGGTCTACATTAACACTGCGTCACAATCTAGACGTAATGCACATTGAAAGAAATATATGTGAGAATATTTTGGGTACCCTAATGTCAATACAAGGGAAAACAAAAGATACAGTCAACTCTCGTAAAGATTTGAAAGAGTTGGGAATCAGATCGGAGTTGCATTTGCAAGATACTGGGTTATCAGCTTATATGCCCCTTGGATGGTATACACTTTCAAGTGATGAGAGAAAGAAATTCTGTGATTGGCTCATGACAATCAAATTACCTGATGGTTATGCTTCGAACATGTCAAGATGTGTCCGACCTCATGATTGGAAGATAACTGGTCTAAAAAGTCACGACTGCCATATATTTTTACAGCGATTATTGCCAGTTGGTGTGCGCGGAAAGCTTACTCCAGATGTTTGTACAGCTATTACAGAATTAGGGCAATTTTTCAGAAATATTTGCAGTAGAACGTTGAAAGTTGATGCCTTATTCAAAATGGAAGCTGACATTGCATTGATATTGTGTAAATTGGAGAGTTTGTACCCGCCTTCATTCTTTGATGTAATGGTTCATTTGGCTGTGCATTTGCCTCGTGAGGCTTTAGTTGCTGGCCCCGTTTAATATAGATGGATGTATCCTATTGAACGGTTTTTGGGAAAACTTAAGCGATCTGTGGGAAATAAGGCTCGTCCGGAAGGATCGATCGTAGAGTCATATATTCATAATGAGTGGCATACATTTTGTTCAATGTATTTTCGTGGGGTTGATACTAGATTTATGAGACCGGATCGAAATTATGAAGGTGGACAAATGGGAGTTTCCTCAACATTTATCGTGTTCTCCCAGAAAGTACGTCCTATAGGTGCACAAGGGGGCTATGACCTATGTGGGCGAGAGTTTGAAAGAGCTCGATGGTATGTCTTAAATAATTGTGAAGAGATTGAACAATATTTGAGGTTAGTGATGATCATCTAATTTGGCAGTAGTATTATGTGCATTTCTAATACTTTAGTATGTATGGATACAAATTAATAACTTACATTAACATACGCAGCGAACATATACAACTACTTCGCACGAATGGTGTGACTGATGTAGAAAAGGCGCACGAAGAAGAATTTGCCTCATGGTTTGAACATACGGTATTATTCGGGAAGAAATTATGCAGCCTTATTTTAAATATGATTATAATTTTAAATTTCATCCTTATTTTATTTATGTAGGTTGCATCGAAATATAATGACCATTCATGTGATATCTCACCAGAAGTATATGCTTTGGCATGTGGTCCGTCTAAGCGGGCTATCCAATATTCAGGATGTTTGGTGCGTGGATATAGATTTCACACAGCAGACAGAGAACGATATAGGAAAACCCAAAATTGTGGGGTTGTTGTCGAAGGAAGTCATGGGGATGATAATATCGATTTTTACGGAATTGTGGAAGATATCATAGCATTAAAGTATGTGGGGGGATATATGGTCTGGTTATTTAAATGTACTTGGTGGGATGTCTCAAATCCTAGGTTGGGAGTGCGTAAGGATGAATATTTTGTAAGTGTCAATACATCTCGCAAATGGTATGAGGACGATCCATTCGTTCTCGCATGCCAAGCAAATCAAGTTTTTTATTTAGATGATCCGGAGTTCGGAAATCCATGGAGAATAGTCGAGAAGTTTGCGCCAAGAAATGTATATGATTATATTCCAGAGGCAGACAAACCACATGAAGAAGTTGGTAGTCCAGACCATGAAGAAGCATATCAAGAAAATGAATCAGGCATCAATCTATTTGTTGATCTAAGCCATTATGACATGGTCCCATTGCACAGAGAAGATGTTCAACCTGAAGTAATTGAAGGTGACATGTCGGAAGAACATGAATCAACTGAAGTGTCAACTGAGGATGAGAGCGATTGGTCCAGCAATACTGATACCGAATGATTTTCAAACAGATATTTGTGTAGGTAAAATTCTTATAAAAATATTTCATGTATCTAGTTCGAATAATAATTTATTATAATTTCAAACAGATATGCCTCCTAAACGCAAAAGAACACGTGAGCCATCCCCACCGCTTACTGAATCTCCGTGTGCTTCACCTACAAACACTGGTGGGCCACTGTCACCAGAACTAGAATAAGGTATTTTATTACTGTATATCTTTCAAATAAAATTAATTTAATTAAAATATTTGCTTTAATTTTTGTATATATAGCTGTTGTAAACCAGCGCCGAGTTAGAGGCATTACGAGGGGTGTCTGCATAGAAAAAGTAAGGAAAGTGGGTAAAATTAAAGTTGATATATCTGATGATCACACCGGTGGCTCTGGGGATTCGGCAGCTTGGCTTGCTTCTTATGTTGGTACACTTACTCGCACGTATGCACCGATGGCTACGTCCTCCTGGGTTAAAGTTCCCCAAGATGTGAAAGACCACAACAAAAATCGTTGTCTGGTAATAAGTTACTTTGTATAACATTTTTATTTAAATGAGATTGTTTGAAATTATACTAATTGTTTATAATTATTTGAAGGACGGGTTTGAACTAAATTTTGGTCGGCGAGAGGATCGACGAACGATTGAGGAACTGATGTCGAATGCATTCCAGAGGTACAAAGGTCGATGCCATGCACACTATCAGAAATTCAGTACTCCGATAGAGGCGCGTCAAAATCCATTCCAAGCAATGCCACCAAACGAATGGGAGAAAGTATGTGATCTATTTGAAGATTCTGCTTATCAGGTAATTTCGCTACTATCTTTTTTTTAATAATTTATAATTATAGATGTATAAAATGTAAAAATTATAATACTTTTTTTTAGAAACGAAGTACAGTGAATAAAGCAAATAGATCAAATTTAACGATACACCATCACGCGGGTTCTCGATCTTTTCATCGCTTGTAAAAAAAAATGGTTAGTTCTTATTGTCTCCATTAAATATTTAATATATACACTTTTTTCGTATAAATTATGATATTAATTTTCATTTTGCAGCAAGAAGAAAATCCTGCTGATTATGATCTGACCCAATTGTATGCTAAAGCACATAAAAATCGTGATGGTGATTGGAGCAATCCTGAGGCAAAGGCAAATTATGTAAGTTTAAGTTTATTTAATTTCATTGTCTAAATATATTTTTGCTACATATACTAATTTTAATGTTTTCTTTTTCCAGGACAAGATGATATCTCTTAGAGACACTGCTGCGGATCCATCTGATGAATCATCTGTCAACGATGCTCAAATCTTTTCTCAAGTTCTTGGATCACGTTCTGGATATTTGAGGGGCTTAGGACGTTGCGTGAAGCCATCCTCAACATCTTCATCCTCTTCTAAAGCCAGATCGAATGACGACAATACTAAAAAATTAGAGGAAGCTGCACTTGAGATAGAACGATTGAGATCGAAGGAAAAAGAGTTGCTGACCCGATTAGATCAAGCAGCAGAATTAGAAGCAAGATTAGAAGAGAGGCTACAATTAAATAACCAAAAAATGTTTGAACAATTTCAATTAATGATGTCCCAAAACCCTATGCCACCACAACCACCACCATCATAATTCATTTGACTTTTTAAATTGCCTTTAATATTTATGATGTTTGTAAACATTTGAACAATTGATGTATATAGATTACAATTTGATGTATACAGATTACAATTTGTATTAGTATCAATTTCATTTTGTTTGATCAATGTCGTTCGAATGCTAAATTACCATTTATGCATACATTCGAACAAAAACATATCCATTCGAACAAAAATATACCCATTCGAACAAAAATATACCCATTCGAACTTACATGGAAATACAATCCTTTTGTTCGTTCGAACAATTAAATACTCATTCGAATAAATTCTTTTCTAAAAATTCGTTTGAACAGACGATTTTTGGTCGATAGATTGTTAGTTCGAACAGTTAATACTTTTCTTCGAACTAACGTCAATTACCAACTTTTTGTTCGAACAAAAAATGTTTTCTTCGAACTTGTTTTTGAGACGACATTTTTTTGTCTCAGAAAAAATTTCCCGTTCGAACGGTTTCGACCGGTTCCGCCCAATTTCGTCCCTAAAAATACTTTTTGGAGACGAAAATTTCATCTCCAAATACTTTCTGAGACAGCCTTTTTGAGACAAAATAGAGACGAAAATTTTTCGTCTCCAAAAATTTTTTGGGACGAAATTTTCATTTTTTGAGACAAAATTTTTTGTCTCAAAAAATCCAATATGTTGTAGTGTAATGACATTTTCATATATTTTGATATTTGCAATATCTTTCTATATACAATCTTATGTAATTATGTATTATTTTAAATTAATTCAAATTTATAAGCTAAACTAAAATATAAATTAATTCAAAAAAAAATAGATATTATATAATGAAAATATTTTCAAAATATATTACAAGAATATCCATTGTCGATAATTATCTATTTTATTAAAGAAGTGATATGTGATACTCAATTTTATTAAAATATCACCATTAGCGAAATAATTGATATCCACGTTATTAAAATTATCACCATTCCAACACTTAGTGCCAAGGAGGACAGTCTGACATGTAGCCTCTTGGTTCCTCTAGATCTATGAGAAATGAATAAAAAAAGGTTTACAAGCATGAACATGTTTCTTTAGATGTAGCGACTCTCCTGTAGTAAAATGTAAAGTCTCTTAAAATAAAAAATCTAATGGAAGGCAATTTTAAGAACATATTTTAAAGAAAAATACAATATAAAAAATCTATTGGGACTGCTCTTAATACTGATATATATTGTATTTGAAACTGTTAAAAAACGTATAATGTAAATATCTCACTTAGATTTGACCGTCAATAAATTGTAGAACTCACTTTTTCTTATTAATCTTTACCGTTAAAATTTGATATGAGTACTATGTATCCATTTTTTATATTAATTAAAGGCTATATTTTTTAGTTTTGATAATTTGATACATAAAGGATAAAACAATCCATAATTATAAAGGATTTTAAAATCTATGATCTGTTACAGCCATTAAAAGAAGGAAAAAAGGGACAACTTTTATAAGTTGTATTTTGCTTACTCTAAATCAAAAGAGAATGGATCGTTTGAAGCAGTTCTTGCATGTCAAATGTATAGAGTGAATGAATTAAGAGAAATACTTTAATAAAAAAGAAATTAAACAAAAATAGTAATTTATTTTTATTATTAAATATGCTCGTATTACGGGAGCTATCATCTGGCCGGAGTCGTAATAGGTTTCCAAGGTGTCATGACTCACCATTCAACGCTTGATCAAATAAAATTGGGACCGATGGTGGAACGGACCGAGCACAATGAATGTTATTTGGTGGCTTGTCATGCGTATATATCCATCGAACTAATTGTTGCTAAATCGCTTCAAAACAAGCATATATTCACACTATCATAGGAATCATGATTGTTATCAAAACAGTAGAAGTGTTGTCCAACTCTTTCTCTTGCAATATCATTTCTCTTTTAGTTTTATAATACGTTATCAGCACGAGATTCTATTGATTTTGAAATTAGTGGTATTCTCATTCAAGTAAGTTTTTCAATATATTATTTGCAATCCCCAATGTGAGTATTAAAGATTATATTCCTTATTATTACTTGATAAAATTCTACTTTTATTCACATAGTTTACATCTTAGTTATATCTATGGTGAATTAAAATTTCCACAATTTACATTTCAGTTCTATCTGTGGTCAATTTTTATTCACATAGTTTATATACAAGTTCTATTTATTTATTTTTATACTTGTTATGAATTATTGATGATAAGATTCATCTTGGAATAGAAATGGAGCATCCCTGAAGGATCGCCATAAACCAATAATTTTATTGAGTATTTCATAATAAAAGATTTATTGATTCTGTGAGATGGTTTAATAGAGTGATATGTGTACCAAAAGATTAGGATCTTCCCAAAAGCTCGTTATGATTAATGCACCTGAAGTTGCATAATTAAAATTGTGTAGAGAAAAACCACTAAAGATTTGGATGGTAAGGTCAGTTAAATGTCTCATGTAAATATATGTGGTTCACTAATAAAAAGGAAGATTGTGCATAGTAGGAAGGAGGTTTGAATGGATGTCAATTGTTTGTTGATGGTTTTGTTGGTAGTATAGGCAAAACAAGAACCCTTAGCTACTACCTTGGCTGTCACTAGATGTTTTTTGTTTAATCTGTTAAAATTAGCATGTGTTTATGTAAAGATTGGGTAATTAGTGTGTCCTCGCGTGGAGAACATTTTGGATCTGTATTGTTGGAAGTTAATGTAGTTCAATGCTTCAACAGATGAGACTTTGCTCTCCCTTTTAGATCTATTAGTCTTTTTTTTTTCTTGTTCACTTTATCCCAAAGATTTAATTTTATTAAAAGGGGAGCACATGCTGATGATTTGTTGGATCACTTGCATAGCATTTTTCTCTTATTAGTAAATATTAATTTTTATGATATGATATGATTTGTTGGATCACTTGATGGGGGAGCTCTTGCTGATAATTTTTAAGGTATATTTTTTGAAAATGATATGATAGTATTATTTGTGAGAGAATTTTTTATGCATAGGAGGTTCTCCATGTGCTCCACCATGACTGTTTCTTTCTTCTTTTCTTTGATGATGGATGGTATTACATAATTTTCCCCAATAACACACAAGAAGCCATACATTAAATCCCTAAAACCTGCATGTCCTTTTCATTATGGATCCTTATGAAGAAGAATTTTGAAATTTTTATAGTTAAAGCTAGACTTCAAATATAGAAATGAATATTTTTTTTTCAAAAGGTGATGGCTAGATCATTGTTTGGTAAAATATTTGCAGAATTTGATGTTTAAAACTTGAGAGACAAGAGACGATCGTTTCCTAATTAATTCACCCAAGGGATTGTACGTCTCATTCTCAATAGCGTGATGAACAAAGAAGAAGATAAAAGACCAGCCAGGCCTTCTACACCAATTCCACCGACTCAGGTATGATACGTTGGTCATTCAACAAAGAAAAGTGTCTCGATTCCAACTAATTACTGTATATATATATATATATATATTTGTGTGTGTATTATAGGGATATTATGGTCCAAGAAATGCCTATTGCCCGCCATTTATAAGGGCATCCACATTGGCTTGGCCAAATTTTACATAATTTGGCTCAAAAATCCTTTACATTGGATTGGGCAAATCTAAAATAATTTGGACTTTTGCTATAGTAGTTGGCTAAAGATGGAAGACCACTATTCATTCATCAAATATTAAAATATTAATTTCTCATTCCAAACAAATAAATTAAATTAATTAGAATATAATTAACATTTAACATTTAGAATATAATTATATTATTAACATTTAACAATACTTTTTTTATTATTAATTTAATTAGAATATAATTAATATTAACATTTAATAATATTTTTTCCAATATTAATTTAATTAGAATATAATTATTATTAACATTTAATAATACTTTTTTAAATATTAATTTAATATAATATAATTACTATTAACATTTAATAATACTTTTTTAATACTAATTTAATTAGAATATAATTACTATTAACATTTAATAATACTTTTTTTAATATTAATTTAATACAATATAATTATTATTAACATTGAATAATACTTTTTCCAATATTAATTTAACTAGAATATAATTATTATTAACATTTAATAATATTTTTTTAATATTAATTTAATTAGAATATAATTATTATTAACATTTAATTGGTAAAATTACAAAATGTGATAAAATAAATTAAATAAAAAAATTATTAATTGAATAATATTTTATTATTATATAGAGAATGAATGGCTAATCTAATGTAGAGATTGAATTTAAATGGAATAGGCAAATGTAAATAAGTGTTGATATTGGCCAAATTTGAAAATGAATTTGGCCAAACTAATGCCAATGCTCTAATGCATCCAAATCTATATATGAATTCATATACATACGCATGGGGTAGCTAAGTACGTTGGTTTCTAAACTTCAATTTTTTCCTTTAAGTTAATTGTTACATATTCTAACATTGTGCTTGATTGTAGCTCCCACCAATGCCACATTTTCCAACAACGTTCATCTACCCTTCGTCGAGTAATGCGGAGGAGTCGGGCCGTGTTGAACAAACGATCCAAGTACATAGCTTTCTAAACTTTCAAATAATTTTTCCTTAAGTTGTTTATTACCCGTTTTAACATTGTGTCTAATTACAGCCGCCACCAATGCCACCGCTTCCAATAACATTCATCTATCTTCCGTCGAGTAATGCGAAAGAGTCCAGCAAAGTAGAAATTTTTCTAACCTTGTATTTTTCTTCCTTACGTGCATTGTTACATATTCTAACATTGTTCCTAATTGCAGCCCCCACCAATGCCACCTTTTCCAACAACGTTCATCTATCCTCCGCTGACTAATGCGGAGAAGTCGGGGCTGTCTTCAACAAGCGATCCAAGTAGGAATTTTTCTAACCTTGCATTTTTCTTCCTTATGTGCATTGTTACATATTCTAACACTGTTCCTGATTGCAGCCCCCACCAATGCCACCTTTTCCAACAGCGTTCATCTATCCTCTGTCCACTAATGCAGAGGAGTAGGGCCGTCTTCAACAAGCGATCCAAGTATTCCATTTTCCTAAACTTCTATTTTTTTCCTTACGTGCACTGTTACATATTCTAATATTGTGCCTGATTGCAGCCTCCACTAATGCCACTTATTCCAACTAATTTCATCTCTTTGCTGTCGAGTAATGTGATGGAGGAGTCTGGACATGTTCAACGAACGAGCCAGGTACAAATTTGATTAACCTTTTATTTTTTTTAACGATTGGGTGTTACCCGTTCTAATATGAGTTTGTGATTACAGCCCCCACCAATGCCACTTATTCCAACAACTTTCATCTGCCCTCCATTGAGTAATGCAGAGGAGTCAAGGCATGTTCAACAAACGAGTCTGGTGCAAATTTTTCTAACCTTTGATTTTTTTATTTACATTTTTACCCATTCTAAATCATGCTTGATTACAGCCCCCACCAATGCCACCTATCCTAACAACGTTTTACCCTTTGTCGACCAATACGGAGGAGTCGGGCCATCTCTAACAAACGAGCGAGGTAGATTCTTGTCTAACATTTTTTTCTTTTGACTTACGTGCATTGTTACCTGTTCTAACAACATACTTGATTAACGTCCCCCATCAACGTCATGCCCTCCATTGAGTACAGGAGAGGAATTGAGATCCACTGGAAAGACTGCAAGTAACGTTGGAGGTACATTACTTTTTGATGTATTTTTGTATTTTCATAGAAATCCCATATTACTTGGAGGGTAATATAAATTAGCACATATCCTAAGTGAACATTTTCTGTGAACATTTTCTTTTTCAGAAACTTCATTAGACGTAGAGACAGAAGCTGAGGAGATAAATGAAGAAAAATCTGATAAAGACTGAGTTGAGGAGGAGACCTGGTATCGAGTTTGCCACTGATCATGAGCTAATGGCCTATTATAAACGATATGCTAAGCAAGAAGGTTTTGGTGTAATAACACAAATGACAAAAAGAGAGGCAGATGGAAGGGTAAAGTATTTGACGATTGGGTGTGCAGGAGGTGGCAAGTACCAACCTTGGGATAGTAATATCTCAAGGCCCCGACCAACTATTAAAACAGATTGTAAGGCAAAGATCAATGCTCACTTGGTGAAGGGTACTTGGGTGGTGACCACTGTAGCGATTGCTCATAATCATAATACTGTTAGCCCACAAAAGTCTAGATTCTTTAGATCACACAAGTGTTTAGACGAATACAGTCAGAGGATGCTTGACTTGAACGACAAAGTAGGTATTTTAATGAACAAGAATTTCAGGGCACTTGTTGTTGATGCGGGGGGATTCGAGAATCTTGATTTTCAAGAAAAAGACTGTCGAAATTTTATTGACAAAGCCAGACAATTAAGATTGGGTAAAGGAGGTGGCGAAGCACTTACTGAGTACTTCAAGAGGATGAGGTTGCAGAATAATGGTTTTGTCTATGTGATTGATGTGGATGAGGAGTTGAGACTGAGAAATGTGTTCTGGGTTGACGCAAGTAGTAGAGTAGCGTATGAGTATTTCAGATATGTTATCACCTTCGATACGACATACCTAACAAATAGATACGGTATGTCGTTTGCTCCATTTGTTGGTGTAAATCATCATGGGCAATCTATATTGTTAGGGGCTAAATTGATTTCAAGCGAGGATACGAGTAATTTTTTGTGGTTCTTTCGAGCATGGTTGGAGTGCATGGATGGTCGGGCTCCAAAAGTGATTATAACAGATCAAGATCGAGCAATGAAGGCTGCTATTGCATTGGTATTCCCAGACACTCACCATAGATATTCTCTATGGCATATAATGCAAAAACTGCCTGAGAAATTGGGATCTCATGCTGCCTTCAACGCAGGGTTGAAGACTTCTATCCAGAGTGCCCTATATGATTCACAGACATGCGAAGAATTTGAGCATAAGTGAGGGAAACTTATTCAAAAGTATGATCTTGGTGATAATCCATGGTTACAAGGGTTGTACAATGAGAGGGCATTCTAGGTACCGGCGTACCTTAAGGGAGTATTTTGAGTTGGCATGAGCACAACACATAGGTCTGAAAGCATGAATGCTTTCTTCGATGTGTTTGTGCATTCTAGTACGACATTGAAAGAATTTGTCGATCAATTTGACAATGCGCTTAGGAAGAAGGTGGAGGTCGAGACGACATCTGATTTCAATTCCGCAAACCAAACCATCCCATGTTCACCTGCATTCCGCATTAAGAAGCAATTTCAAGCTGTGTCTATGAATGCAAAATTTAAGGAGGTCCAACGAGAGGTGTGGGGAATGATTTTATGTAACTACTTATAAGCAAGGAGGGTTGCATTTCCACCTATGATGTTTTGGATGAAATTGCCACTGATGATGACCATGTCAAGAGTGTGAAGTACACAATTTACTTTAACGAGGAGGAAGTTAATGTTAAATGCACATATGCGTTATTTGAAAGGAGGGGGATTCTCTGTAGGCATGCATTGAACGTTTTCCAGATGAATAAGATTCATGCGTAGCTGGATAAGTACATCTTGGATCGATGGAGGAAGGACTTAAAGAGGAGATATATGGTGGTAAACAGCAGTTATGATGACTTGAGGTAGAATGCGGACTCAGGGAGGTATGAGTTTGTGGTTAAATGATGTCTAAAATTAGCAACTCGTGTATGCCCAAGTGATGACCATGTTGATGCATTCATGTGCCACTTGAATGAGTTTGTGATTAAATTTAAAGGATTAACACTTGACTCCGGTTCAAGCAAGGTAAAAGAGACTATAGTCACCGACAAGGGTAAGAAAATCTTAAGCCCGCATATTGTTCGAGAGAAAGGGAGACCGCCAATGAAAATGAAGGTTCTGCCTTTGGAGAAGGCTGCCATAAAGAGAAAGAAGAAACCGGTAACAGATTTTATATAATGTTGATTATATATTGCTTTGTACTACCTGTATATTTGTTTCTAACGGATATGTATTTTTTTATTTAAAATTTATTCAGACTTGTAGGAAAATATTTGATGAAGCGTCACATTATGGTGAGGTATCAGAAGCTCCAACAACTGATCAGGTAATACATTTTCACAAGGATGATTTAGAATTTTTTAGGTTCTCACTGATTTAGAATTTTTTTTCTAATGGGTTTGTATTTCTCACCACCACCAATTTTTTTAGGTACACAGTGCAGTACTTTCACAAACCCAATGCCATCGAAAAATGAGGAGAACTGATGTTGTAGCTACTAGCAAGTATTTGGAAGAATTTTGATGTATCGTGATGTATTTTGATGTATTAGAGTCGTTGTGATGTAATTGATGTATTTTGATGGTTGTGATGTATTCTGACATATTTTAGGAGTTGTGATGTATTTGATATATTTTGGGAATAAGTATCTGATGTATTCTAACATATTTTGGGAGTTGTGAAGTATTTCATGTATTTTGGGGGTATTGATGTAATTTGACATATTTTGGGAGTTGTGAAGTATTTGATGTATTTTGGGGGTATTGATGTAATTTGGGGGTATTGATGTTCTTGAGATGAATTTTGTATGACATTGATGTATGTCGTCTTTTATTTTGGATATTTCTACTTTCTGAGATTAGGGAGAAATTTCTGCATTGATACTAGTGGTATTTGTTTGAATTGATTTGTCATATATTTCTTTATAATTTGTTATATCGGATTGTAATTTATATGGTTATTTGGTTAAATTTAGGTGAATTGTAGTAAGGTTCTAAATCAGGTGATTATCAAGTCGTGTTCGACATCCAGGAGCCATCCATTTTACATACCAAAAGTTTACAACTAACTTCTTCAAAATACATTGGGTCATGTTCAAAATACATTGTGTCATGTTAAATCCCAACTATCCATTTACAGCTAACTTCAACCAAAATACATTTATGGTCCAAGTCAACCAGAAATTATTACAATCGATAACACCCAATACATACACAAAAATATGCTGCACATCTATTCTCTACGATTTGCTTCCCAATTTTCTCCTTTTACGTGTAAAGAACATTCTCTCTCTCACCTAATTTATCTTCTTTTTTCTGAACTTCATACTCGCGCAATAATACATCGTCCTCCCTTTTTCGAACTGCATTATCTATTGAGCTAATTTTATCCTCTACTAGTTGAGGTATATCTACCCATATGAAGAATTGGTACTTTGCTTCTCCCTGCAGTACAAAAGGTATATTTGACAAATGTAAGTAAAGTATGACACGTTAAAAAGCAATACAAAACTTATTCAAAAATTCGATGTTTTACCATGTTGTACTTTGGGCATGCGTAAAATTTTCTTCCAGGATTTTTGTTAGTTCGGGAGGTCTTAATGGGGCTTTCAAGCCACACCAACAAGTTGGTGATTCTAAAAAATCATCAACTACAAATGATGATGAGCTCGATGCCATAGGTTATCCATCTCAAACAATGCAGAAAAATGTGATGTTCAACAAGCTGTTTAAATGTGATGTTAAATGAAACTCCGACCAAACAAATATAATAACTACCAAAATTATATGTAGTTTTGACGCATGCATGTAACTGCCAAAAGTATATTGCCGTATTGTGTTTACTACCAACACAACATGCACATTTATTGCCTTCAATCTTGGGATTGTGGGGGGTCATGGCCCTAGCTTTCTGCTTATCTGATTATATTCCCTTTTGAATCTCAATATAGTATTCAAATCCCAAGACACTGACACTTATCTCTATAAATTTATTATTCATAAAGCTTTAGGTCTATTAATCATACCCAGTTCCATGGAAAAATGTATACATACCCTGTTCATGTACATTAAGGTATCCATAAATTTAAGTAATTATCAATTTAGAGCTAATCAACACAAAGATTTGAACAAGAGTTAGTACAAATTAAGAAGTAACCAAAAGCAATGAACTAAATGTATCAAAGAAGGAACTCCTGTCCGGGATTTAAGATTAGAGAAATGCTTTAATCGTAAAAGTTTTTCATAAAAATAAATTCATAAAATAACGTAGTTTATGTTCTAAAATAGCTATAACATATCACATTAATTGGTGTTAATTTATAAATTTACTTCTCTTTTAGTAAGCAATTTTCAGATTAGGTCCTCTTTTTGGTATTAAAAAAAAAAAAAAAGGTTTAGGACTCAAATTTGAGAGAGGCCTGGGGACCAAAGAATCAATGTAGCTACAAGCCCCTCCCCTTTTAGTAATCAATTTCCAGAATAGGTCCTCTTTTTGGTATTAAAAAGAAAAAGGTTTAGGACTCAAAGTTAAGAGAGGCTTGGGGACCAAAGAATCAATGTAGCTACAAGCCCCTCCCCAAGGCTCTCAATCATTGATGTATTATATAGTGCATACTACTGACTTAGTTATCTATCAGAAGTGCACTAAATAATTAACTCTAAAAATCAAGTTAGCCATGTAAAATAATGTACCCCCTCCTTTTCAGACCAAGATTAGAATCTAAGCTTAAAACTCATAAACCAAGGCATGCATGATGCTGGGGTAAAATCCAAGAGCAACACCACAACACTTTAAACAGCAAAACCACAACTTTCAACACCAAAATCAGGGGTAAAATCCAACTTTCAAGAGTTAGTTCAACAACCTCAGAAATCATATATATCTCCAAGCATCAAAAACTAAAAACAAAACCAACATTACTAATCAAAGTCAGGTAAAATCCAAGAGCAACACCACAACATTTTCAAGAGTAAAACCACAACTTTCAACACCAAAATTAGGGGTAAAATCCAACTTTCAAGAGTAAAACCACAACCTCATAAACTATATCTATCTCCGAGCATCAATAACCTAAAAAAGAAAACAACATTACTAATCAAACTTGGGTAAAATCCAAGAACAACACCACAACATTTTCAAGAGCAAAATCACAACTTTCAACACCAAAATCAGGAGTAAAATCCAACTTTCAAGAGTAAAACCACAATCTCAGAAACCATATCTATCTCCGAGCATCAATAACCTAAAAAAATCTTCCAACATTACTAATGAAAGTCGGGTAAATTCCAAGAGCAACACCACAACATTTTTAAGAGCAAAACCATAACTTTCAACACCAAAATTAGGGGTAAAATCCAACTTTCAAGAGTAAAACCACAACCTCAGAAACCATATCTATCTCTGAGCATTAATAACCTAAAAAAAAAACCATTTCTTATTTCAAATTTTAGACGTCCCCAGTCCCACGAGAACAAAAATATGTAACAAACCCATAGAGAGAAAGTAGAAGCAAGAAAATGAACGCATAGTCATCAAGAAAGTATGAACAAATCAAACAGAAATCCAGAGTGAGAAAGGGATTACCTTACCGTCGTGGAGTGGAAGACGCGAACCAACGGGGTTTTCTGCTGCGATTAGGAAGTGAGAGGAGCCCTTGATGGGTTTTCTCAAGAACTCGAATCGTCATTTTTTTTTGGGGGGGGGGGGGGGGGGGGGGGGGGGGGGGGAAGGTGGGGGGGGGGGGGGGAGGGAGAAGGGGGGTTGGGGTAGGGGGGGACTGCGGCGGGGGGGGGGGGGGGGGGGGGGGGGGGGGGGGGGAGGGAATCATGTTTAGGGGCGGTAAAGGAGAAGAATGTGTTTCGGAGGAGAATACGTTTCGTTTCTCTCAGGAAGGAACTAAAATCGTGTTGGGAGGAGGGGGATGAGTTTTGAGCCGTGTAAATGAGAAACCGTGACATGGCGGTTAGACCGGATTCGCCATGTCATAGTGTGTGGTGTATGCGGAACGACCAGCTTAAGCCTAGACTTTCTCCTCAATTATTATTATTTACAAGATTATTGTTACGTGTATATATATATATATATAACGTATATTTATATATATATAATTATATATATAACGTATATTTATATATATATATATATTTATGCTTCATGTAATAATCGAAAGGGTTATTTATGTGCACATGGCCTTTAATTATACGATATATGTGATACCCCGTATTTACGTGTATTTTTATGTAAGAATTATTTAAATTATTATAAATAATAGTTTTATTGTTTTAAATTTAATGTGTTATTCGTTGGATTTATTTTATGATTTTAAGTTGTGCAATTTGTTTTAATATGTTTTCTTGTTATTAATTATTATTTCGCATTTAAATTACTCTATAGCTTGAATTATTTTATTGTTGGGCTTTAACTATTTTATTTTATTAATATTGAGTTGTAGTGTTTTTATTTTACTTTTAGTTATTGTATTGTGCTTTTTATTTTAAAGTAGTTTATTGTTAAATTTTATTATTTTATTTTATAAAATCGCTGCGTTTAAATTATTTTATTTGACTTGCTGTTTTAAAATTCATTTTCGTTGAATCAGTTTTGAAACCCTGAGTTGAAAAGACTGGATCTTGCTTTCTTTCCCTTCCTTTTTCTTTTCTCATTTTTTTTCTTCTTTTCCTCCCTTACTTCTCCCCTAGCCCACGCGACCTAGCTCTCCCTCTCCCTCCGTTCATTTTTCTTTAGCCCACCAAGCCCACCACCGTACACCGGTGTGTACCACACCGCCCACCCCACCACCTTCCCCTCACGCCGGCGAGCTCACCCATGCCGACCACCACCCCCCACGCTCCCTCTTTCTCTCTCCTGGCTATGTATAGCTCGAGTGGGCTTACATTCACTACGCCACCATGCGCCACCGTCCAGTGCCACTACCGTCACCATAGCTTCCCCTCCTGCCGACCATCATCCTCCACCAAGCTCAGCCCTTAACTCTCCGCCGTTTACCACCACAAAGCCCTTCAAGAACTACGGCTTTTCCTCCGTTCCACCACCGTCGCTCCACCCTATGCCACCATTTCTTCACCACTTCATCACCGGTCTCTTGCTGACCTAACCCACCCAATCCCAACTTCGATCCATCACCGGTGAAACTCAACCAACCCACTTTTTGATTTGGCCTTTTTGGCTTTCCACAACCATTTTAGCCTCCACCCACGACCAATCACCACTTCCACTAGTTTCACCAACACCTATAAGCCATTTCCTATCATTTCCAAGTCTTAGTTTGTTCCCATTCAAAAGTGGGTATTTTGTGACCAATGGCCACAATGCATTTTGCACTGTTACGTTGCTTTGTTGTCGCTGTTTACACCTCCGTGATCTTTCGAAAAATATTTTATAGCACTGTAAGTATTTTCCAAACTTCATTTAAGATTTAAATATATATATATTTTTTAACAATAATTTGTGATTGGTTGGTTTTGCCAGATTGAGTTCGAGGAGTCAGGGGTCGAATAAATTTGAGGATGGAGTTATTTTTGTTTGGATGATTTGGATTATTGGGTATTTTGTATCATGTCATGTGCATTGCATGGTGCGTGCATATACATGTGTTGAAAATTGTAAACTGGGTTTTTTTGAGTTAAATGGATTTTTAGGTGCGTGTGGATCACGACCCCAAGTCAAGATGAGGCATTATCCTTGTGGAGTTTCTCTGGTCAGTCGTAAGCGGAAAATACTAAGTAACATCTTATGGGTTATCGCTGGGCGACAACAGGATCAGACGATATGGTAATGTTGTCAGCCAACTCCATGGTCCCTCAGTTGGCAGGGACTAGACGATGCCTAGTCATGGTATGCACTAGGCGCGGACCTGGGTATCGCTCGTGTAGATGTCACATGCATAATCATTACCTACGGTGTGGCATAGGAGCCAAAGTGTGCGGATGATCCCTAGAGGAGATCATGGTGCATATAATAAAAAATGGAAACTAGTTTTGATATTGGATATGAGCCATTTTCTGGAAAAATGATGAGTTTTGGTTAAAGGTTATTTGTGGGCCATTTTTTAGGAAAATGTCGGGATTTTATTAATGGATATTCGTAGACCATTTTCTGGGAAAATGGTGGATTTCTTGTTTTGGGCCATTATCTAGGATAATGGCAAGAAAATGTTTTAATGGAACTGTTTGGGCTAAAATGAGATTTTTGGCGTGTGTTGGAAAAATTGATTATTTTTTTGGGAAATGATTATTTGGAGAAATGTTATTTTTGGATCTCATACATATGGCATCCTGTTCATGCATATTCTTAGATCTTAATGTATTTTTATCTTGTGAGTTGTTAGGAATATTACTTACTTGCAGTACCGTTTTTGGTACCGTAGATTTTGATGCAGATGTTGAAGAGGCTGAGCTCAAGGAGGCGACTCCACCGAAGGATTGATTTGGTGCGCTTAGTTATTATTTGGAAATTATTTTTTCCCTGTCTTTAAATTATGTATTTTGGATTTATGATGTTACTAGAACTTGTAATATTTTGTTATGCTTGTTTTTAGTAAATTTGTATTTATTCAAAATTCTGATACTTAATAGATTGACTTTTACTATCCGCTACGTTATTTTTATTGTACACGTGTTGCATGTACACACACTTAACACTTAGCGATGGGATGTGTGACCCGTGTTGTCATCATCCCGATGTCTCGATTTCCACGTATCCGTACGTGAGAGTTGAGTGCGTCACAATATATAAGCAAGCATTGAATCCAAAAACATTTCCTCCCATTGATTTGTAAAAACTTCTGTAGATTTGATTGATTTTATATGAACTCTGACCCCAAACACAAAAGACGCGTGCTTCAATTCATGCACACTAAGCATGAACCTCATGGCATTCAGCATGACTTCAGGAGAGCTGACAACGAAGATTTCTAACCAGACAAGAGGTTAAACAATTATAGTACTCAACCAATGAGGGTTACTGAATGTGGAAGTCCCTAAATTTCCTCCCTCACACGCGATCTGCAGAACTTTAATTCGGCGCCTCCCTCTAAACTGTAAGAAAGACAGTTTTAGAATTGCACTAACCATAAGGCAGCTTGCAGACTTTCGCAAACTAGTCTTTATATCAATCTAATGTCGTATGAACAGATTAGCACCATTGTAGATTTATTTCACATTCTCAGCAGATATATATAGTAGCACGTATGCTGTTGTAAAAATAGTCGAGAGTTGCATTCATAACAGAACAACTTTATAGAGGATGATTTCAGAAAATACTTTTGTATTCTCCTTTTGAGAGGCTTTTCTTGCGTGATGCCAACTACCACTATATATGGGACAATGCTATTTGCAAATGTTGATAAATTAGGCGTGTGAAGACTATTTTAAGTCTCTCCCTCTCTCTCTCTCTCTCTCTCTCTCTCTTCCATGTTATTCCCTTTGAATGGGAAGAATGTGCTCTCCTCTTTTGTTTTCGCAGATGAGATGAGATAAATTAAGATAAAGTTTGATAGTTGAATAAAATATTATTAAAATGTATATTTTAATATTATTTTTGTTTTGAGATTTAAAATAGTTGAATTGTTTAATTTATTTTGTGTGGAAATTTGAAAAAATTGTAATAATTAGATGATATGAGAATGGTTGTAAAAAGAAATGAGGCTTAGGTGCGGTTTAAAAAGTGAGATGAGATGAAATGGTTTTAGATAAAAGTTGAAAATTGAATAAAATATTCTTATCATATTATTTTTTAATATTATTATTATATTAGAATTTAAAAAAGTTGAATTGTTTATTATATTTAGTATAAAAATTTGAAAAAATTGTAATGATGAGATAAAATGAGATAAAATACTTTTATTACCATGCGGGACTATGTTATGGAATTTCAGTAGAATGTGTTGTCTAAACACCTAGAAAATGAGAAGTTCCACGACTAAAAGAAAAGTTCCATGACTGAACGGAAAGTATTATGTCAACTGAGCATTCCATGCAGTCGAAGCAATACGTCTTTGTTTATTTATTTATTTATCCAGACAACTTGAAGCATGCAGTATGTCAATCAAGTATAAATTACTGAAGATGTTCGCAAAGCATTATGACAATATATAGTAGTTCAGCAACTTATAATATTACAAATATAGGAACAAAGAAGGCTATGTCATACGAGAAAGAGTGTATAAAGGAAACTTCCTCAAATCAAGAACATCCCTCAAATCAAGGAACTAAAGTGACTGCAGATTCTTAGCCTCAATCCAGGGATACAACAGCTATTGCTTTCTATGTTTATACTCTGTAAATTATTTATTTTCTCTACAATCTGTTGTAAGGTGTGTATCAAGTTTTTCAAAACAGAGCAGTAATATTATAGAATTATAATCTTCAATTCTCATCATGGTATCAGGAGAGCCTCCCTCCCACGACAACTCGATCCCCTCATCTGAAAACACCCACCACCCGATTTCCACTCCACCATCCCCAACCGATATCCCCCTCATTGCACTCAACATCTCTGCTCAAATAAATGAAAAACTCACACCATCAACCTTTCCTCAATGGCGTGCCCAGTTTGAAGCCCTCCTAATCGGATACAATTTACTTGATTATGTTACCGGTGACCATCCTCCTCCCTCCCCGAGTAATTCCTCCATCCCCAATCCACAGAAAACCCACTGGATAAGACAAGATAAACTTATCCTTAGTGCTATTTTGGCATCCACTACCCCCACTATCACCCAATTCACATACCACTCAAGCCCTAGAAAATCCAGTAGTCCAAGATAACCATCACGGTGACCCTCCATTGCCCGAATCTCACCGAACACACACCATGACCACTCGGTCAATGAATAACATTCATAAACCGAAACAATTCAACTCTGTTACCAAACATCCACTTCCATCATCTCTTGAACCAACTTGTGTGAGCCAAGCACTCCGTGAACCTCATTGGAGACATGCTATGTCAGAAGAACTTACAGCCCTTATGCGCCATGGCACTTGGGATCTTGTTTCCCCACCAAAAAATTGTAGTCCTATTGGGTGCAAGTGGGTATTTCATATAAAACGAAAACCAAATGGTTCGGTTGAGAGGTTTAAAGCGCGGCTTGTCACTAAAGGGTTTAATCAACCAGAAGGGGTAGATTACAAAGAGACTTTCAGCCCTGTTGTGAAACCCGCTACCATTAGGACTGTCTTAACAGTGGCTGTAATGCAAGGGTGGCCATTGAGACAATTAGATGTCAACAATGCCTTCTTGCATGGAGACTTGACTGAGACTGTGTATATGATACAACCACCGGGCTTTAAAGATGTCACAAAGCCAAATCATGTATGCAAGCTACGTAAGGCAATCTATGGCCTTAAACAGGCCCCAAGAGCTTGGTTTTCAGCTCTTAAATTGGCAATTATGGACCTTGGATTTCAAAATTCGAAAGCTGACTCATCTCTCTTTATCTACAGCCAGAATTCTATTACATGTTATATATTAGTATATGTGGATGATTTGGTTATCACAGGGAATGATAACTGCTTTGTATATGGTATTATTACACAGCTTGGTCATCGGTTTTCCTTAAAAGACATGGGGCAGCTTCACTTTTTCCTGGGAATGGAGGTTATTTTCACAAAATCTGGACTTTTTTTGTCTCAACATAAGTATATTCGAGACCTATTGTCCAAAACCAATATGATTGGTGCTAAAGATGTCTCAACCCCTTTATACACCACCACGCTTCTCAAATTGGTTGATGGTACTTCATCCACCAACAGTACAGATTTTAGAAGTGTTATTGGTGCTCTCCAATACTTGTCACTCACTCGCCCGGATATCTCTTTCTCAGTCAATAAACTTTCCCAGTTTATGCACAAACCTACAGTGACACATTGGATAGCTGGGAAGCGTCTCCTTCGCTATTTAAAGCACACAATCTTTCATGGACTCCACATTAGAAAAAATTCCAAATTTGAACTAATCACATATTCTGATGCGGATTGGGTAGGCAATTACGATGATCGGACCTCCACGTCTGCCTATATAAGCTTTCTTGGAGTCAATCCTATTTCCTGGAGTTCGAAGAAGCAAAGGGCAGTAGCACGTTCTTCCACTGAGGCAGAATATAGAGCCCTTGCCAACGCAGCCTCTGAGACATCGTGGCTTCTTTCATTATTTAAAGAACTTGGCCTGCCTTTATCTGGATCACCTAAGCTGCTATGTGATAATTTGGGTGCGACTCATCTTAGTTTTTATCCTGTGCAGCACTCTCGAATGAAACATATTCAGATTGACCTCGATTTTGTTCGGGATATGGTTCAAAGAGGAATTCTTAATGTTCATCATGTTAACACACAAGACCAGCTAGCTGAGCTTCTCACCAAAGGTCTTTCACGCCAACGGACAGAACTTTTAAGACACAAGATTGGCTTAGTCGATGGCAGCTCCATCTTGTGGGGGCGTATAAAGGAAACTTCCTCAAATCAAGAACATCCCTCAAGGAAACTTCCTCAAGGAACTAAAGTGACTGTAGATTCTTAACCTCAATCCAGGGATACAACAGCTATTGCTTTCTATGTTTATACTCTGTAAATTGTTTGCCTTAATTCTAGGACACTTCCTTAGAATAGCTATTGTAATCGTATATTTATTTTCTCTACAATCTGTTGTAAGGTGTGTATCAAGTTTTTCAAAACAGAGCAGTAATATTATAGAATTATAATCTTCAATTCTCATCAGAGTGAAACACAATAAAAAAAAACAAAGGAAAAACAAGCACTCACTGCAAAGTTGCTAACCAAATTAGATAACTACTACAAAGGATGCATCGTACCCATATAAGGGAATGCGCATACAGAGTAAAACCTGGAAATTGGGTGTATGCATGAGAAGAAAATGACATCAACATCCGTATTCATCTTCCATCTCCCAAGGCGTATGTTCCACGGTCAATATTCATGCTATGATGATATCCAGTAGTTATAGTACTGCTACTTTCCCCATATTTGTTATCCTCGCATGTCTCACCTAGCAAGTGTTCGGCCTCTTCGGAATTTGCTTCCAAGTTAACCCAGGGATGCTTCTGCATCTTTCTTATTCCTTCTAATTCCATTGCTACTTCCTTCATTGTAGGCCTTTCATCTCCTTTTACAGCTAAGCAGCTCCTTGCAAGCTCCACAAATTGTTGGATCTGCTCCTTATTTCCTTCTGCAACAATGTGATTTTCAAGAATTTCAAACAATCTTTCCTCTTTCATGGAAGAAATGAAATACATAGCCAGACTTCTTTGCTCCTCGGTTCTAGCAAATGAAAGTGCCTCCTTTCCTGTAAGTAGCTCCACGAGAACCACCCCAAAGCTATAGACATCACTTTTCTCTGTCAAATTGTTTGTTTGCAAGTATTCAGGATCCAAGTATCCAAGAGTTCCTTGCACTACAGTGGCTAGTTGCGTTTGATCTCTCGGAACCAATCTTGAAGTTCCAAAGTCGGAGACTTTTGCAGTGAAATCATCATCAAGTAGTATATTTGTTGATTTTACATCCCTATGAATTATAGGTATTGAGGCTGCAGAGTGCAGATACCATAGTGCCTCAGCTGTTTCTGCAGCTATCCGCAAACGGGTTTCCCAAGTAAATGTGGATGCATTGCTTTCTTGATGAATGTACTTAAAAAGGGTACCTTTTGGGACAAATTCGTAGACAAGCAAAGGAACTTGTGTCTCTAAACAACATCCCAAGAGCTTGACAACATGCCTGTGATTAATTTGGGAGAGCACAACAACCTCGTTGATGAATTGCTCAATTTGTTTTTCATCCTCTATCTTGGACTTCTTGATGGCAACAATCTTGTTATCAGGTAAAAAACCTTTGTAAACAGTACCAAAACCTCCTCGACCAATTATCCTGCTCTCATCATAGTTTTTGGTAGCCTTCTGTAGCTGTTCAACGGTAAAGATTTTGAGTGTTTCTGTAGATCCTTCTTGTCTACCGAGTCGCCGTTATAAAATCAAACCTCCATTTTGTTGAAAGAACTTTTGTCTAAGCTTCATTATCTTTCTTTTCTTGTATCCGAAGTACAGCCAAGAGGTAAACACAAGCATACAAATAAAGCCTCCTCCAGCACCTGCAATATTTGAAGTACCATAATTACAAAATGTAGCTTCGGAGACTTGACGAAGATTTTCATCATCACATTGGTGGTACATTGGGGAGGCATTCAAGTATTTTCTTATATTAATCATTATCCTTATTTTCAATGTGCTTCAAATAGTTAGAGCACTAGTAGTAAACTCAATGAAGTTACATTTAGCTAAAGAATAACTAAAGTGTAAAATAAAGTGCAACAATAGGCTTAACAAATGAATAGTAAATTTAACCATTAACCATATGGCTGGCCAAATTTATTAAGTAGAAGGAGCTGGCCAAATATTATTTTTGGATTAAAATATTCATTTCCTGCTACCTCCTTCTCTCCCGTGCAAGAAGAAATAGTCGAAGAAAAACTCAATGTTGTCTACCTTTCCTCTCCCTCACTTTGAACTTTAAAGCACTTCAACGGGGTTTATATTAATAAACTGATGCTTGTTTTTATAATTCATTGGACCACACATGATATTATTTTTAGTTTTTCAGCGGCATATAACTTACTGCATCTCAACCTACTTTGCACACAAATTTTTAGCTTATATGTTTACTAAGATTTATTACAAACAAGCATCATAAATTTTAATACAATAATAAACTTTAATGCAACCATAATATTTAATATAATCATATTCAAATTACAATTAGAATTAAAAGAATAAAAAGTTCAAAATCAATATTTTAATATAATAATGAAAGATTTATTAAGCCTATTATTTGATATTGTAAAAAGTGACTAACTAAAATTTGTAAAAATGAATTTTCTAGCTAAATTTTAGCTAAAGTTTGTTGAGACTACTACTAATACTCTTACAGATTAAGCAAAAACAACAAAAAATAATTCTTAATCATTTTTATGTCGCATAATAATAAAATAAAATGATGATATTAAATTAGATGGAAAATAAGATATATATATATATATATATATATATATATATATAAAGTTTAACGTATTTATGTAATTAGAAACTGCCTTCATATTTTAATTTTGAAAAAGAAAATCCTAGTCATGATCAAGCTTAATTGTACGCAAAGCAGGTCTTTGAAGTGGACGGACGCAAAGCTGGTCATTGGATATCACAGTCGACCGATCGATCTCATTCAATTCATTTGGAAATAATGAGTAGTCATGATGAATTAAATATCTAGCCGGCTACTTTGACATTTCTACATACAAACAAATGTGAGGTGGGTCGTCGCCGTCAACTCTCATGAATATCATTGATCCATACAATGATATCCAACGAATATATATATATATATAGATATAATTGTTACAAATTATATATCTATATATACACACATATATATCTATATTGCATACTCCAATGCATTATTTACAAAAAGGGGAAACTTTATTTACAAAATTAAAATAATAATCCTTGTTCCAAATTACTACACCAATATTATTTAACCGAATATATATTTATTTCACAATCAACTGCATGCAAATTTGATATACAATTAAGTTAATTAATTTTGGCAATCCAAGACTAGTAATTAGATGTAAATAAATCGTAAGGTACATGAGTGAGTATTAGCTGGTAAAATATACTTACCAATGGCAATCTGAATTATTTTTGCGAATTCCGCAGCACAGCCTTCACCATCTTTTCTTCCGTCCCCATGGTACCACTTGGGGCAACGACATGTATAGTTGCCGTTTGTGTTGACACAACCTTCCGCTCTGCTGCAGTTATGAGTTTGATCCTTACATTCGTCAATGTCTGAGCGCGAGTCAAGTGATTATGATCAAGCCATGACATCATATATCGAAACGATTGAATGGGAAAATACTAGTGAAATCAATCAAAATTCCTTTATAAAATACGTACCTAGGCATCCGTCAGGGAGGTAGGGGTTCCCTTGGTAACCCGGCTCACACTTGCACTGGTACCCCGATCTTGTTTCTGGGTCATGGCATTTGCTGTTCTTATCCTTACACGCGAAATTCGGTTTTTTCTTAGCTTCTTCACATGCCTCGTTCCCAACTGCCCAATCAAGCACCATTGGAAGCCATTTGTATGGCAGATTCTGAAGGTAATTCGTGGAGAAGTTGAACTTCCCTTTCTCGACAACAAAAGCATAGCCGCAGGGATTGAAGTTCCATATACCTGTGTGATTGTCGTAGCTTTCTACTTGCACATCAATATACTGTAATCCATCCGGAAAATCTACCTTGCAGCATCCGAGGCCAGAGCAAGAGTCATTGACAACATTTTGAAGGCTGTTACACTTGGATACGCACCCGGTCCAGAACTTTTCTGATCCGTTTTGGATCCCACCAATAAATCCAACACTGTCACAGCCGACAACAGTGAACTCATTTTTGGTTTTAGAAATGGTGAATTGGGCTGCGTACAACCAGCTTGGAATATTGAGTTGGGGTGCACCCGACTTAGTGTAACAGTTTCGGGCAACAAGCAGCAGGACATGCATCTCATGTGTTTCAATGGATATGTTTGTAACAGTGACATTACCTGTCTTTGGTTTTGGATCAGAGCCATCACAAGTGATGTTAAAGCTCTGATCATTGTCATCACCTAAGAAGCAGTCTTTACTCAACCCAAATGGAAATGGAATTTCTACACCCCCACACATGTTGTCGCAGCCAGGCTTGGGTTGAGCTGCCGCTGCTGCCACCATCGCAATTAGCAGTATCACTCCAATGAATGAGATTAACTGCAAAAGCTTCGAGAGTACTCCCATGGCCAGAACCTATATAAAGCCTTTTTCGAAAAGGAAAATGTTATTCTCTATTGCATTCGCAAGTACTTAATTGGAGCCTCCTCCTAGAAATTAACAAGTCTTTGCTTAATATATAGGCATATGCATGGGATGAAGACCAGTACTTAAGCACCCCACACTTTCCCCTGGATAAAGAAACAGTCATTGCTTTTAAAGGCCTCTTATGGGATGAAGACAGTTCAGCATCCCACACCTTCCCATGTACAGCACCACAAATTTGGGTTTTGGCACGTACTGCCTCTCCAATTAGTCAATATTATTGAAAAAAAAAAAAAAAAGACTATTAGGGACAAGCTAGATTTTTTCCGTATATATAAAAAAAAATCCTTTCAAATATTTTCAAATGGAAATAACAAATTTCGTCTAAAAAACTTTTTGGGACAGGTTTATGGGAACAAACTGGGGATTAAAGACCTTTTGAGACGAAAATCTTTAAAAGTATTTTTTGTTTATTTTTTAAAGCATTTTTTATGTGTTTTGAAAAGAATAAAAAAATAAAAAATTTTAGACTAATAAAAAATAAATAAATACAAATTCAGAAAAAAAAACCCTCATTAGTGAAAATGATAGGTATATTATTATTATTATTATTTAATTTTTTTTAAATATCATATGAGTGGGAGGGCAGAATTGGCAGCTTATCTATAATTATAAACACGTGAAAGGATGAAATATTAGACCAATTCAGCTACCTAGACTTTTCCTAGTGAATGGAAGACGACGCATTAATTGGTATCTTCGACATACGAAAAGAATATTACAATATTCTTACGGATTGTGATAAGTCGTTATTATTATTTATCAATATTTTTTTATTTAATGATTAAGTAAATATTTTTTAATAATATTATAATATTTTAAAATAATGAGTAATGTTATATACAGTCATTTTTGTGTACTCTTTACGCATTCCACTGATATGATTGACTGCATTAATTTTTTTTAATACACAACCAATCATATCACTGGAGTGCATAAAAAAATAAGTAAAAATAATTACAAATATAATTTTTATTCACGATTATAGCAAATATAATTTTTGTACTCTACATTAATAAACGATGTTACACATGCCCCGTCGCCCCCCATCAGCTTGTAGCTGTTAGCTAGCAAATATGTTAGGAGAAAATTAAGAATTTTTTAGTACTATTGGAGGACCTTTTTTTTTCTTCTTTAATTTTGATCTACCCAAGCTTTTAAAACTAATTAGGATTATAACTACAAGTTTACTAAATTAAAGAATAAATATTGTAACATGATATGTATTTTTAACGTTTCCTTGAGGTCCTTATTTTCTCTCTAGAGAAAAAGTAAGGTTGAGTATCATGCGTTTGGGTGTTGAGGAGTCCTCAACTCTCCTCAACACTTCTTACTATTATTCATTACTTTATTATTACTTTTTACCTACTTTTACTACTATTCATTACTTTTTATCTACTTTTTATTACTATTCATTACTTTATTATTACTTTTCACATATTTTTTACTAATATTCACAACTCTCCTCAACACTTCTCAACACCCTGAGAGTTTTGAGAGAGTGTGGAGGTTGATAATGGAGGTGGATGAGTTGACAAAGCGTTGGGAAAAGCTGAACCTGTCTAAGGAAGAAAGTAAGGTGTTCCATGTCCAAAATGAAGGTGCTAAGGAGGGGAGTATCCGTGGGAAGCACTGTATCATTGGCAAAGTCTTGTCTGAAAAAGGAGTAAACAATGAAGCCTTCAGGTCCACTATGTCACAAGTATGGAGGTTAGAGGGTTGGGTGAGGTTTAAGGACTTGGGTGATCAAAGTTTTTTAATTGAATTCCAGTGGTTGACTGATAAGGAAAAAGTTCTAAGTGGTCGACCGTGGTTTTTTGATAGACATCTCTTGACTTTGTTAGAAGTTAATGAATCTGTCTCCATAGTAGGTTTACAATTTAAGTTTGAACCTTTTTGGGTTCAACTCCATAACCTATCTTTGGTAGCTATGACAGAAGCAGTGGGAGAGGCTTTCGGGTCCTCAATTGGTCCTGTCATTCGTGTGGAGTCTGAGTCTGATGGCTTGGCATGGGGGAGATGCCTTCGAGTTAGAGTTGCAGTGGACCTACATAAGCCTCTGTTGAGAGGAAAATGGCTGCAATTTGAGGAAAACCAATATTGGATTTCCTTCAAATATGAAAGGCTTCAGAACTTTTGTTTCAATTGTGGGGTTTTGTTTCATAAGGGTAGGAGTTGCTCAAGGCAGAGGTTGGAACATCAAGGAGATAGTGTAACATCTCAGCAATATGGTCCCTGGCTTCGTGCACAACCCATGATTACCAACATTTTTGATGGCCGAAAGTATGGGGGGAGAGATAGTCAGAACCACCACCCAAGGTGGCAGCAAGCTGATGCACAGGGAGGAGTTGGTGGTGCAGCCACTTTTGGTAAGGAGGAAAACAAGGAGAATGTTAAGACTGAGGAGAAGGACCTTCCTTATGGTAAGAAGGTGCATAAGGTAACTGAGCCTGGAATGGAAAGTGACCAAAAGGAGGGTGCTGAATTTCAGGACATGCTTTTCTGCGGCTCTGATACAGCTATGCAGAATAATTGCCTTTCTGGTACTTCTAAGAAGAAGGTCTTGGATAGTAAGTCAGATGAGGTGGAGGTGCTGACAGTTCAGAATGAGGGATCTCTTTCCTTTTATGAACCCAAGGCTACAATTAAAGGGGAATTTGATTGCCTAATGGAAGTTGTAAAAGCCAAGCCTGATATGGTAAGTGTCTCTCAACCTGAAGTCCTTTCCAATTCAATCGAGGGTAACAGGAATCCTACTCCTACAACTGATTCTTTGCCATGTGGCTCCACCACCAAGCCAAAAGGAGCCAAGTGGAAGAGAAGGGCAAGAGGTGTTAATAGGGACCTGGTAATTACTGAGGTGGAGTCTAAGTCAGGCCTAAAGAGAAGCAAAGATGTCTTAACTCCAGAGTCAGGCAGAGTTTTGAAGAAAAACAAGTGTGAAGAGGAAGTGACACTTAATAGCAATGAAGCTAAGTTGGTGGAGGCTGCAATGCAGCTCCACCAACAGCAATGATAGGCCTTAGCTGGAACTGTAGAGGGCTTGGGAACCCTCGTACAGTTAGGGAGCTTCACATGTGGGTGAAGACAAAGTGGCCCAAGTTAGTTTTCTTGATGGAAACTAAGTGTGGAAGGGAGAGAGTGGAAGCTGTCAGGAATTCTTTGGGTTTTGATAGTAGTTTTGTGGTGGGTAGTAGAGGGCTAAGTGGGGGGCTGGCTCTCTTATGGCATAGCTCTCTTATGGCATAGCTCTGATGAGTTTCTTTTGGAGTCCTTCTCCCAGCATCACATCACAGTAACTTTGAAGAGGGCAGAAGATAATGAGGTTTTATTACTCACTGGTTTTTATGGGAACCCTTTAACTGCTCAAAGAGAAGATAGCTGGCAACTGCTGAGGATGTTAAAGCCCCCAGAACATAGAGCATGGCTATGTTTTGGGGACTTTAATGAGCTTCTGTTTCAACATGAGAAGCAAGGGTCTAATATTAGGCCATACCAACAAATGGAAAAATTTAGAACAGCGGTGGATGATTGTGGGCTGAGTGATTTGGGCTATAAAGGGTCTAAATTCACATGGTGTAACAATAGAGAGGGGCATCATTTTACCAAGGAGAGGCTAGACCATGCTTTTGGTAACATGGCTTGGACTAGGAAATTCAGTGAGTCTAAGGTCCTTGTATTGACAGCACAGTCCTATGACCATTGCCCTCTTTTATTTTCCATGAGTAGTAGAGCTGAGAGGAAGGTTTTTGAAGGAGGAGGGAGAAGAAAACTGTTCAGATATGAAGCTAGTTGGGACCAAAGGAAAATTGCAGGGGTATCATTCAAAATAGCTGGTTTAACCAGCATAATAGGTAGGGTTCTTTCTTGCACAAGATTCAACAGAACTTAAAGAGATGTAAGGATTCTTTGCTGTCATGGAATAAGAACACGGTATGCAAGCATAGAAAAGAAGTGAATTCCAAGCTAAAGCAACTTTCTAAGCTCCAAAACCATAATGTTGGAGATCATACAGTGGCTGTGAAGCAAGTTCAATTAGAGGTTGACAAGTTATTAGAGGAGGAAAACTTGAAGTGGAAGCAAAGGGCTAAACAAATATGGCTCAAAGATGGGGATAGAAATACCAAGTTTTTTCATCACAGTGCAAACCAGAAGAGAAAAGTCAATGAGATAAGGAGTATTACAAAGGAGGATGGTGGAGTGGTGTGTAGGGATGAAGACATTGCTGAAACTTTCTGCTTGTACTATCAGAAACTGTTTTCTTCTTCTAACCCTGTTAATATTGCAGCTTGCTTGAATAAGGTGGAGAACAAGGTAGATGAGGACATGAACTGCATGCTATCGAAAGAGTTTACAAAAGAAGAAGTATATACAGCTTTATTCCAAATGAACCCTCTGGGGTCTCCTGGATCAGATGGTTTCTCAGCAGTGTTTTACCAGAAACACTGGGATACAGTGGGAGAGGACCTGACCAAAGCTGTGCTTGAGGTCCTTAATTTTTCAGGAGAGGTGGGGAGTATCAATGAGACATATATTGTGCTCATTCCTAAGATTAAAAAGTCACAAACTGTTTCTGATTTTAGACCTATTTCTTTATGCAATGTTCTTTACAAAGTAATCTCAAAGGTTCTTGCCAACAGACTCAAACTTATTCTGTCTCGAATCATCTCCCCTACTCAAAGTGCTTTTGTGCCTGGGAGATTGATTCTTGATAATGTTATTGTGGCTTTTGAAACCTTGCATTCTATGAACAAGAAGGGGAAGGGCAATCAGGGATATATGGCCTTGAAATTGGACATGAGCAAGGCCTATGATAGAGTGGAATGGAGGTTCTTGGCTGAAGCTATGAGCAAGTTGGGGTTCAATTCAAGATGGATAAGGTTGGTGATGCAGTGTGTGGAATCTGTTTCTTACTCTCTCCTTATCAATGGTTCTCCCCAAGGTTGGTTCAATCCTTCAAGGGGCATAAGACAAGGGGACCCTTTGTCCCCTTATCTATTCATTATTGTGGCCGAGGTACTTAGCTCTCTTTTGAACCATGCTGAGTCAGTCAAACAGATTCATGGCTTTCCTATAGGCAGGGGTAGTTTTAGCATCAATCATCTCTTTTTTGCTGATGACAGCTTGCTGTTTTGTCGAGCTAATGCCATGGAGTGGGCTAGAATCCTTGAAATGCTCAATATTTATGAAAGGGCTTCAGGTCAGAAACTCAACACAGATAAAACCTCTATTTTCTTCAGCAGAAACACCAAGAGGTTGACTAAGGAGTATATTTTGGGGATGGCTGGTCTTAAATCCACCTCTTGTTATGAAAAATATTTGGGCTTGCCTGCCCTTGTTGGCAAGTCAAGGTTCCAAGCTTTTAAAGGATTATTGGATAGAGTAAGGTCTCGGGTTAGTCAATGGAAAACCAAGTATTGTCCTTGGCAGGGAAGGAGATCCTCTTAAAAGCTGTGATACAAGCTCTTCCTACCTACTGCATGGGAGTCTTTAAACTGCCAAAAGTCCTTCTTAAAGAGATCAACAGAGTCATGCATAGGTTTTGGTGGGGTCAGCAACAACAGGAGCATAGAATTCACTGGGTTTCTTGGCAACAAATGGGAAAAGCTAAGGCTATTGGAGGTTTAGGCTTCAGGGACCTGGAAAGCTTTAATTTGGCTTTATTGGCCAAACAAAGATGGAGGATCCTACAACACCCTGATTCTCTGGCATCTCAGGTATTGAAAAGGAAGTATTTTCCATCTTCTGGTTTTCTTGATGCTAAGGTGGGATCGAGGCCTTCTTTCCTATGGAGGAGTATATGTGCTGCTAGGAATTTAGTGGAAAAAGGGTCTTTTTGGAGGATTGGTAATGGTGCAGACTCATTGATCTAGAAGCATAGGTGGTTTCCAACCCCTACTAGCCACAGGGTTTAGTCTCCTATAAGATGCTTACCAGAATCTGCTAAGGTGGCTGACCTTATAGATGCTGAATCCAAACAATGGAAGAAGGAGCTAGTAGCTGCAGTTTTTAATGAAGATGAAGCTACTGTTGTGTCTAAAATTCCTTTAAGTTCTGGTGGCTCGAGAGACAGATTGATTTGGTTGGGTACTAAGGATGGAGCTTTTTCAGTTAAGAGTGCTTATCACCTACACATGGAGCTTAATGACAGGCCTAAAGGACAGACTTCCTCAGGGCTTTCTCAGCCTCTAGAATGGACTTCATGCTGGAAACTCAGTATTCCCAATGCTACAAAAGTCTTTCTTTGGAGAGCATGCCTCGAATTTTTACCAACCAATCTCAACCTCTTCAAGAAAAAGATTACTGAATCTCCTCTATGTCCTATCTGTTTAAGGGAATAAGAAACTGTTGCTCATGCCCTGTGGGATTGTTCTTCTGTGAGGGATGTGTGGAGCCAAGGTCCTAGTGTGATCAGTAAATGCTCTTTTAGGCCTGGTATTTTCAGAGAGTTGTTTCAGTGGGTGGTTTCAACTTGTGACCAGACCACAATGGATCTTTTTGCAGTTACAGCAAGGAATATATGGTACAAGAGAAACAAGTTTATCTTTGAGGGAGGATTTGAGCATCCTTCTGTACTTGTAAGCAAGGCTAGGGAATTGATCAATCAGTTCCATTCTGTTCTTCTTGACTCTAAATCTTCACCCAGTGTTTCAGTTCCACCTAAGGTGAGTTGGACCCCTCCTGCTCCTGGTCAAGTCAAGATAAATTGGGATGCTGCATTATCTGAATCTAAGGGAAGAGCAGGTTATGGTCTGGTTGCTAGAAATCATGAGGGTCGGGTTTTAGCCACCAAGAAGTTCTCAAAGCCTAGCTTGTTTGATCCTCTTCTAGCAGAATCTCAGGGAGCTTTATTTGCAGCAGTTTTGGCAACTGAATTGGAAGTGAATTCAGTCATCCTGGAAGGTGATTCACAACAAGTTATTCTTGGACTTCAGTAGCAAGGGTACAGAGTTGATCGAGTTGGTATGTTACTTAATGATGCTAAGACTCTACTGTCAAACATTGGTAATTGGCGGGTTGATTTTGTTAAAAGAGGTGGCAATGTTTTTGCTCATGATCTTGCTAAGGGTTCTTTATAGTTAGAACCTGATGTGGTTGAGTTTTTTATTCATCCTGATTGTAATTCGTTTATTTGACAAGTTAATTAAATTTATCCTTTTCTTTCAAAAAAAAAAAAAGAATAAATATTGTAAGAGTTATGCATTGCATATTAATTAATGTAACTTTGGTGTCAACATATATAATAATTGGTGACATGAATTTAGGATTAAGTACTCAATCATGAATTAATGGTGGTAGGGTCGAAAATTGGTGTTTGGTTCAAATAAAAATATAAATGCAATATCCCAACAGTGTAACATAATTCTATATATAATTGTGCTAATTATAATTGCTCATTCATCATGCATATATGCTTTATTACAATCTTGAAGAGGAAACTTCCAGATTGTGGAAAACTAAAAAACAGACATTTTTCAGTCTGAGATATATATTACACGTAACTTTCCTTTTATAGTCCAGTATAGTAAAATGACTAAAATAACTCTTTGACTAAAAAGGCTAACTAACTAATGCCAACTAGACAGTTGAACTATACAATGAATATAAAATATAATAGTCAATTCCCCTTAAGATGGATTATAAATTTTCAAAATACCCATCTTGAATAACATATATAGTAGAAAACAAAGGAAGAGCAGAATTAATGACTAAACAAAGGTTTAGTCATTAAATCTGCACTATAGTTACGTACATGCGCATGCAGCATCATATTCTGAAGAGCAGAATTAATAAATTAAATTGCTTATCCATATATGGGGTAATATCTCATGACTTCCTCTAAAATATAAGCAAAATGATACCCCCACATAGCTATTTTATTGGCTGCTCAACCTTTTCAATCTCCGCACACCATATTTTTTAAAATTTTAAAATTTTTTAATTTTTTTAATTTTTTTTAAGTTTATTCTTTTAAAATTAAATAAATTCTTCTATTTATTATCTATATATTAATTTTTTTTTACGGTTTTGCGTACGTACTACTTTTCCAAAGTCAATACTATTGCAGGTGATCTTTCTTTCCTTTTCTAATCAAGATTCGATTAAAACTAAATAGGATTAATATAAGAAAATCTTTTTCCCGAACAAAAATTAATATTAGGGACAAGATTTTCTCCGTTTAAAAAAAAAATCAGTCAAATATTGTTGAATAATAGAAATAGTAAATTTCATCTCAAAAATCTTTTTGGGACAGACTTATTTGGGGACGAAAAATCTTTTGAGACGAAAATCTTTAAATGTCTTTTTCGTTTACTTTTAAAGTATTTTTTATATATGTATTAAAAAAAAAACTTTTATGGTACAAATGATGGGTACACTTTTTATATTTTTTCCTTTTTTTTTAATATATATCATATGAGTTTAATAATTTTCTTCATCGTGAGGAAAGCTGCTTCTGCGTGCAATATTAGTCATGAGTGGGAGGGCAGAATTGGTAGCTTATCTAATTATAAACGCGTATAAGGATGAAATATTAGACCAATTCAGCTACCCAGACTTTTCCTAGTGAATGGAGGACGACGTACGCCATTAATTGGTATCTTCGACATATGAAAAGAATACAATATTCTTACTGATTGTGATGAGTTGTTATTATTATCTAATGCCTGAAATTAATTAAACTGGTGAAAAAGTCGACCGATCGACAAAATCAATTTTTATATCATAAATGTTTAATTGGGGTCATGAGACTGGTCTCGAAAGTGTCTATCGATAATTATTTTTTATTTAATAATTAAGTAAATATTTTTTAATAATATTGTAATTTTTTTAAATAATATTTAAGGATATAAATATATATATATATGGTATAAAAAACATTTGACTCTCTCGAGATTAGAATTTGTCTACCTAGACCAAGCTTGATGAGTATGACTATTTTCATATACAAAAATGCTAAATGCAGTTGCCGTGCATACCTATAGGAGAAGCGATGGCCACGTGGAAAATGAAACACACCGTTTTAGTCAAGTGGCAAAAACGAATCGTTTTGTCCTTCCTTCATCTTCCCGTGAACTCTCCCTCTCTTCGTCTTCCCACCTCTTCCTTCCCATGAAGCTTTGCCTCACCATTCCCATGAAGGGATGCCTGATCTCCTTCCCACGGTTCGCTCATCACCTTCATTTTCAAGGCCAAATCTCACCGTTCACCCTCCTTCTCACAATCTTGTTTTCTTAATTCTTTAATAATATATTTCATTTTTTTTTTAAAAACGATTGTATAATATTTACGTTCTCAAAGTAATATTACTCTTAATTACATGTTGTTAAGCATAGATTGGATTAAATGATTGAAAAACTCTAATTATTTATAACTTCTCTCTTACTAATTTGCCACGTTAGACTAGGCCCCGTTTGTTTATCTAAACCTAAACTATGTCATCTCATCATTATAACTTTTTCAAATTCTCATACAAAATATAATAAACAATTTAAATTTTTTAAATTTTAAAATAAAATTAATATTAAAAAAATTATATTATAATAATATTTTATTTAATTTTTAATAAAATATTTCATTTTATATCATCTTAACTATATAACCAAATGAGTCCTATAGCCCACGCAGTTTGAAATTAAACCCGGCCAATAATGGAATGTCAAGTTTGAAATTAAACCCGGCCAATAATAGAATGTCAAGTGAATTGAAGAAGCCTGATTAATTACCCTTGAAGGCTTGACCCACAAAATTTTAAAAAACCAATTATTTTTTAAAATTTTTTTATAAGATAAATTCTATAAGATATGTAACCTCTATCCCTTCAATTTCTCTTTTTAGTTTCTTCATTAAAATTATTAGATTTTCTGATCCTTCGTGTTTCGTGCTGAGTGGATCATTTCACATCTATTATTTAGGAGCTCGGTTAGGTACAAGTAAATTTTGTTTACTAATCTATGCACCGATCATTTTTTTTATATAAAAAAATTTTTGAGACAAGAAGAAAATTTTATATTTTATGAAAATGATTTTCACCTTCAATTCATATCGTTTTGTTAAACATATATCTTACAAATCAATATTGGTGTACGAATTGATGCGCAAAATATATTTGCAAGAAGAATTTTTCATTATTTAGAGGATTACCATAATTTGAGAGATTTCACTTAACAGATCCAACTAAAGTATTAATAGACCACTGTAAGTAGTTACGCACGTGCATGCATGCAATATATATCTCAGGCCTGTTTAGACTTACGTTTAGAGTTTTAAAAAGTGTTTAAATAATCTTAAAAGTTTTTTAACGAAAAAAATAAGTTGTTTGGATGTTATATATTAAAGTACTTTTTAATCTTAAATAAACTAAAAGTACGTTTAAGAAAAAGTATTATTTTGGTGTTTTTCTTCAAACGTACTTTTCTAAATAATCTGGGATGTAGTTTAAATTTTAAAAAGACTGTTAACAGACGAAAATATCTATATAATTTTTAGATAATTACAACTTTCAAACTTTTAAGGATATGATCATAATTTTTAAAAACTCAAATTATTGTCATTTCTATATCAGAAATCACTTTTTAAATTTGTTTTCAAATAAACGTAATATATTTGAAAGTACATTTAAACGTATGGTTACCAAATAATAAATAAACTTTTAATATTAGAACTTGTTACTTAAGTTGTAAGTTATAAGCTCTAAAGTTATAAATTATATTTTCTACCACAATCCTAAACATACATTTATTCTGAAGAGCAGAAATAACTTATATTACTTTTTCATATATAGGTAATATTTCTTTTGTCCTTTCGAAAAAATTATGAAAAAAGAAATAAAAAACAATTCCTCTCATGACTCTCTCTGAAATAAAAATAAAAAAAATGCTAGCCCACATAGCTATTTTATTCGCTCCTCTCTCACTCTTCCTGCATCCCACCTACCAAGTTTCGTGATCATGCACTCAACTTCCGTGGGTGACTCATTCCATAGCTACTCCACCTACGAGCAGATCTTCTGTGGGTTGTCTTTCTCTTTCGGAGTGGATGTAGCGATATTGTTGACATGCCCCTGCGAGCCAAGCAATCCTAGAAGAACTGTGAGACTCGATCGAAGTGTGGAAAATCTGAAAGTGGAAAGACGCTTCGTAAAAATATCGGCCAGTTAGTCCTTACTGGACAGAAAAGACACCTAAAGTGTTTTGGTATGAATTTGATCCTGCACGAAATGGTAATCAATATCAACATGTTTTGTGCGAGAATGCATCACCGGGTTCACCGAGAGGTAAGTAGCTCCCAAATTATTACAATAGAGAGTCGGAGGCTTGGACAAAAAAATTCTCACTTCTGATAAGAGGGACTGTATCCAGATTAGTTCACATGTTGCATGAGCTAAAGCATTGTACTCAGCCTCAGTGCTAAACCTTGCAATGGTGAACTACTTCTTGGAGCTCCGACAGATCAAATTTTTGCCATAAAACACGCAGTACCCTCCAGTTGACTTTCTATCATCTGGGCATCCTGCCCAGTCAGTATCGGAGAAGGCAGCCAGTTGAGGAGAAGGGGAAGGTGTGATAAGCAGGCCATAGTCCAGAGTTTGTTTGAGATAGCATAAAATACACTTCATAGCTTGCCAATGAGATACACGAGCTGCATGCATAGATTGGCATACCCGATTCACTGAGGAGGCTAGATCGGGTCTAGAGAAAAGTAAATATTGCAAATTACCCACCACACTCCTATATAATGATGGGTCTTCTATAGAGGTAGAATCAAATCCAGAGAGTTTTGTAGAAGATGACATGGGTGTACTCACAGGTCTGAAATTTGTTATGTTAGTTTTCTTGAGCAAGTCAAGAATGTATTTTCTTTGAAAAAGTACAAGACTAGTGGAACCACGGTGACATTCTATACCCAAGAAATAATGAAGATCACCCAAATCTTTAAGAGGAAAATCAATACTTAACAGTGAAATAAGCTGATCAAGAGCACACGGGTTTGAACTAGTGAGAACCACATAATCATCATAAACTAAAAAATAAATGGTTACTGATTGATGCCGATATATAAACAAGGAAGTATCAGACTTTGACACAGCAAATTCCAAATCCAACAATTTTGAACTCAGACGTGCGCACCATGCATGAGGGGCCTGTTTGAGGCTGTATAACGCTCAATTGAGCTTGCAAACATAATGAGGAAATTGTGGGTGAATAAAACCAATGGGTTGTGACATAAAAACATCCTCATCCAGTGTCCCATGCAAAAATGCATTTTGCACGTCTAATTGACGAATTGGCCAGCCAGAAGTATTGGCGACAAAGAGAACTAATCTGATCGATGTAGGCTTCACTACTGGGCTAAAAGTCTCTTAGTAGTCCAAGCCCTCAAGTTGGTTGTAGCCTTTGGCTACAAGTCTTGCTTTTCTATGCTCGATGGAGCCATTCGAGAAGTGTTTAGTCTTAAAAATCCATTGACAGCCCACAAGGTTTTGAGAAGAAGGAGGAGGAACCAAGGTCCATGTATTATTAGAGAGGAGTGCATCGAACTCAAGTTGCATGGCTTTTCTCCATTCTGAAAATTTGGATGCCTCAGTGACAGAGGTGGGTTCATCTGGAGTAACAGCAGATGTTACATGAGCACGAGGTCGAGGCCAAGAAATGGTGCCATCTGTTCGAACTTTCAGGAAGTGAAGTTGGGATTTAGCTCTGGTTTGCATAGGATGATTTGAAGCAGGTGGCTGCAGAGAGGGAGAATGTTGTTCGACAATGGGAGAAGGTGCCCTAGTTGATGGAGACGAAGGATTGGGTTCTGATGTGGGCTTGGAAGACTCTGAAGATGCTGGAGTTGTGATAGAGTGTGGGCCAGACAAAGTGGGAGAGGTAGGTATGGACTGAAAATAAGAGTTGGGTCGTGGGGAAGGTAACAGAGGCCCACTGGGATAAGAGACGTGGGAAAGAATACCAGGAAGAATAACCGAATTAGTGGGTTGCGAAAGAATGGGGCTAAGAAGGATGGGCCAAGTAGAAGGTAACGAGATGGGAGATTGTTTTGAAAAATGAAAGTCACACTCATCGAATAGTACATCACGAGAGATGTACATTCGGGCAGTAGGAACATGAAAGCATAAATACCCATGATGATTAGAACTATAGCTAAGAAATACGCATGCAATGGAGCAAAAATTCATCTTATGTTTATTGTAAGGTCAAAAGTTAGGCCAAACAATGCAGCCAAAGGTCTTCAAAAAATTATATTCTGGACACTTATGACTCAAGATTTCAAAAGGAGATTTATAATGTAAAACGTGAGTGGGTAGCCGATTGATTAAAAAAACTGCAGTGGTAAAGGCATCAGACCAATATTTTTGAGGAGTATAAGAGTGAGCAAGCAATGCAAGTCCGATCTCAATGATGTGCCAGTGTTTTCTTTCAACCGAGCCATTTTGAGAATGAGCATAGGGACATGATAAACGATGAGAAATTTCAAAAGAGTGTAAAACAGTGTTGAGAGATCTAAATTATCCACCCTATTCAGATTATAAGGCATATATTTTTGTATTGAGAAGAGTTTCTACATGACATTTAAATGATAAAAAGATAGGGACTACATCATATTTACATTTTAATGGAAATAAGCATGTAAACCTGCTATAATCATCAACAAAAGACAAATAATATCTAAAACCACCCCGTGACAAGACTGGAGCAGGACCCTAGATGTCGGAAAAAAGAATTTGAAGCAGGACTATTGAACAAGAATCAGAATGAGCATATGGTAGTTGATGAAGCTTTGCTTGACAACAAGAAGAGCATAAGCCAGGCTTGGGAGATGACTTCATAGGAAGAGAAACTTGTGAAATTATTCGGTGAACAAGTTGCATGGATGGATGTCCTAATCGCATGTGCCATTGGGAAGGAGAAACACAAGCAATAGTGTAAGCATGATGAGAGGACTGGTCATGAGGAAAGATATATATCCCATTGCTAGTAGGACCTTGAAGGAGGATTTTCTTGGTGCGGGAATTCTTCACATAAAAACAAGATGAATGAAACTCAAAAAAGACAAAGTTATCTTCACAAAGTTTTATGACTGAAATTAAATTTTTAGAAATAGAAGAAACATGATAGAGCTGAGAGAGAAGAATATTGCCAGATGTAGTTGGAATATTGGAGCTGGCAACGTGATGGATAGGAAGATAGCTGCCATCACCGACACGGACTTGTTCATCACCCTTGTACTCAGATGGATTAAGAGACAAATTAGAAAAATTGTGATTGAAGTGATGTGTAGCAGCAGAGTCTGGATACATGTGAGGGTTGTATGACCTTGTCTTTGACAAACCTGACATGAGGGACAATTTGGTAAAAACTAGGATTGATTGAACCGACCACCATCTTAGCCTCTACCACGTCCTCTACAACCTCCTCTACCTCGAGACACACCTCTTCCTCTGTTACTGAAATTATTGGAGTTTTTGGAAGTGGAGTTGGCTGAAAATTCTGGGGGATGCAGTAAGGGTAGTCTGTTGATGGGATAATCTGGACTCATGGGTAAGTAAATGACTATAAACTTGTGAAGGGCTAAGTGGTTCGACCATTGTGGTAATTGACGTTACAACTGAGTCAAAATTTGACCCCAAGCCAGCCAACATAAATGTTATAAACTCACAAGAGATTAAGATTTTACCAGTAGCTGCAAGGGTGTCACGAAGAAGCTTAGCTTTCTAATAGTACTCAGTAATAGAATCTGAACCTTTCTTGAGTGTAGTCAACTGATATTGAATCTACATAATTCGAGATTGGGACTTGGCTACAAAGAGATTCTCTAGGATTGTCCAGATTTCTCGAGATGTGGAGGCTTCAAGATACTGGGCTATCAAGGTTTCGGATAGTGAAGAAATAAGGATGCTCATAATGGTCTGGTCTTGTTGTTTCCAGGCTAAGTAATTAGTACTGGGTTTTGTGGAATTTTTGTTGAGTAGCCGGGGGGTGTCGATAGATCCATCAATATAACCATAGAGATTCTGTCCTTTGAGGCATGAGTTAAGCCTTCCACAAAAGATAGTTATCATGGTTTAACTTAACAGGGATAAGATGAATAGAAGAAGGAAGGGAAAAGCTGGGTGGAGGTGGAGGTGGAGGTGGAGGTGTTTCGGCCATGGTAGAGTCTGGACGCGAGTCTTTTTTAAGCTCTGATACCATAATAGAAACAGGAACAAGAGATTTAAAATAGAAATATTCACGTGATTTTCATTGATTTCATATGTAGTATAGTGGTGATATTTATACACAAATAAAGAGATAATATTCTTGGTATAACAGAAAGTGACACGTATGAATTCACAAGGTATTCTAGAGTATTCCAAACTTGTATTCCTGGGCTGTATTCGGTGAAGGGGCTGGGCTGTCTTTTTCTTCTGGAGTGGATGTAGTGATATTGTTAACATAGAGGAATATTTCAGAAAATACTTTTGTATTCTTCTTTTGAGAGGCTTTTCTTGCATGATGCCAACTACCACTATAGTGATGAACTGATAAATTTTTTATAAGGGAATTGTGGGGAAGCGGGATCCGATTTGATATCCTTCATTAGAGAGGGACGAAGCTAGTTGCAAATCCTGCAAGGTATCTGGGCATTCAACCAAATTTTATGCGTGTGAAGACTATTTTAGGTCCCTTTTTTTTTCCATGTTATTCCCTTAGAATGTGAAGAATGTGCTCTCTTCCTTTATTTTTGGAAATGAGATGAGTTAAGATAAAAGTTAAAAGTTAAATAAAATTTTGTTAAAATATATTTTATTATTATTATTATTATTTTGAGATTTGAAAAAGTTAAATTTTTTATTATATTTTATCTGAAAATTTGAAAAAATTATAATGATGAGATGAGATGAAATATTTTCACTATCCAAACCCGACTAATCATGTTATGGAATTTTAGTAGAAAGTGTTGTTTAAACACTGAGTGTTCCGCTTCTTTTAGCTCTTAGTTTTCATCAAAGCTTGTATTTTTGTTACATTTTGAAGAGGATTAGGCTGCGTGTGTGCGTGGGAGCTAGTTCTCATGGGCATTAATTTGAACTCAAAAGTTATAGGATGATCCGTTTCAGATTCCTTGTATTTTGCATTTTTTTTAGACTAATATGGTGAACTAAACCCTTTGGAGTTTAGACAGAGTCACATGAGAAGTTCCATGACTGAACGGGAAGTATTATGTCAACTGAGCAATCCATGCAGTCGAAGCAGCACGTCTTTATTTATTTATTTATTTATTTATCAAGACAGCTTGAAGATTGCAGTACAGCAGTTCAACAATTACTTATAATATTACAACTGTAGGAACATAAAAACAGGAAGGAAATGTCACATGAGAAATAGTGAAACACATTAAAAAAAAAAAAACAAAACAAACACAGGAAAAACAAACACTCACTGCAAAGTCGCTAACCAAATTAGATAACAAATACAAAGCATGCGTCGTACTTGTATAAGGTAATGCGCATACAGAATAAAAGCAGGAAATTAAGCAGGAAATTGCATATATGCATGAGAAGAAAATTACATCAACACCCGAATTCATCTTCCATCTCCCAAAGTGTATGTTCCATGGTCATTCCTGCTTATGATTATATGCAGTGGTACTTTCCCCATATTTGTTAGCCTCGCATGTCTCACCAAGCAAGTGTTCCACCTTTTTCGAATTTGCTTCCAAGTTAACCCAGGGATGCTTCTGCATCTTTCTTATTCCTTCTAATTCAATTGCTACTTCCCTCATTGTAGGCCTCTCATCCCCTTTTACTGCTAAGCAGCTCCTTGCAAGCTCTGCGAATTGTTGGATCTGCTTCTTATTTCCTTCTGCAACTATGTGATTTTCAAGAATCTCAAACAATCTTTCCTCTTTTATGGAAGAAATAAAATACATAGCCAGACTTCTTTGCTCATCGGACCTAGCAAATGAAAATGCCTCCTTTCCTGTAAGTAGCTCCACGAGCACCACTCCAAAGCTGTAGACATCACTTTTCTCTGTCAATTGGTTTGTTAGCAAGTATTCAGGATCCATTTATCCAAGAGTTCCTTGCACTACAGTGTCTAGTTGAGTTTGATCTCCCGAAACCAATCTTGAAGTTCCAAAGCCGCAGACTTTTGCAGTGAAATCATCATCAAGCAGTATATTTGCTGACTTTAAATCCCCGTGAATTATAGGCGTTGAGGCTGGAGAGTGTAGATACCATAGTGCCTCAGCTGTTTCTGCAGCTATGCTCAAGTGGGTTTCCCAAGTAAATGTGGAGGCATTGCTTTCCTGATGAATGTACTTAAAAAGGGTACCGTTTGGGACAAATTTGTAGACAAGCAAAGGAATTTCTGTTTCTAAACAACATCCCAAGATCTTGACAACATGCCTGTGATTAATTTGGGAGAGCACAATAACATCGTTGATTAATTGCTCAATTTGGTTGTAATCCACTAACTCGGACTTCTTGATGGCAACAATCTTATTATCTGCTAAAAAACCTTTGTAAACAGTGTTGGAGGGGAAATTCCCCGTGATTGCAATGGTAAATTAATTTTTGCTTATTCCAAGTCTTTTGGAGTTTATTCTAATAATGAAGCGGAGCTTGGAGCGGTATTGGAAGGCATTATTAGGTACAAGGAGTTGGGTTTATTTTTTATTGATATTGAATGTAATTCTTTGGCTGTGGTTAATTGGATATGGGCTACTGGCTCTTGGTAAAAAAATAAGAGAGCTGAACACAAGCAGAGAAATAAAGCCTACTCCAGCTCCTGCATTTGGAAGGCCCATCTTAGCCATTATTCATTTTAACCAAGCCACTCGAATAATTAAAGGAAAAATTTAGTTGTAAGCATAATTGTGCACTAATATGTGCATTAATTTATTGTGATTGGTCAAAAAGTAGATTTTATTGAAAACAATACTAATTTAAATTTTAAGTATGAAAGAATTAGTATTGGTACGCAGATTAGTACGCAACTGTGCTTGTATGTAGCAAAACTCATAATTAAAAGGTATACAATTAAGAATTTATTGCTCTGTTAATTATACCAACGAAATTAAAGTTACAAAAATTAACCACCAAAGAGAAGGGCTGTTTCAAAATGACAATGTATTAATCATATCAAAACGAATTATAATAGCATCCTTGTTGGATTATGTAAATGTAAATGTAAATTTTGCATAATATGAAATGCATTTAGCTATTCTACTCAAAATTTATTTTCACGTTAGATTATCTATCTAGGACTGTTCACCGACCCGACCCGACCCGAAAGCAAGACATTCCAACCCGACCCGATAACAAGTTATTCCGTTTAGCCGATACCCGATACCGACCCGACAACAAATTCGGAATTAAGTTCCGACCCTTTTTTTTTTTTTTTTAAATAATGTTTTTGAGTTTCTGGAAGTCTAGATTCTTGGATTTCATTTCTGTGAGGTTTCGACAACCCAATTCAATTGCTTATGGTTTGTTTATGTACACACGATTATAGTCAATTTATTTTGTTAGACAGAAACCTCGGGAATTTATTAGGAAATGTTTCATTCGACTTCCTTCCTCATATCTTAAATGAGCAGTGATTAGTTCACTGGACCATTTAACTGCAAATGAACCATATTGCTCAGAAAGTTTAAATTGGCACTGTTCTAGATAATCATTTGAACGACCCTAATCTGTTATTGTAATTCATGAACAAATCCAAGCTAAATCTTGAACCTGAAGCCTTTCTTTATTTGATTATTTTGACCAAAAAAATAAGAGATGACTACCAAAATGAATCTGCCCATGAAAACATTCAAAAGGGTGAAAATGAAAGGAAGAAACCTTTTTTTTTTTCTTCTGAGAGTTGATAGAGTTAATGATGAAGAAAGGATGACTTGAAGTAGCCATATCAATATCATTCCTACAACAACGTCTTCCCTGCCAATGCATCTCTATCCCATTTGTAGTCGTATCGATAAATAAAATTGTCTGGCCTATGTGTCTTCTACAAAACCTTTATTATACCATCATGATATTGAGCAGCTTGACAAATCTCCTACACATGGAAATACAGGCCCACTGCGTACAATCAAAACAATTCATGACAGAAGGAAAGAAATCAACATCATCTCAGCAAACTCCATCAATTATAAAATGATTTTTATTATTTATTTCCTAGTGTTTCTCACTCAAATCCCTGTCATATAGCCCCAATGGGTGTATATGTACTGACTAGTGACTATGATAGAGCCTAGAGGAATGATGTAGTGAGCAAAAGATAATCATTTTTTCTCAAAACTCCATGATCCGTGTCATTTGTTTTCTGGAATCAAACCACCGACTCGCCACCTACTCCATTTCATTGCCATTCCCCTACCACTAGTCCACATTCATTATCTTGTCACCATCAAGCTTTGTTGGGACAACTTCCTTATAGGGAAGGAAGGCCAGGGAAGGAAGGCCAAGCTGATACCATTTCTTCCTGCCAAAAAACTACTTGGGCATCTTGATGCCACCATTCAAGCACTATTGCAGATAATTACTAATCCTAGACAGCCATACTAAAGACCCGAAAAATATTCCAACTTGATGATCTCAAGTAGGAGAGAGATTAACATAAAAACTAAATCCTCATTTAGATCAGTATACTACTCTACTTGAGTATTAATGTTTCTTAAAGTTTTGTAGTCATATGGTTAGTTACAAACCCTTCTGCAGGAACTGCATGACTCCCTCCTTCCACAATCCAGATTTCCCCCTATAGTTTCTCCACTCCTCTTTCAAGCAAAGACTAGTTACTAGCTGCTCTTTACTGCACCTTCAATCAATCTCAATGTCCCTCTTTGCCATTCAGATTACCACTCACTATTTTTTTTTGGAAGAATTTTAGTTAAATAAGCTGATCTAGAAATTTTAATAGCAAATGACAGACTCCATTGATTAGAAAGATTATGTGCATGATTATGCAATCTAGTAATCTTATAATGATCAACCCGTATATGAGCCATCACAAACTAGAAAGATTCCCATTTTTAATAAATAAAGGTCACACCCTCTGGGATAAAGCTATGTGTTAAATTCCACATATCTTATCCACTTGTTATACGACATATCTTAAAGAAAAATAGAAAAAATCTATTTTGAATGATGGCTATTTAATTGATCGATAGAAGTAATTTTATGTTAACATGTGTAACTTGAGAAGACCATATTCCTTAACCCTTCAGTTTTTATGTATCTTTTCGAAAACACGGAAAAAAGACAAGATAAGAAGGCACTAAAAAAAAGTTACAAGAACAAACAAAATAGAAGTCAACAATTTGGGAACACATGGAAGGCATGCATGCTTCAGATATATGCATATGGGTAACCTTATTCTGAAAATAGGAAAGCTTTTAGTGGTGGCCCAGCTGGGTGTTCAACCCGCAATCTTTTTGCATTGAATCTAACAAAATGAAGAGAAGACAAATAAACCCAGAAAACGATCGGCTAAAATCAAGAACCGAAAAGCAAAACTAGAACTGCGACTAACACGGCAAAGAGTAGAAAATAAAAGAGGAAATGTGAAAACGAAACCAGCGACTGGAACCCAAATCCCATACTTCATATGTATAAAATCGACTGGAGCTTGGAGAATAATACCTATAAATGATCTCGAAAATCAGGTGGAGAAGGAAATGAAGAGAAGATTTGAGACTTGAGAATGATGAATCAGGTACTGGAGCTTGGAGGAAGCATTTTCCGTGAGAGAGAGCCTTTGGTTTTGCTGTGCGCATTTGTGGGTCTTAGATTTACGGGTATCGGGTAGTACCGATAAGCAATGAAAACGGTAACGGTAACGGGATAACCCGTTACCGATTCCACTTCCAAACGGGTCGATGTTTCGGGTCGGGTCGATATTTCGGCCCGGTCCGGCCATACGGTTTTTTTGTACAGTCCTATATCTATTCAAAATAATAATAAAATATTATAAATTTAATAAACCATTACACAGTTGCAAGCCTACTGCTGTACATCTCCAGGGATGAATTACTGCTCTACATCAAAAAGGAAAACTACATATTAAATTAATATAATATTTTTTCATATTTACAGATATTTTAGACAACATTAAATAAACAATCCATATTTTCAAGCACACTTTATATATTTATCTCTCACTTGAGCCTCTGTATTTGACCACGCACTTAAAAGGAATTTTTTTCCATACATTTAACAATCAATATCCATAAAATTTAAATAAAAAAAAATCAATTGCAAATTTTCTAAGCACGCCCTGTTTTGGCAACTCAAGATCAATTAGACGTAGAGAAAAATGAATTAACCATATATGCTTACATACCAATGGCAATCTGAATCATAAGTACGAAATCCGGAGCACAACCTTCCCCATCTTTTGTTCCGTCACCATGGTACCACTTGGGGCAACGACATATATGGCTACCCTCTGTGTTTTCACAGCGCTCTTTTGCATTTATTGAGAGTAGCATCCTCACATTCGTTTGTGTCTGTGAATCAATTTAAAAAATACTTCATAGTGCAGTAGTACTCACACAAACATATATACATGTTCACACACACATACAAATATCAACTACTAAATCCTATAAATATATCTATATATATATATAAGAAAAATCTATTACAATATAACTGTATATTAATATGTACATTAATCTAATATGATTGATAAAAAATAAATTTTATTAGAAATAATATTAATTTAAATTTTAAATATAAAAAAATTAATATTAATATATAAATTAGTATGGTATTTTAAGTAATAAAATTCTTTTGTATTTCGCAGACCTCTGATGTCAAAATAATTTGCTTTATCAACACGTGTTTCCATTTTCTGTGATTTTTCAGCCCTTTTCCAGGTGGTTTCCAATTAGAAAAGGCAAGAAGTCACTTATTCACTGTGGAAGAAAGGCACTTCCCAACTACCCGCTACACGTCCACAAATTTCTAGAGATCTCTTTATTATACTAGTACTAATGAATTTAAATTATTTTTTTTAACAAATATATTTATAGATAAACTAAAAAGTTACATTATATAAAATTTAATAAAGTGAAGGTCTCCACCGGTCGTTCTAAAACAAGCAAACCCAACAGTAATAAAAAAAAAAAAAATCTAGACCTAAAAATTGACTGTACTCATTTTCTACTAAGGAGAAATTTTTTAAAACGGTTTTTGAATGATCTGATAAATAGACTATTAGATTACAACTAAAAGTAATAGTGATATAATATGTACTGCAGCTTGTTTGTTTAGACTGGCTTTAAAAGTCTTCCATAATAACTTTGTCTTGATCATCGGTTAGGAAAAATAGAAATATAAGAATGTAGTAACTGGGGGATACGTCAATACATCGACATAGGATCATCATTGTCTGTGGCAGTGCTTGTGGTCCACGTGCCACTCTAGGAAATAAGGCTTTGGTCCACACACCACTCTTTTAAGTTCTTTTCCTCAACTGTTTGACAAATCAATGATTGGGGAGTCTGTTAGCAAGGCGCGTGGTGGTTGTAGGTGGCCGGTGGCCCGGTAGGCAATAGATTGGCGTTTCTTGGTGCTGCGGATGGAAAATGACGAAAAAAAAAAACACTATAAACAACTCCAACGTTGGCCTGACAGGAGGAGGGAGGGAGGGACGGAGGAGCTAAAACTCCAACGCCCCTCTGGGCGGAGGAAATGGAAGGATGCCGATAGCTAGGTAGAGAGAAAAGGCCTCTAGAGAGTGAAACGAAAAAAGGCACTTGAATTTAAATTAGGTTGACTCTTCCTAATTTAGTTTTAACTGTTCAATCTATAGATAATTATGTCACTTGGTTTGTTTATTTCTAATTTTTATAATTAGAGGATATAATATGCCATATTATTGATAATTAATGGCATAAAATGTGAAACGTTAAATGGATGCTTGAAGAATAAGATGAGATGAGGATTTTGTAAAGAAAAATATATTTATCATCATAATTCTCATCATTCTCTCATCATATCATAATGTGGCATTAAATAATAGGTTCATAAATGAAATATAATAAATAATTTCAAATCATCTAATACCACATCATGGAAAGATGAGAATTAGTATGATGAGTAACCACTACAAGAAATTTTATTTTTAGGGACGAAATTAATTTCGTCCCTAAAAGTACTTTTCTGAGACGAAATTTGAATTTCGTCTCAAAACATGGAAAGCCTTATAAATCCGTTCGAACTAAAACATAGTAGTTCGAACTGGAGATTCTGAGACGAATTAGGTCGTCTCCAAAAATTTATACCGTTCGAACTAATAAAATTTAATTCGAACAAAAAATTAATTAATTCAAATGAAATATTATTTGTTCGAATTAGTATTAACGCGTTCGAATGGTAATGTTTAATTGAAAAGATATATTGCTAAAATTGTAAGAATACATATTTTTTCTATTAATTATTTATCATTTCCAAAGTGAATAAAAAGTTCTATATATTATAGATTATGATTTACAATGAATTAAAATATTTACAAATTCATAAATTATTTTTATGTAATTAATTTAAAAGTATTTTAGTTAACTAAATATTAAAAATAAAGATAGTGTCATTTTTTCAATTATCGTGAACATTAAGTATAATGAGAATAAAATATAATTAACAATAAATAGGCTAGCAAACAATAAAAATAAAAATCATACTGCATTAATTACATCCCAAAATTAGTTAGACGTTATATACAACATAAAAAAAGTAAAATAATAACTAACAATATTTATTTATTAAATAAATCAAAATCCTCCTGTAAAGTTTGCATGCGTCCTTCTAGGTCCTTAAGCTTCTCCATCATGGGGTGAATGAAGTCCCTCAATAAAATGTCGCGGTGCTCCGCCAATATAGCCCGTACCTCATCTGGAGTAGCCCCAGCAGGATGTCTCTCAATAGGGGCAGCAGCAGTAGAAGCTGGATCAATAGGAGGAGGCTGATCCTGTTGCACTGCACGAGTCTTCGGCAAGTGACCCTTGCTCTTGCTGAATGTGATCTTGTTAACAGGCCCCATCTGTGGCGACCTCCGCTCAGTCAGAGTCACTGTAACCCCTGAACGGAGTAGGAGGTTAGATATCAACAATGCAAATGGTAGACTACCTCCACCCGAATAGCGTGACTCTGTGCGAATGCGGAGGAAGAAATATAATGCCAGATCAATCGGCTCCCCCTGTGCTAACCGTAACAAAAATCTGGCCCGCTCCATCCCGAAATCAGTCTTGTGTTTCTTCGGATCAATGTTATAGCCGACAATCAAATTAAGCATTCTGAAAAATGCTGTACAGTCGGCCTGTCGAATCACTTTACCGCCATCATATGGAGGAGCCTCAGGGTCTCGCACTAGGTCACGAACCTGATCGTCTGTGAGACCATCATCAGGTACCTCATCGCCGCTCTCACTATCATCTGTGCCAGCATCCAGCTCTGCGGTCTGTACATCTGGCGCTGGCGATGAGGATGCGACTGTTGTGTCCTCTCCAGATGGTGCAGTCGCTGCTCTCGCTGCTGCTGCTGCAGGATATGCACCCGGCTCTCGCCGCAAATCTAGAAACTCAGCAATAACGCGGGGAGAGAATATAATACTCACTCCCCGGACCACTAAGTTATAGCACAGAGCATCACCAGGCTGCTCACCCATGGCACGGTAAAACTCACCGACCATCTCAGGATATGCTGTGCCTCTCTGTTGACAGATCGTGGTCCATCCACGATCGGTGATGATGTCCTGTATGCTCCGTCCATCCCAAGTGAGGTCACGGAAGTCACCCAGAATGATCTCCCGCTCAACTAATATAGGCCTCACGGCCGGCTGAGAAGGAGCGGTAGCTGCGGAGCTACTTTCCACTGTCTGGGGTCGGGAACGTTTCCTTCCGCTGCTGCTTGCCATTAGTATGCTGTTGATGTATAAAATATATATGTGATGTAATTAAAGTGAATTAGAAGATGCATGATGTTCTCATAGCATGTTTGACAACTGCTTATTCGAATGGCCTTTAATTCCATTCGAATTAAAGGCCATTCATTCGAATAAAATTTAACTCCATTCGAATGAGCCTAACTTCCATTCGAATAAAATTTTTTCCCATTCGAATAAACCTAAATTTAATTCGAATGCGATGACTTTTATTCGAATAAAATTTATGCTCATTCGAACGGGACTGAGCCAAACAGACATGGCTGAGTCGACTCAGTCCCGAACCGTCACAATTGTTTTTCTTCAATATTTCTTCATTTTAATCGGTAGAAATGATTTAGGAGTAAATCCTTATCATTTCTACCGATTAATACCAAGTCATTTGATGCTAAAACAACAAAATGGGGCCGGATTCATTCAAAATCCGAACCCCCCAAATATTACCGAAAAAAGCATAAAAATAACACGCATTTAAGCCTAACCTCTTGTTCTGGGCGATCTGAGGACAACGGCGGAGTTGGTGGCGGCGTTGAGGCGGCTAACGGCGGAGGTGTGAGCGAAAGTTCGAATGAGAGGAGGCACGAAATGTCGGAGAAGAAGCTGTCGCGCGGCATAAATAACGTAAATTCGTTCGAACGGAAGAATAATTAATTCGAACTAAAAGGGTATTAGTTCGAATTGAAAGGGTATACGTTCGAATGAAATATATAATACTTAAAAAAAATATATATATATATTTAGAAGAGGTAAAACAAAACGTTTTATATTAGTAATACTAGTATATAATACTACTATATATACTAATAACAAATTTCGAACTAGTATATATAATATATATTAGATAACTATATGTATATAGTATTGAGTTTTGATCTAATTACTTATATATATTGTGACTAACTAGTATATATATATGTAATAGTATATATATTATGCATTATATGAGTATAAAATAGTATTGTGTAAAGCATTGCATTATAAAGTAAATATTTTTTGTATATAGTAAAACATTGCATTAAATATAAGTATAAAATACATATTTCTAATATATTTAGTTTATATATTAGTAATAAACAAAGTACTTAGACTATATTATAAAGTATTACAGTATTATTAGTTTTCATATTTTTATACTATCTATAATTTAATATCACTTACTATTATACTATTATATTACTTAGTATAGTACTTATAGTGATACTAACTATAAGTATAACATTATGTTTGATTGTAAATAAAATAATATACTATGTTAAATACTTAATATTATAGATTGATAAGAAACTTAGTATTATGCGTTTAGTGACACTTAGTATTATATAGTGTATATAATTTTTACATATACATAATAATATATAATATTATACTTATATATTTCTATAATTATCTGTTCGAACTAAAATAAAACAGTTCGAATAAATATATTTCATGTTCGAACGAATTTTTTTGTTTGGTGGGAAAATTCGCGCCAACATTTCAGAATATACTGGAGAATATTCCTTTTTTTTTGTTCGAACGCGAAAAATATTAATTCGAACGGGAAAAATTTTGTGGGAAAAATTCGCGGTTTGAGGATTTTCGCGTTCGAACTTATAAAAATTAGTTCGAACTAAAATGCACATATTATTAATCCGATCCTTTCACTTCATTTTCACTCGGATTGTATTGTGAGAAAGGGAGAGAGAGCGTGGCAGAGGCTCTGAGAGAGTGTTGTGGAGAGTGAGAGCTTGAAAGCATTGAGAGAGAAGAGATTCTTGAGAGAGAAAGAAGAAGAGAAGAGGTAATATGTTATTTTTGTTATTTTTCATTCCGATTTTCGTTTACAAGTTTTTTGTTGGGATAGAACAGCATGGCTGAATGTGTTTTATTTGTATATAGGTATTGTGGATTGTTGTTTTCTTGAGAGAGAAAGAAGAGGGAGAAGAGGTGTGTTTTCTTAGTTTTCTAAATTGTTTATTAATCATATTTAGGGATAATCATATAGTTTTCAATGTGTTGTATTGAAATATGGCATCATGAATGTAAAAATTGTGTTTTGTGGTTCAGTTTGTTGCTCTGTTTCGTGACTGGTTTCTGGCTTGATTTCATTCGAACGCTCTGAACACCGTTCGAATGGACTTTTCTTAGTTCGAAGATAATATAACGCGTTCAGATTTTGTTCGAATTAAAAAGTTTTTGTTCGAACAATATATTTTAAATATTGTTGCTGATAGTTATGATAATGTAATTATAATGTATAATTGTAAATATTGAAGTCCTGTATTTAAATGCATAATCAACTCAAGTATTTAAGAAGACATTATCAAATAGCTTAATACTTAAAATATAATAATAAGATATATCATTATGGTATTATAATTAAATATTTGAAAACAACTTAAGTATTCAAGTATTAAAATACTTATAATTAAAAACTTGGCATGTAGTATTTTAGTGTAATACTTAAAATATAAGTATAAGATATTTAATTAGAGTAATGTATAATTAAATGGATAACCATATTTAAGTACTCAAGTATTAAGATGATTAAATACATAATATTTGTATAATTAATTATAGATAAGTACTCTAATTAAATAGCTTAATACTTAGGATATAATAATAAGATATTTATTTAAAAAATTGTAATTAAATATTTAAAAATATTTAAGAACTCAAGTATTAAATAGATTAATACATACTATTTAATTCATTATATCTAAATACTCTAATTAAATAGCTTAATACTTAGGATATAATAATAAGATATTTATTTAAAAAATTGTAATTAAATATTTAAAAATATTTAAGAACTCAAGTATTAAATAGATTAATACATACTATTTAATTCATTATATCTAAATACTCTAATTAAATAGCTTAATACTTAGGATATAATAATAAGATATTTATTTAAAAAATTGTAATTAAATATTTACAAATATTTAAGAACTCAAGTATTAAATAGATTAATACATACTATTTAATTCATTATATCTAAATACTCTAATTAAATAGCTTAATACTTAGGATATAATAATAAGATATTTATTTAAAAAATTGTAATTAAATATTTACAAATATTTAAGAACTCAAGTATTAAATAGATTAATACATACTATTTAATTCATTATATCTAAATACTCTAATTAAATAGCTTAATACTTAGGATATAATAATAAGATATTTATTTAAAAAATTGTAATTAAATATTTACAAATATTTAAGAACTCAAGTATTAAATAGATTAATACATACTATTTAATTCATTATATCTAAATACTCTAATTAAATAGCTTAATACTTAGGATATAATAATAAGATATTTATTTAAAAAATTGTAATTAAATATTTAAAAATATTTAAGAACTCAAGTATTAAATAGATTAATACATACTATTTAATTCATTATATCTAAATACTCTAATTAAATAGCTTAATACTTAGGATATAATAATAAGATATTTATTTAAAAAATTGTAATTAAATATTTAAAAATATTTAAGAACTCAAGTATTAAATAGATTAATACATACTATTTAATTCATTATATCTAAATACTCTAATTAAATAGCTTAATACTTAGGATATAATAATAAGATATTTATTTAAAAAATTGTAATTAAATATTTAAAAATATTTAAGAACTCAAGTATTAAATAGATTAATACATACTATTTAATTCATTATATCTAAGTACTCTAATTAAATAGCTTAATACTTAGGATATAATAATAAGATATTTATTTAAAAAATTGTAATTAAATATTTAAAAATATTTAAGAACTCAAGTATTAAATAGATTAATACATACTATTTAATTCATTATATCTAAATACTCTAATTAAATAGCTTAATACTTAGGATATAATAATAAGATATTTATTTAAAAAACTCATGTTTAAATATTTAAAAATATTTAAGAACTCAAGTATTAAATAGATTAATACATACTATTTAATTCATTATATCTAAATACTCTAATTAAATAGCTTAATACTTAGGATATAATAATAAGATATTTATTTTAAAAATTGTAATTAAATATTTAAAAATATTTAAGAACTCAAGTATTAAATAGATTAATACATACTATTTAATTCATTATATCTAAATACTCTAATTAAATAGCTTAATACTTAGGATATAATAATAAGATATTTATTTAAAAAACTCATGTTTAAATATTTAAAAATATTTAAGAACTCAAGTCTTAAGATATTTCAAGATCTTTAAGGGCCCATCATGTATACTTGTAATGTAATCTTCTCATGTATTTGTGATGTATGCTTCTTATGTTTACTACTGAGCGCTTGAATTTTGTAGTTATTTTACATGCAATTAAACCTTAGACCCGTTCGAGAGTTGTGGCCAAATATTCTCTTAAAGAATGTTTGGGTATAACTCTTGAATTGTCCAAAGTGGACAGTTTGGGATTCTATCATCTATATGGCATATATATTTAGTTAAAACTCATGTGTTAGTCAATTTAAATTTTGGTTTAGCATTTTCCTACATTCTTCGAGTATGTAGTTCATAAGTTTTTCGGCCCATGAATAGGGTCGACGACTTATCGTGACTAGCATACTTGGAGAATTGTAGGGAAATGCTGCCGAAATTTTTACTAACATACGAGTTTTAGACTGAGTACATATGCGATATAGATGATAGTCTCTCGAATGGGATAGGACCAACTACCTTAAAAGTACAGGGAAAACAAACACGTGATATCTCAACATATTATAGAATTAGTGTTTATTGAATTTTGTTCGGTTTCTTTTATAGATGGATAAGAGTTGGATGTTGTTGGGAGATAGACTTGGTCGAGACTATAAGCAATATGCACAAGGGGTGAAGTCTTTCTTAGAATTTGCTTGTGGGAGTGTTGATAGTCGAGGATTTATAAGATGCCCATGCAAGAAGTGCAAAAACCTTAGTTCATATAATATGATGGCTGTGGAAGATCATTTATTCGTAAATGGAATTGATTCTAAATATTCACATTGGGTTTTACATGGAGAACCATTTCCCCAAGGAGTTAGATTTGGCAGTCATCTCAACCAGATGGATGAATGTAACGAGATCGACACGGATGACATAAATGTTGATGTTTCTGATGATAGTTATGATAATGGAGAAGATATGACTGAAATGTTAGGGGATCTTGGCGCAGGCATATTTGGTGCTAGGGTTGGAGAGGGAACATCTACCCAGTCATTTGAGGGAAATGAAGACTTTAAGGCATTGTGGGAGGATGCACAACATCCATTGTACGAAGGGTGCACCCGTCATAGCAAGTTGTCCTTCACTGTCAGGTTGCTACATATTAAATCTATTTGTCGTATTTCTGCAAAGGCTATCGATATGCTGCTTGAATTATTTAAAGAGGCTCTGCCAGAGGATAACGTAGTACCTCGAAATTTTTATGAAGCGAAGAAATTGAAGCGAGGGTTAGGATTTGATTATAATATCATCCATGCATGTAAGAATGATTGTGTTCTCTTCTGGAAGCAATATGCAGAATGTGAATCATGTCCGGTGTGTCATGAGTCAAGATGGACATCAGATAAGCGTAATGTACCCCATAAAGTGCTAAGACATTTTCCGCTTATTCCTCGACTTCAAAGATTATTTACTTCCCGGATGACTGCGAAAGATATGACTTGGCATCACACACAAAGAGTTCAAAATGATCAATTCCTCACTCATCCTGCTGATTCCTTACAATGGAAGAAATTTGATGACCAGTATCCATGGTTTGCCGAAGAACCTCGCAATGTACGTCTTGGTTTAGCAACTGATGGATTTAATCCATTTGGCAACATGAGCACTTCTCATAGCACCTGGCCTGTCATAGTAATGCCTTATAATTTGCCACCATGGAAGTGTATGAAGGATCCTTATTTTATGATGACTCTATTGATCCCAGGGCCAAGGTCACCAGGAAATGAAATAGACGTATATTTGCAACCAATGATGGCAGAGTTGAAAGAGTTGTGGGAACAGGGTGTCACTACATATGATGTGGCCGCTGAGCGTGAATTCAAGATGCATGCTGCAGTACTTTGGACAATAAATGATTTTCCAGCATACGGGAACTTGTCTGGGTGGAGCACAAAGGGAAAAATGGCTTGTCCTGTTTGTAACAAAGATACACAGTCTCAGTGGTTAACGAATGGCCGGAAATTATGTTTCATGGGACATCGTCGATATCTACCTCATGATCATAGATGGCGTTCAAATAGAGTAATGTTTGATGGAAGGGTTGAGCATAGGTCATCACCGCCAGAGTATTCTGGTAGTGATATTCTCACTCAATTGACAGATGTTCCAGAAAACAGATTTGGAAAGAATGCAAGATGCCGAAAGAGGAAAAGACAAGCAGTGGAATTGAATTGGACCAAAAAAAGTATTTTCTTTGATTTGCCATACTGGTCTACATTAACACTGCGTCACAATCTAGACGTAATGCACATTGAAAAAAATATATGTGAGAATATTTTGGGTACCCTAATGTCAATACAAGGGAAAACAAAAGATACAGTCAACTCTCGTAAAGATTTGAAAGAGTTGGGAATCAGATCGGAGTTGCATTTGCAAGATACTGGGTTATCAGCTTATATGCCCCTTGGATGGTATACACTTTCAAGTGATGAGAGAAAGAAATTCTGTGATTGGTTCATGACAATCAAATTACCCGATGGTTATGCTTCGAACATGTCAAGATGTGTCCGACCTCATGATTGGAAGATAACTGGTCTAAAAAGTCACGACTGCCATATATTTTTACAGCGATTGTTGCCAGTTGGTGTGCGCGGAAAGCTTACTCCAGATGTTCGTACAGCTATTACAGAATTAGGGCGATTTTTCAGAAATATTTGCAGTAGAACGTTGAAAGTTGATGCCTTATTAAAAATGGAAGCTGACATTGCATTGATATTGTGTAAATTGGAGAGTTTGTACCCGCCTTCATTCTTTGATGTAATGGTTCATTTGGCTGTGCATTTGCCTCGTGAGGCTTTAGTTGCTGGCCCCGTTCAGTATAGATGGATGTATCCTATTGAACGGTTTTTGGGAAAACTTAAGCGATCTGTGGGAAATAAGGCTCGTCCGGAAGGATCGATCGCAGAGTCATATATTCATAATGAGTGGCATACATTTTGTTCAATGTATTTTCGTGGGGTTGATACTAGATTTACGAGACCAGATCGAAATTATGAAGGTGGACAAATGGGAGTTTCCTCAACATTTACCGTGTTCTCCCAGAAAGTACGTCCTATAGGTGCACAAGGGGGCTATGACCTATGTGGGCGAGAGTTTGAAAGAGCTCGATGGTATGTTTTAAATAATTGTGAAGAGATTGAACAATATTTGAGGTTAGTGATGATCATCTAATTTGGCAGTAGTATTATGTGCATTTCTAATACTTTAGTATGTATGGATACAAATTAATAACTTACATTAACATACGCAGCGAACATATACAACTACTTCGCACGAATGGTGTGACTGATGTAGAAAAGGCGCACGAAGAAGAATTTGCCTCATGGTTTGAACATACGGTATTATTCGGGAAGAAATTATGCAGCCTTATTTTAAATATGATTATAATTTTAAATTTCATCCGTATTTTATTTATGTAGGTTGCATCGAAATATAATGACCATTCATGTGATATCTCACCAGAAGTATATGCTTTGGCATGTGGTCCGTCTAAGCGGGCTATCCAATATTCAGGATGTTTGGTGCGTGGATATAGATTTCACATAGCAGACAGAGAACGATATAGGAAAACCCAAAATTGTGGGGTTGTTGTCGAAGGAAGTCATGGGGATGATAATATCGATTTTTACGGAATTGTGGAAGATATCATAGCATTAAAGTATGTGGGGGGATATATGGTCTGGTTATTTAAATGTACTTGGTGGGATGTCTCAAATCCTAGGTTGGGAGTGCGTAAGGATGAATATTTTGTAAGTGTCAATACATCTCGCAAATGGTATGAGGACGATCCATTCGTTCTCGCATGCCAAGCAAATCAAGTTTTTTATTTAGATGATCCGGAGTTCGGAAATCCATGGAGAATAGTCGAGAAGTTTGCGCCCAGAAATGTATATGATTATATTCCAGAGGCAGACAAACCACATGAAGAAGTTGATAGTCCAGACCATGAAGAAGCATATCAAGAAAATGAATCAGGCATCAATCTATTTGTTGATCTAAGCCATTATGACATGGTCCCATTGCGCAGAGAAGATGTTCAACCCGAAGTAGTTGAAGGTGACATGTCGGAAGAACATGAATCAACTGAAGTGTCAACTGAGGATGAGAGCGATTGGTCCAGCAATACTGATACCGAATGATTTTCAAACAGATATTTGTGTAGGTATAATTCTTATAAAAATATGAAATGTATCTTCTTCGAATAATAATTTATTATAATTTCAAACAGATATGCCTCCTAAACGCAAAAGAACACGTGAGCCATCCCCACCACTTACTGAATCTCCGTGTGCTTCACCTACCAACAATGGTGGGCCACTGTCACCAGAACCAGAACAAGGTATTTAATCACTGTATATCTTTCAAATAAAATTAATTTAATTAAAATATATGCTTTAATTTTGTATATATAGTTGTTGTAAACCAGCGCCGAGTTAGAGGCATTACGAGGGGTGTCTGCATAGAAAAAGTAAGGAAAGTGGGTAAAATTAAAGTTGATATATCTGATGATCACACCGGTGGCTCTGGGGATTCGGCAGCTTGGCTTGCTTCTTATGTTGGTACACTTACTCGCACGTATGCACCGATGGCTACATCCTCCTGGGCTAAAGTTCCCCAAGATGTGAAAGACCACATCAAAAATCGTTGTCTGGTAATAAGTTACTTTGTATAACATTTTTATTTAAATGAGATTGTTTGAAATTATACTAATTGTTTATAATTATTTGAAGGACGAGTTTGAACTAAATTTTGGTCGGCGAGAGGATCGACAAACGATTGAGGAACTGATGTCGAATGCATTCCGGAGGTACAAAGGTCGATGCCATGCACACTATCAGAAATTCAGTACTCCGATAGAGGCGCGTCAAAATCCATTCCAAGCAATGCCACCAAACGAATGGGAGAAAGTATGTGATCTATTTGAAGATTCTGCTTATCAGGTAATTTCGCTACTATCTTTTTTTTTTAATAATTTATAATTATAGATGTATAAAATGTAAAAATTATAATACTTTTTTTTAGAAACGAAGTACAGTGAATAAAGCAAATAGATCAAATTTAACGATACACCATCACGCGGGTTCTCGATCTTTTCATCGCTTGTCAAAAAAAATGGTTAGTTCTTATTGTCTCCATTAAATATTTAATATATACACTTTTTTCGTATAAATTATGATATTAATTTTCATTTTGCAGCAAGAAGAAAATCCTGCTGATTATGATCTGACCCAATTGTATGCTAAAGCACATAAAAATCGTGATGGTGATTGGAGCAATCCTGAGGCAAAGGCAAATTATGTAAGTTTAAGTTTATTTAATTTCATTGTCTAAATATATTTTTGCTACATATACTAATTTTAATGTTTTCTTTTTCCAGGACAAGATGATATCTCTTAGAGACACTGCTGCGGATCCATCTGATGAATCATCTGTCAACGATGCTCAAATCTTTTCTCAAGTTCTTGGATCACGTTCTGGATATTTGAGGGGCTTAGGACGTTGCGTGAAGCCATCCTCAACATCTTCATCCTCTTCTAAAGCCAGATCGAATGACAACAATACTAAAAAATTAGAGGAAGCTGCACTTGAGATAGAACGATTGAGATCGAAGGAAAAAGAGTTGCTGACCCGATTAGATCAAGCAGCAGAATTAGAAGCAAGATTAGAAGAGAGGCTACAATTAAATAACCAAAAAATGTTTGAACAATTTCAATTAATGATGTCCTAAAACCTTATGCCACCACAACCACCACCATCATAATTCATTTGATTTTTTAAATTGCCTTTAATATTTATGATGTTTGTAAACATTTGAACAATTGATGTATATAGATTACAATTTGATGTATACAGATTACAATTTGTATTAGTATCAATTTCATTTTGTTTGATCAATGCCGTTCGAATGCTAAATTACCATTTATGCATACATTCGAACAAAAACATATCCATTCGAACAAAAATATACCCATTCGAACAAAAATATACCCATTCGAACTTACATGGAAATACAATCCTTTCGTTTGTTCGAACAATTAAATACTCATTCGAATAAATTCTTTTCTAAAAATTCGTTCGAACAGACGATTTTCGGTCGATAGATTGTTAGTTCGAACAGTTAATATTTTTCTTCGAACTAACGTCAATTACCAACTTTTTGTTCGAACAAAAAATGTTTTCTTTGAACTAGTTTCTGAGACGACATTTTTTTGTCTCAGAAAAAATTTCCCGTTCGAACGATTTTGACCGGTTCCGCCCAATTTCGTCTCTAAAAATACTTTTCAGAGACGAAAATCTCCAAATACTTTCTGAGACAGCCTTTTTGAGACAAAATAGAGACGAAAATTTTTCGTCTCTAAAAATTTTTTGGGACGAAATTTTTATTTTTTGAGACAATTTTTTGTCTAAAAAAATCCAATATGTTGTAGTGAACATTTCTCTTTTGTAAATAGTAGCTAGTAAGATAATTTGTAAATAATAATAAGATAATTTGAGTTAAATATTTATTAAGTTTTGAAAAATGAGTGAAAAAATGAATATTAATATTAATAGTAGCTACCAAAACATTTGAACAACAATTAATTTTGCACAAAAAAAAGGGTTAAAAACCAACAACCAAATTAAATAATTAACCTATATGGTCAATTTTGGTACCTCAAGCCAATTTGATGATCATCACGATCATGATGATAATAATAATAAAATTATCTGGTTTTTAACTTCTTTCAAACTTTGTTACCCATATATCTTTATTCCTTTACCACCACCCTCCTAACCCTAACCCACCAAAGTAAATAAAACGAAATAATTTATGTTAACTTCGATCTATTGCTCAATGCTTGTAGAGTGAGCTACGAGGGATAGTGTGTTGCTACAGAGAGTGAGACTCATAAAGAGAGTGAGAGCTAAGAGAGAGAGAGAGAGAGAGAGAGAGAGAGATTGACCTTTTGAGACTCGAGAGGAGATCGGGCAAGAGAGAGAAGAGCTGGAGCTAGCGCATCAAGGACTTGAGCGAGAGAGAGGAGATGAACAAATTGATATAAAAAGTTGTTGTTTTCTATTTACAACAGGTATAAGGTATTACCCAATCAAAAATAAAAATAGGAAAGTATGATATGGTAGCCCAAGAACATTATTAAATACATCTTGCAGATAAACTTGGACCAACAATGGCTAGATGAATGCATTGATTGCATGAAACAGACATATTATGTAATATGTATTGGTGGCTCTATATAATCTATTTGTTATATATAATTTCATATATTATAATTGTGTTTTGTAATGTAATGTATAAATATCCAATAATATAATATGTAGTGATTGCATTTTTATTTTTTTGCATGCATTTACATGATAGATATTAAATTTATTTTTTTAGACGCATTTAGTTAAAAATAATAATTAGTTTTATATATAAAAGAATATGCTTTTCAACATTTTTTCTTGAAAAATTTGTTAGAATATAGGATTTAAGATAAAAGCAAAATGCTTCTTAAAAAAAGTTTAATAATATAGGTTTTTATACTAATAATAATAATTATAATAAGACCTGGGTACAACCTGGATTTCTGTATTTCAAAAAACTTGGATTCCCCTTGGGTTCTGACCTGGCTTCTAACTGGGTGTATCCGGACCAAAACCGAGCTCGAATTTAAAATCAAAGTTCCGGACTAGGTATACTTGAATACTCAATCCGAAATCCGATTGAACTCGCCTAAGTGTGGGAACGTAACAATTCCATATCCATTTGGTTTGTGTGAAGGATGCTACTTGGAGAAGACTTTCAAAATCCGTTGTAATGACTGATCTTACGGCAAAGATCGGGAACGTCCTTGATACGAACATATCCATTGAGGCTCATGAAATGCATGTCAAGGCACTTGAAGCCTGGGACTGTTAAAATGCGTCGGCTTCCATTGAATTCAATAATTCAACCTGGTTTCGTACAGGCAAGTTCACCATTTCTACAACCAAAAATCAGTTCACTGTTGTTGGCTGTAACACTAGGGGCATTATTTGTTTGGAGAATAATGAAAACATACTCGACAGGGTGCAGATCTCGATGTAATGACCCAAGCACTGCAGTCAACGGGTCTTGCTCTGGCGTTGGGTGTTGCAACGTAGAGTTTCCAGATGGCTTGAAAAATTATAATATGAGTGTCTCCAGCTTTAAAATCACACAAACGTATGGAGCTTCAATCTTTGCAGCTATGCTTTTATCGTCGAAAAAGGAAAGTTCCAACTTTTCCACGGATTATCTTTAGAAACGGGAACGGGAAAGGCGTCCAATGGCACTTGATTGGGCAATTGGGGAGGAAAAATGTGAAGAAGCTCGGTGAAAACCGAATTTCGCATGTCAGGATCAGAATAGTGAATGCGTGATCCAAAAACGAGGCCGGGGTACCAGTGCAAGTGCAAGTTGGGTTACCAAGGGAACCCATACCTCCCGCTCGGTTGCCAAGGTATCATAAACCTACAAAAGCTTCCCTAACAATAAACATGAAAAAATGATCCATTATATGTATATATGTATGTATCATGTCTGCAGTACACATTCTTTCATTGCTACTTTTAGTTATAGTCTAATAATCTATTTATCAAACTATTCAAAAATTGCTCTAAAAGGTTTTTCTAGAAAATGGGTTGGAACCAATTTTTATCTTCAGATCTTTTTATTTTTTAAAAATGATATTTACAGTTGTGGTTGTGCAAGCTTTGAAAAAAAAGTGAATTAATACGGGATCTACATAAAATTTTTTTTTTTTAATAATAAATTCTACTCTTTTTTAAAATGATTGCGTGACATTTATATACTTCACGACTATATGTAGCATTGTTTTTTTTTTTTTATTCCTTTGATGTTAGATGTGCTTCTTTTGAAATGTTTGGTGGGGACTCTCACTTTATTAAATTTTATATAATGTAATTTTTAGTTTATTTATGAATATATTTGTTTAGAAAAAAAAAATTTTTAATTCATTAGTACTGTATTATAAGAGATCTCTTGAAATTTGTGTACGTGTAACGAGTTGTTGGAAAGTGCCTTTCTTCCACAGTGAATAAGTGTGGAAACCACCTGGAAAAGGGCTGAAAATTTACAGAAAATGGAAACACGTGTCGATAAAGCAAATTATTTTGACTCCAGAGGTCTGCAAAATACAAAAACAGAGAACTAACTCAAAGGACAAGTAGGAAGGACGAAAGCAATGTTTTTAACTTTTGACAAGCAAAAATTTCCCAATTCCGTCATTGTGGACTACTACAAAGTAGCCATGCTGCACCAAGAAGGCGGAACCAAATAATTAAGTAATTAACGTGAAGCCAATACACATTTATACTCCAATTATGGTTTTTAAAAACTTCTAGTGCTATTTAAACTACACAAAACAAATATTTCCCGAAGTGAAAAGAGGAAAAGAAAACCCAAAATGTAGTCAAGAAAATGTAGGCCATCATGTTAATTTATGACTGATAAGCAAATTAAAAGAAGTCTTTTTTTTTTCAGTTCTTTTTTCTTTAATCCTAGGTCAGCTACCACTCGCATGACTATAGTTTTTAAGATTTCAAAAATTTTTATCCAAATTTTAAGAGTTAAAAGTAGGACATATAGATGTAACCAGTCATTAGCCAATGAACCAACTGAAAAACAACGATAAAATCTTTATCATCAATGGCTAAAAGTCTCACTTCCTGCATGCCCCATGTTGAGTAGGAAGAGATATAGTTGTCCTTATTGGGCTGACAACATTAATTAAGGAGGCTAGCTAGGCTGCCCATTAAAAATCAATTATTCAAACGAAAAACGACTGAGTAGTACGTATTCTGTTGTAAAGATAGTAGAGACTTGCATTCATAACAGAACAACTTTATAGAGGAAGATTTCATAACATACTTTTGAATTCTCCTTTTGAGAGGCTTTTCTTGCATGATGCCAACTACCACTAAATAAGGTGATGAACTGATAAATTTTTTATAAGGGAATTGTGGGGAAGGGGGAACCGATTTCCAGATATCCTTCATTAGAGAGGGACGATGCTATTTGCAAATCCTGCAAGGTATTTGGGCATTCAACCAACTTTTTAGTGCAGATTGAGCGTGTGAGGAATATTTTAAGTCTTTTTTTCATTGGATTCCCTTAGAACGTGAAGAACGTGCTATCTTCCTTTGTTTTTATAGATGATATTAGTTGAGATAAAAGTTAAATAAAATATTATTCAAATATATATTTTTAATATTATTATTGTTTTAAGATTTGAAAAAGTTGAATTGTTTATTATATTTTATGTGAAAATTAAAAAAAATTATAATGATAAAATGAAATAAAACACTTTCACTATCCAAACCAGACTAATGTTATGAAGTTTTAGTAGAAAGTGTTGTTTAAACACCTAGAGTGTTCGGCTTCTTGTTGCTCTTAGTTTTCATAGAAGCTTGTACCTTTGTTTCATCTTGAAGAGGATTAGGCTGCATGTGTGTGTGTGGGGGAGCTTGTTCTCGTGGGCATTAATTTGAACTTAAAAGTTGTAGGACGATCTGTTTCACATTCATTGTATTTTGCATATTTTTCCTTTTTTTTAGGTCTCAGACAGTCACATGAGAAGTTCCATGACTGAACAGAAAGCTAGCATTATGTCAACTAAGCATTCCATGCAGTCAAAGCAACAAGTCTTTATTATAGTAGAAAGATAAAAACAAGAAGGCAATGTCATACGAGAAATAGTGAAACACGTAAAACCCAAAAAAAAAAAAAAAAAAAAAGATCACCACAGGAAAACCAAGCACTCACAGCAAAGTCACTAACCAAATTAGATAACAACTACAAAGGATGTGTCGTACCCGTACAAGGGAATGCGCAACAGAATAAAAGCAGGAAATTGCATATATGCAAGAGAAGAAAATGACATTAACATCCGTATTCATCTTCCATCTCCCAAAGCGTATGTTCCATTGTCATTCATGCTATGATGATATGCAGTAGTTATAGTAATGCTACTTTCCCCATAATTGTTAGCCTCACATGTCTCACCAAGCGAGTGTTCTACCTTTTCCAAATTTGCTTCCAAGTTAACCCAGGGATGCTTATGCATCTTTCTTATTCCTTCTAATTCCATTGCTACTTCCCTCATTGTAGGCCTCTCATCCCCTTTTACTGCTAAGCAGCTCCTTGCAAGCTCCACAAATTGTTGGATCTGCTCCTTATTTCCATCTGCAACTATGTGATTTTCAAGAATTTCAAACAATCTTTCCTCTTTTATGGAAGAAATAAAATACATAGCCAGACTTCTTTGCTCCTCCGACCTAGCAAATGAAAGTACCTCCTTTCCTGTAAGTAGCTCCACGAGCACCACTCCAAAGCTATAGACATCACTTTTCTCTGTCAATTGGTTTGTTTGCAAGTATTCAGGATCCAAATATCCAAGAGTTCCTTGCACTACTGTGGCTAATTGCGTTTGATCTCTCGGAACCAATCTTGAAGTTCCAAAGTCAGACTTTTGCAGTGAAATCATTATCAAGAAGTATATTTGTTGATTTTACATCCCTATGAATTATAGGTATTGAGGCTACAGAGTGCAGATACCATAGTGCCTCAGCTGTTTCTGCAGCTATCCTCAAGCGGGTTTCCCAAGTAAATGTGGATGCATTGCTTTCCTGATGAATGTACTTAAAAAGGGTACCATTTGGGACAAATTCGTAGACAAGCAAAGGAACTTGTGTCTCTAAACAACATCCCAAGAGCTTGACAACATGCCTATGATTAATTTGGGAAAGCACAACAACCTCGTTGATGAATTGCTCAATTTGGTTTTCATCCTCTATCTTGGACTTCTTGATGGCAACAATCTTATTATCTGCTAACAAACCTTTGTAAACAGTACCGAAACCTCCTCGGCCAATTATCCTGCTCTCATCATAGTTTTTGGTAGCCTTCTGTAGCTGTTCAACGGTAAAGATTTTGAGTTTTTCTGTGGATCCTTCTTGTTTGCTGAGTCGCTGTTCTAGAATCAAGCCTCCATTCTGTTGAAAGAACTTTTCTCTGAGCTTCATTATCTTTTTTTTCTTGTACACGAAGTACAGCCAAGAGGGAAACACAAGCATACAAATAAAGCCTCCTCCAGCACCTGCAATATTTGAAGTACCGTCGATCGAAGCCATTATTCATTTGAAGTACGATGCCACTCTGAGCAAAATTAACAGCTAAGAATTTGTTGTGGTTATTGCTCGGTCTTGATTTTAAAGGATCAAAAAATATCCAAACGATAAAAGCAAAGGGTTGTAAGAAATACGAAACTCCTTCATCATTGTACATACACATGCACATGTAAATGTCATAAATGTACAAATTTTTTTATAAAAAAATGAACACGACATGAAAAAGTGTGAAAAATTCACCTTTTTGTGATGTTTATTCTTTTTTTACAAGAAACTTCATGTACAAGACTGGTGCATTTTAGACAACTTGTTGCTAACGTTACCCTATATATACCATAATTACAAAATGTAGCTTCGGAGACTAGACCAAGATTTTCATCATCACATTGGTGGTACATTGGGGAGGCATTCAAGCATTTTCCTTTTTTTTTTTTTTTTTTTGATAAGAACAATCAACTTCGCATTTTTCTTATATTAATCATTATCCTTATTTTCAATGTGCTTCAAATAGTTACAGATTAAGCAAAAACAATAATAAATAATTCTGATCAATCATTTTTAAGTCACATAAAAAAATAAAATGATGATATTTAATTAGACGGAAAATAAGATCATATATAAATAAAGTTTAAGTATTTATGTCATTAGGAACTACCTTCATATTTTAATTTTGAAAAAGAAAATCCTAGTCATGATCAAGCTTAATTATTAGAAACAAATATGTGCGGTGGGTCGTCGTCAACTCCGAATGTCATCCATACATATATATGATATCCAAGGAATATATATAAATATANNNATTATTACAAATTATATATCTATATATATACACTTATAATTGAGAGCATTACATAAATTAACACAGTGCTGTATATAGGCTGTACGTAATACAATGCATTATTTACAAAAAGGGGGAAACTTTATTTACCAAATTAAAATAATAATCCTTGTTCCAAACTACACCAATATTATTTAACCGAATATATATATTTCACAATCAACTGCCTGCAAATTTGATAAACAATTAAGTTAATTTATTTTGGCAATCCAAGAGTAGTTAGCTGGTAAAATATACTTACCAATGGCAATCTGAATAATTAGTACGAAATCCGCAGCACAGCCTTCACCATCTTTTCTTCCGTCCCCATGGTACCACTTGGGGCAACGACATGTATAGTTGCCTTTTGTGTTGAGACAGCCTTCCACTCTGCTGCAGTTATGTTTTATAGTTGGATGATTACATTCGTCAATGTCTGCGCGCGAGTCAAGTGATCATCATGATCAAGCTATGACATCATATATCGAAACGATTGAATGGGAAAATACTTAGCTAGTGAAATCAATCAAAGTTCCTTGCTTTAAGTTTATCGCTCAGGATCGAAGCTATATATATATATGTGTGTGTGTGTGTGTGTGTGTGTGTGTGTGTATATAAAATACCTTTGCAACCGCCAGAGATGTATGGGTTCCCTTGGTAACCCGGCCTGCACTTGCACTGGTATCCCAACCTGGGTTTTGGATCATGGCATTCACTATTCTGAGCCTTACATGCAAAATGATCCCGTTTTATCCGAGCTTTGTCGCATGTTTCATTCCCAATTGCCCAATCAAGCACTATTGGAAGCCATTCTAGTGGCTTTTTCTGAAGGTAATCCCTGGAGAAGTTGAATTTTCCTGTTTGGACAACAAAAGCATAGCTGCAAGGATTGAAGTTCCAAACTTTTAAGTGATTTTCAAAGCTTGAAAGACGCACAGTATAACGTGCTAAGCCATCTGGAAACCCTATGTTGCAACAGCCAACGCCAGAGCAAGACCTAATTTCCATCGCATCGCTAAGGTCATTACATCGAGAAATGCACCCTGTCGAGTAGCTTCTTCCGTTTTTGTAACCACGAATAATGCCCATAGTGTCACAGCCAAGAACAGTGAACTGATTTTTGGTTGTAGAAATGGTGAACTGGTCTGCGTTGAACCCGGTTTCATAATTGAATTCGACGGAACCATTCGCATGGTAACAGTCTCGGGCTACACGTGCCATGACATGCATTTCATGAGCCTCAATGGATATGTTTGTAGCACGGACGTTCCATTTAATTGCATCATCTTAATTTGTCACAACTGATATTGAACATCTTGTCCGTTGTGTCCAAGTAGCATCCTTCACTCAAGCCAAATGGATATGGAATTGTTACATTCCCACACTTTTCGAGGCAGCCAGGCTTGGGTTGAGCTGCCGCTGCTGCAACCATCGCAATTAGCAGTATCACTCCAATGAATGAGATTAACTGCAAAAGCTTCGAGAGTACTCCCATGGCTATAGCCTTTTTCAAAAAGATAAATGTTATTCTATTGCGTTCGCAAGTGCTTAATTGGAGCTCCTCCTAGAGATTAACAAGTCTTTGCTTAATATATAGGTATATGCATGGGATGAAGACCAGTTCAGCACCCCGCACCTTTCCCTGTATAAACAGTCATTGCTTTAATAGGCCGTTTATTGCAGGCGATCTTTCTGTAATTTCTTTTAATCAAGATTCGATTAAAACTAAATAGGATTATTACAAGAAAATATTTTTCCCAAAAAAAAAAAAAAATCCATTCAAATATTTTCAGATAGAAATAATTTCGTCACAAAAAAACTTTTTGGGGCATGATTATGGGAACAAACTGGGGACGAAAAACCTTTTGAGCTGAAAATCTTCAAATGTTTTTTTTTTTTTGTTTATTTTTTAAAGTATTTTTTTTTATGTATTTTGAAAAAAATAAAAATAAAAATGTAGACGAGTAAAAAATAAATAAACAGAAATTCAAATATAAAAAACCTGATTAATTGGTACAAATGATCGACAGGTACACTTTTCCGGTGTACCTATCATGATTTTCTTTTCTATTGTTTTTTTTAATATCATATGAGTTCAATAATTTTCTCCGTCACGAGGAAAGTTGCTTCTGCGTGCAATATTAGTCATGAGTGGGCCGGTATTAACTTATCTAATTATAAACACGTATAAGGATGAAATATTAGAGCAATTAATTTAGCTACCCAGACTCTTCCTAGTGAATGGAGGACGACGCCATTAATTCGTATCCTCTATAATTAGTATCCTCTACATACGAAAAAAATACAATCTTACGGATTGTGATGAGTTGTTATTATTATCTAATGGCTGAAATTAATTAAACTGATGAAAATTAGAAAGTCGACCCATCGAGACATATCAATTTTTATATCATATGTTGGGAATGGACCGAACAAACAAAGGCTAAGTTGAAGTAAATAATAGCGGAAACAACAAAAAAAACAGCAAGCACACAAAGAACACCAAGATTTAAGTGGTTCAGCTCAATGTGAGCCAACGTCCACTGTCGGGGTCGGTTTCAACAAATTTCACTATGAACAAAGATGGAGTACAAGAGTATTGAACACAAAAATCCTTAATCTTAAAGCCCCAATACACCCAATGGACTCTTAGGATTGTATACAAAAGGATTCTCAAAACTCTCTCTAACTTGGCTGCTGAAGGGCTCTTCAAAATGAAGAGAAAATGATGTATTTATAGCTGAGGCGCTGATTCAGAACATTCGCTCGAGCGGACGTCGAGCGAAGTGTCGAGCGCACATTAGGGTTGCATTATTCGCTCGAGCGGACAGTCGAGCGGAGGTCGAGCGGAACTCTCGGGAAGAATTCGCTCGAGCGGACAGTCGAGCGGAAGTCGAGCGGAACTCTCAGGAAGAGTTCGCTCGAGCGGACTGTCGAGCGGAGGTCGAGCGGAACTCTCTAGATGAGTTCGCTCGAGCGGACTGTCGAGCGGAGGGTCGAGCCAACCTTAGCTTGAGCCAGGATCGAGCCAGCGTCAAGCCAGGGTCAAGCAACAGTCAAGTCAAGCTCCAAAAAATACATTTTCAACAGGAAATCAAGCCAAACTCAACATCATAAATGTTTGGAGTCCCGTGACTGGATCTCCAAAGTGTCTACAGATATTTATTTATTTTCATATATTGTAGTAGTCAACAATGATGGACTAATTAAATATTATAAAATAATGTAATCTTAAATCAATAGTTGTTCGATGTTTAATTTTGTACAAGTACTCTCCCCATGCAGTACTGTATATATATATATATATATATATGTATGCATGCATGCATGCATGCTTAATTTTTAATAACTTATTTAATTTTTATTTCGGGAAAAAGTTTTCATTAAGGATATCCAGGCCAAATATATCTCCATTGTTGCACAACCATCTGATATATTCACTAAGCTGGGTCTATCTTCATCATGCTTCCTACTATTTCGTGAAAAGTTAATGGTTCGTGACCTTCCCATTACCTTCCCGAGAGTCCTAGTATACCAAGATCACTTGATAATAAACATTCAGACGAGGATAAATCTGTGGAACACCAAGTTGGACGTTACATAGCTAATCAATTAAGAAGTTGTTGCCTTATCTTACCTTCCGTTATTTGTACTTATCTCTAGTTACATGTACTTATCTCCACTTATCTGCAAGTTGTGATTCAATACAATATGACTGGTATCATTGTTGAACCAGCATTATTTCATTTTTCCTAACTCATAGTGGGAGACTTAGAAGAAAAAAATATATAAAAGAAAGATTTCTTTTGCAAGTCGAGCTCTTAAATTATTGTTATTATGGGAATCTTTTGCTTTGTATTCATAAATTAACTTGACGGCATTCATTTTTTTGGCTACTTTTATCTTTGGATAAATATATTTTGTCTGATCAATTGCTTGAATTTTTTGTTTTTTTATTTTGCTACTTTTGCATATCTACCTGTCTTATTATTTGGGTAATTTTATTCCAACTGCATGTGTTTCTTTCCCTGTTTTCGTCTTTATTTTTTAGAAAAATTTAGTTGTAAATATAGCTGCGCATTAATATGTATATCAATCTAATGTGATTGATTAAAAAGTAAATTTTATTAAAAATAATATCAATTTAAATTTTTAATATGAAAGAATCAATATTTATATGTAGATTCTTACATGACTTTATTTATACATAATAAAATTTTTATTTTTCTCTATTTTCCTTACACACACGGGAAATATTTGTTTTGTATATTTTAAATAATACGTACTAAAAGTTTTACACTTCCTACTCTAAATTATTAATACTGATACATTATTTTGAAACTTTAAAAAATGTATAAATTATAATGTAAATATCTCATTTAATTAGATTTGACCGTCACATTGTACAACTCAGTTTTTAATTGATCTTCTAAGTGTTGAAATTCGATATCGGTACTATATGTCCGTTTTTCTTAATTAAAGGCTCTTTTTGTCACTTTTAATAATCTGATGCATAAAAGGGTAAAACATTCAATTGGAGTATAAATGTATTGGCTTCACTTAATTGCTTAAATTGGTTCTACCTTCTTGGTGCTTGCTGCGTGAATACAATATTTACTTTATAACGAAATATTTTAATTATAAAAAGATTTTATAAAAATAAATTAAAATTTTAATATAACTTTTTATAATATATTAGGTTATAAATTAATTATTTTTAATATAAAATAAAAAAATTATATCTATTTATAAATTTACTCTAACTTTAACAATGCACTACTTTATATACTACAATCATGATGAGATTCATGAAGAATCTTTTGCTTATTCAAAATTAAAAACATTGCTTTCGTACGTACTTTCTACTTTTCTTGTGAAAAAGAGTTCATATTTTGTCGGACCATTATTAGGTCTCTCTTTTTTAGTATATTTTGCAGACATGTGGGGTCAAAATAATTTGCGTTTCTCACGCGTGTTTCCATTTTCTATTATTTGTTTCCGTTTTTCCACATTGTTTCCAACTAGAAACGTCAAGGGCCCCTTTACTTGTTCACGGATTCATTAAGTATCCCTAAAATACGTACCCTCTTATAATAGGAACACAGTGAAAAGAAAGGCACTTTCCAGCTACCAGCTACACATGATATACATGCACACACATAAATTTCTACATATTACCTCTTATAAGAATAATGATAAAGGTTACTATTTTCTTACTATTTAATTTTTTTGTACATTTAATTTTTTTTTTAATTTTTTAATTTTACTTAATGATTAAATAAGTGATTATTAATAAAATTCGATATATATTTTTTTAATGATTAAGAATATTAAAAAAATATTTAAAAGAAAATAGTAAAAAAACAAATACATTATAAATAGTAAATGAATAACACACCTATCACTACCCTTAAAAAGTAAAAGGTAAGGTCTTTTTTTTCGTTTTTTATCATTGACTCACTGATTACATCTATACAATCTCCTTTACTCTTAACACTTAAATTTTAAATAAAATTTTTAGAAATCTTAAAAACCATACAAATGTTAGTGGGAGACTTGCTTTACGAGTCATTCCATGATTGAGCTATCTCTTAAATCATTGTTGTGGGACTAGCTCTTAAATTATTATTTGTTGGAATCAGCTTTTTCTTTGCTGATTCCATGAATGATGACATTCATTTTTTGGCTAGTTTTTCTTTGGATAAGATATCTAGCTAGTTTCGTCTGATCAATTACTTGAATTGTTGTTTGTTGTTTTGCTACTTTTGCTGACAAAAAAAAAGGATTTTTGTGATTAATTTATTGTAATAAAAATAGTATTTATAATCAATTTTAGTTACGAATACTATTTTCGTTGCAATAAATTTGTCACAAAAGTCTATTTTTCTTATAGTGCATGTGGAATCAAAATTATTTGCATTTTATTCCACCTCATCATGTGTTTCTTTTTCCTTTTTCACATTGAAAAATATTTGTTTTGTATATTTTCAATATATAGTACTCTAAATTATTAATACTAATGCATTGTATTTGAAACTACTAACAAACGTGTCTCGTAATTAAATACACATTTATAGGCGTTTGCATCAATATTGATAAAGTAGATAGGATTTAGTGGTGTTTCTATTACCCGTGTCATGTATAGATATGTTAGCAAAAATAATCATTTATCGTAGTTTAGTTTTTACGCCGGTAATCACTGGGGTATATGCCTTAAATTTTCCTGCATTTGCATTAATGTCAGTAAAGTACATAATATTTAGCGGTGTTTCTAGTATTAGCGTTTATAGATATGTCAGCAAAGTTAGTCATTTACCACTAATTATTGGCATGTATGCTTTACGACAATGACTTTAGGATGGGGAGAGAGCACAACATGGACTCACAGCGAGGGGATAGAGATGGGGAGGGGTGTTTGAGGCAGGGATTGTGGAAGAGGGACGGAGGATCTCTGACGATTCCCCAAAAGATGATTCCCCAATCTCATCATGGATGATTGACTACAAAGTAGGTCTACATTATGCAAACGCCAAAATTGGAACCAATTTAAACAAGTTAAGGTAATGAAATAAAAACTGACTTCTTTTTTTCCTTTAAAACAAAAATATTGTTTACTTCTGTTGATCTATACATCTGAAGATTTATTCAAAATAAAAGTAGGAATGACCAAAACAACGTTTTTAACATTGAAAACACTACACTACGGCCCCAAATGTAATGTCTCATAAAAGAAGTAATTTTTTAACTTAATAACTAAGGAAGTGATTTTTAATATATTGATATATTTTTTTATTTTTTTAAAAATATTTAAAAAATATAAAATTAAAAATTAAATTTAACATGTGAGGCACACCTAACCACCGGGCAGCATAATACCACGACTCTTTTAACTTTGGATAAGCAAAAGATTCCTCAATCCCATCCTCTCGATTACAATTAGTTAGCTATACATCCATTTTGCTGGTAGTTGTTGAATGTGTAAAAGGCCTGATTAGGTGGCTGTTTGTATCAAGGGAAAAGTAATGGAAATGGGGATAGAAGGCTATTGCGTTGAAAATGCAATATGCATGCGATGTGTTTGACAAAATGTAAAAGAGATGACCACAGGGAAGAAGATGATGAAAATATGGAAATGGTATTAGATAATCACGCTGGAATTCTTCGTGGGAATTCCTTCCTCCAGACAAACAAAACAAACTTAGATTCTTTTAGATTCCAGATTACTCCACAATCACCCCCTCGCCTAAAAATATACCAGAAGACGCCCCTTCATTCAACAACTACCAGCAAAAGGCCTTGGGCCACTTACCTAGCTAGACCCGTGGGCCACTAACAACTCTAACAATCTTATCTAGACCCATGGGCCACTTACAACCCTATCTATCAATTAAAATAAAGAAAAACGCTGGAGGCAGTCGGCTGGTGCAAGCGCGGGGCAAACGGCGCTGAGGTGGAAAAAATAAAAATGGCACTGTTTTAATTTTTTGATGTTTGCCCCAATTTTCTCAACTCGCCCTCCTTCTCTCTGTGTTTCAAAGCAATTCTGAAGACTTCTTTGTGTCTCTATCCCTCAGGTCCTTATCCAACAGTCGTCAGCTTAAAACCATGCTTCTATTTGAGTTTGAGTTTCTCGACATTATTTCTCAAATTACAATCAGCCATTTGGTGAACCACCTTATTGAACCCTACTTTGGGTCCGTCTGTTTTAGCTCAACAAAGTTTTATGTTTACTGAGGAAATTGATGCTAAAACCTAAGGGAGGAGAAAATTGAGAAACGAAGAAACCTAAAGCCTCGCTAGTTGGAGTTGTTCGACACACACACACTCTCTCTCTCTCTCTAAATAAGCTAGTTATTTGCGGTCACTATGTGACTGGTGTCTGTGAATAGTTCGGTTGGTGAAGGATCTTCAAGCCAAGTCTTTAGGAGATGGCATAGTCACACATCGCATGCATAGCAAAAGGAAAGTAGACCTGCAAGTAAAAAAAAATTGTTGTGATGATCTTGTTTTGAATTTGAAGATGTTCTGGATAAAGTGGGCTTAGTCTCAATACATATATATATGCATGATTGTTTATTTGGGTTCAAAACCTTAGATCTAACGATGAAGAAGAAGCAGAAAGCTTCCACAATTTCATCTTTCTCACTTCTTTTTTTTTTTTTCTCTTTTGTTTTTAATAATATATAACAGTTGACGTGGCACAATACCACTTGTGACGCCCTCCAACTCCCACGTACGAACACGTGGAATAGAGATGTCCGGGATGATGACAACACGCGTCACACATCTCATCGCCACATGTTAAGTGTGTGTACATGCAACACGTATACAACAAAACAATGTGGCCGATAATTAAAATCGGTCAACTAAGCACCAAAATTTGTTTAAATACAAGTTCGCTTAAAAATAAGCGTACCAAAAATATTACGATTAACCAGCATAAATATAAGACAAATCAAAACAAAAAATAAAAGTAGGAAATAAATCACAATCCACGAGTGATCCCCGATCACTCCTTCGGCGAAGAGCCTCCTCGAATTTAGTCTCTTCATCTTCTGCATTAAAATCTACGATATCAAAGACGGTAGATCTCTGATGATTCCCCGAAAGATGATTCCCCAATCCCATCATGGATGATTGACTAGAAAGTAGGTCTACATTATGCAAACGCAAAAACTGGAACCAATTTAAACAAGTTCAGGTAATGGAATAAAAACTGACTTCTTTTTTTTCTTTGAAACAAAAATATTGTTTACTTCTATTGATCTAATTATATATGGTGCAGGAAAACTCTATACATCTGAAGATTTATTCAAAATAAAAGTAGGAATGACCAAAACAATGTTTTAAGTTTGAAAACGCTACACTACCGCCCCAAATGTAATGTTTCTGTTTCAGTTGACCACTCATAAAAGAAGTTATTTTTAACTTAATAATTAAAGAAGTAATTTTTAATATATTGATATATTATTTTTAAATTTATTCAAAAAATATAAAATTAAAAATTAAAAAATAAATTTAACCTGTGCGTCACGCCTTACCTCTAGGCACTAGGCAGCATAATTGATAATACTGGGACTGTTTTAACTTCGGATAAGCAAGAGATTCCCCAGTCCCATATTCTCGATTACAATTAGTTAGCTATACATCCATCTAGCAGTGACTGTTCTTTTTGTTTTGAAGCCAATACATACATACGACATTCCTTTTCTTTTCTAATAAAGATTCGATTAAAACTAAATAGGATTAATACAAGAATATATTTTTCCCAAAAAAAGACTATTAGGGACAATATTTTTTCCATTAAAAAAAAGTTCCATTCAAATATTTTCATATAGAAATAACAAATTTGTCAAAAAAAATTTTGGGACAGGATTATGGGAACAAATTACTGGCCGGGGACGAAAAATCTTTAAATGTATTTTTTGTTTATTTTAAAAGCATTTTTTTATGTATTTTGAGAAAAAGAAAAAAAATGCAGACTATTAAAAAATAAATAAACACATTAAAAAAAAAAACCTCATTGGTTCAAATGATAGTTACACCTATCATTTTCCGTTTTTATTTATTTATTATTTATTATTATTTTTTTCATATCATATGAGTTTAATAATTTTCTCCATCGCGAGGAAAGCTACTTCTGCGTGCAATGTAAGTCATGAGTGGGAGGGCAGAATTGGTAGCTTATCTAATTATAATTTACTGAAGAAAAGTAGCAGATAGCGTATTTGAAGGAATTCTTTGAATAATATTGCATTACAGGGTATAGCTTCAGCCTTTTCTTTTCTACTATACAGTGACCATTCTGGTTAGCACTGTTCTCCGACCCAACCCGACAAGGGCAGCTTCCGTTTAGCCGATACCGGTACCGACCCGATACTGTTTTTCGGAATAGTGTTCCAACCTTTTTTTTTTTTTTTAAGATTATAGTTGCAATGTGTTAGGAAGATAATCAAATAGAAAACTTTCTAAGAATATGTCATATGTCTATTTGTTTTAAAGGTAAATTATTTTCATATTAGTAGAATTCATCTTTCCATGAGAATAAGATGACAAATGTAAATTATAAAGCATTCCCACCAAGCAAAACTCTTTCAAGAAATTTCTCATTTCTTAATACTAATGAATGGAAAGTTTTGCGCAACTTCTCGTCTTGTATTTAATAAGATGATGCCAAAATTGTAAATTAATTTGGTAAAATTATTGATTGACTTTAATGACTTTGGTTACATTTTCTAGAAGAAAAAGAAATCCATTGGATATAGTGATTGCAATTAGTAGCAACTTGATTTTTTCCAATCATTCCTAGAACCAACTTTCTTGCTAATGCTTTCTAAACCAACGTTTTAAAAAATAAATACAAAAAGTCTTTAAAACCTTGTTTTTCTACAAATCTAAACGGTAGCTCATCCACAATTATCATTTTAACTACCGCTGACCGTATTTTCTATTCGTTGTACTTGGCAAGTCCAACACTAGGACTGCTAGTTGTACCATCCACCCCCATCTTCCTAGTCCCAGTCATTTTTGATTGGGGGTTATCCCTTCCAATCCCACTAGTATTAAAGGCTTTACATCTCTCATGATAGTACTTCAAGGATGAAGTACCTTGTCTTTTAGGATGGCATAACAAAACCTTACCACAATAATCGCATCTGGCTTTGGGCTCATCGGGATCCTCGACATCCTCAACTCTCGTAAAGTGTTGCCATACTTCAGATCTACCCCGTCTTCTTGAGATAGGAGGACGAACTTGAGGACTAGTTGTAGGGAGAGAGCTATCCAAAGTTGGAGGTAGAGTGCTATCCAAATGAATCACATTGGGCATTGATTCAGACTCAGATGAAGGCATAGCAGCACTAGATTCCATAGGGTTCAACTGCAATTTGAGATAACACCACAAATTTGTTAACAAAAATCTCAATACATATGATAGAAATATTGATAAAAATAAGAACTGCACACATATAGAAATATTATAAGCTACACTGTAATTATATTAAAAAAAGTAACAGAAGATCATGCTACAAATATTGTCCTATAAATTAATATCAGCTCTTTGTGAAAGAAATGTGAACCTTACCTTGTCATTTTTTATTTGGCTTTTTTGTAGTATTCCATTATGGATTCAGAACCCTTGTTCTTATGCAGTCTACATATATAAGGGAGTGTGAAGTCATAGTTGTAAATCATAGGATCAGCACGGATGAAGTGAAATATACCCGATTAAAACCTGTACCCTATACTTGAAAGCAGCATTACTTGGTTTATTTTTTGTATTTATTTTTTAAAACGTTGGTTTAGAAAGCATTAGCAAGGAAGTTGGTTCTAGGAATGATTGGAAAAAATCAAGTTGCTACTAATTGCAATCACTATATCCAATGGATTTCTTTTTCTTCTAGAAAATGTAACCAAAGTCATTAAAGTCAATCAATAATTTTACCAAATTAATTTACAATTTTTGCATCATCTTATTAAATACAAGACGAGAAGTTGCGCAAAACTTTCCATTCATTAGTATTAAGAAATGAGAAATTTCTTGAAGGAGTTTTGCTTGGTGGGAATGCTTTATAATTTACATTTGTCATCTTATTCTCATGGAAAGATGAATTCTACTAATATGAAAATAATTTTCCTTTAAAACAAATAGACATATGACATATTTTTAGAAAGTTCTCTATTTGATTTTCTTCCTAACACATTGCAACTATAATCTTTTAAAAAAAAAAAAATAAATAAATAAATTCGGGTCAGAACACTATACAGAAAAACAGTGTTGGGTCGGTACTGGGTATCGGCTAAACGGAAGCTGCCCTTGTCGGGTCGGGTCGGAATGGCATGTTGTGGGGTCGGGTCGGGTCGGGTCGGAGAACAGTGCTAGGTGGCATTATGTCCATTTTAATGCATAAAAATATATTTTATACTCACAGCATGAGATTATTCTTCAATTTCAAGTTTGTTAAACTCATCATGCTTGGATTAGTCCTAGACTAGCCTCTTGACCATCTATTATATTTTGTGGCTCTTCAATGCTTGAGTTGTCTGATTTGTATCTATAGTCTTTGTTTTGGGTTATTGTGGCCCAAAATTGTTATATTTTTGTGCTTCCATTTAATGCATAAATAACAAAATTATATACTCCTAGAAGGGAATACTAATGGATTGGTGATTGGTGGTCCAAAATGTTTGACATATTAAGCACTTATTTTAAATGAGATCCATTTTACTAGTTCATAGATTTTAATATGGTTTGAGTTATACAATATTGCTATTGACAAGCTGAATTTGTCTCCCTCTCAGCATGGAAAAAGGAAAAGAACATCCTAGCACGCTAAGACCATCTAGCTCAAATCCCCCATCCACGGTATGTTATTTTATTTATTATATCAATAACATTAGATTCGAGATTAGTTGATATTTATTTTCAAAATACATCAATAATTTATCCAATAACAGTTTAGGACATACCATCAACTTCTTCAAACATCCCAATTTACGGTTACTATAGACCAGTGCTTGCGTGGTCACCGGCTTTTCTGCCATATTCCGTTGCCAACCAAGATCCAAGCAATCTACAGGTGGTGATGTCATGTTTTTCGTTTAATTTTAATAAGTTGGTTTGTTTCCAGAGTTTAATTGCTTTTTTTTTTCTTTTTGCCAGAATACTAGTTACTCATTTCAACATGGCATGGAAGGTCAATTGTCTCTCATCAATACAAGCTCCGTTATAAGCAGATTTCAGGGTACAAAGGATAATAGACCCGATGTTGGGGAAACCAAATCTCCATGTACATCTTCTAGAGTTGAAATTAATTCTGATAGGCCAGATGTACATGAAACCGAGTATGGCAGTGCCGGAACATCTGAGAAAATGCAAATGGATGGTGATGATGAGACAAAGTCGGGGATGAAGTTTAATTCCCTAGAAGATTTAATGAGTTATTATAAGGAATATAGCAAGAAATGCAGGTATGTGGTGATGACTAAAAGGAGTGACAGGGGAGAGGATGAGACTGTTATATATGTTACCCATCCATTTGCCATGGTGGGAAGGCCCGAAATAGAATTTTGAATGTTGCCAACCCACATTCGGCAGGAAAGACGAAATGTAAGACAAAAATTAATGCCTTAAAAGTTGCTGATGGAAAGTTCAGGCTGACTACAGTTCACAATATCCATAACCACGGCCTCAGTCCAAAGAAATCCTGCTTCTTTCGATGTAACAGAGAAGTGAGTGAATCTGTTAAAAGAATCCTAGATACAAATGATTTGACTGACATCTAAATCAATAAGAGTTTCGGATCTCTTGTTGTAGGAGGGGGTGGCTTTGAGAACCTTCCATTTTTAGAAAATGATTGTTGTAACTATATTAACAATGCACGACATCTACGACTGGGCGCAGGTGGTGCTGGAGCGCTTCGAGACTACTTTTTAAGGATGCAGTCTAAAAATTCAGGGTTCTTTGCACGAACTGATATGGTATGACATTTGCACCATTTGTTAGTGTAAACCACCATGGACAGTCAATTTTGTTGGGAGCTGGCTTGATTTCATCTGAGGATACTGAGACCTTCATGTGGTTATTCCAGACTTGGTTGTAGTGTATGGATGGTATAGTATCGAAGGCTATTATCACTGACCAAGACAGAGCCATGAAAAATGCAATTGCAATTGTTTTCCTAGAAAGCCAACATAGATTTTACCTGTGGCATATCCTGAAGAAAGTTCCTGAAAAGTTTGGTTGCTATGGTTCCTACAAAAGTGCAATGAAAACTACACTGATGAAATGTGTGTATGACTCCCACACCCAAACACTGGAAGAGTTTGAAAAATGTTGGGATGAGTTGATCAGCATGTACAACTTGCATGAAAATGTCTAGTTGCAGAGTTTATGCACTGAGCATGACCATTGGGTACCAGCCTTCTTGAAAGAGGTTTTTTGGGCTGGAATGAGTACAAAGCAATGGAGACAGAGTATGAATGCATTTTTTTATGATTATGTTCATGCTAAAACAAACTTGAAAGAGTTTGTTAATCAATAAGATAATGCCTTGAAAAAGAAAATTGAGAATGAAAATGTCGCGGACTTCCACTCATTTAATATCACAATTCCTTGCATCTCTAGATCGCCAATTGGAAAGAGATATCAAGATTTGTATACAAATGTTAAATTCAGGGAAGTTCATAACCAACTTACCGGCATTATTGACTTGGACCCAGTTTTACATAACGCGGATGGTACAGTAAAGTGTTGAGTACTGTGGAGTCTGGTCCACATCGCTCGAGCGGAGGCATTAGCCGCTCGAGCGAATCCAGGCAGAGTCGAACGCTCGAAGGCAGCTCGACAGCGAGCTCGAGTGGTTGGGGGAAGGGAGTTCGCTCGAGCGGAGGCATTAGCCGCTCGAGTGAAGTCAGGCAGAGTTGAACGCTCGATGTCTGCTCGACAGTAAGCTCGAGCGATTGTGGAAGGGAGTTCGTTCGACACGCTGCTCGAGCGAACATCGTATTTTTCAGATCTAGGATTTTTTCCACCGTTTGAGTATTTATATGTGATTTCTACACTTATGGCCGTACTGTGTGAATGTAGAACACTGTTGGTGAATAGTATTTCGCCCCTCCATTCTAGTGTGATTCCTCAAATAATAAAATCCTTTGCAGCTCCCGTAGACGTAGGCAATTTACCGAACCACGTATATCTGTGTGTCGTGTGTGATTATTTTCTCTTTCATATTCTTTATTTTCACTTTATTGTCATCGTTTTTTCACAACAATTGGTATGAAGAGCCAAGGTTCGGGTCTGAGGGAAAACGATGGCTGGAGATGAAGTGAATGATCAGGGATCGAGAAGTTTGATGGCATGGATTTTGGTTACTGGAGGATGCAGATAGAGGACTACCTCTATGTGAAGAAACTTCATCTTCCATTATTGGGAAAGCAATCGGAAAAGATGGATGAGGCTGATTGGAATTTATTGGATCGACAAGTTCTGGGGATTATTCGATTAACCCTGTCGAGATCCGTTGCACACAACGTTATCAAGGAGAAGACGACTGTGGATCTCATGGCGGCTTTGTTAGGTATATATGAAAAGCTGTCAGTGAATAACAATGTACACTTGATGAAAAAGTTATCAAATTTAAAGATGGCGGATGGTATGTCTGTTGCACAATATCTGAATGATTTTAATACTACCACAAATCAATTATCGTCTGTTGAAATTGAATTTGATGATGAGATACGTGCACAGATATTGTTGGCTTCATTGCCAAATAGCTGGGAAGCCATGAGAATGGTTGTCAGTAATTCTGCCAGTAAATCTAAGCTAAAATATGATGATATTCGTGATTTGATTTTGGTTGAGGAGGTGCATAGGAAAGATTCTGGTGAGACATCGAGTTCGAGTTCAGCACTGAATGTTGATTCTCGAGGGAGATCACAAGATAGGAACTTAAACAGAGGAAGATCAAAATCAAAGCACAGAGGCAAGAGCAAGTCAAGGCTTGGTCAACAGGCAACTTGCTGGAATTGTGACAAAACTAGCCACATAAAGAAGAACTGTAAAAATCATAAGAAGACCGAGAATGATAGTGCTAACGTTGTAACTGAAGAAGTACATGATGCACTATTGCTTGCAATTCATAGTCCAGTTGATGATTGGATACTGGATTCAGGGGCTTCCTTCCATATATCTTCCCACTAGGAGTTAATGCGGAATTATATTGCAGGTGACTTTTGGAAGGTGTATCTGACTGATGGAGAGGCTTTGAACGTTGTGGGGATGGGAGACATTGACATTGTACTCCCTAACAAGAACAAATGGACCTTGTAAAAGGTCAGACACATTCCTGAATTGAAGAAGAACCTCATTTCTGTTGGGCAGCTAGATGAGTGTGGTCATTCAGTAGTGTTCTCAGATAGCACTTGGAAGGTCACAAAAGGGGCATTGGTACTGGCTTGGGATAAGAAAACTGATACACTATATATGACTATCAGTTTAATTAACACTATTGCTACTACCGTTGCAGAGAGCACAGCAGATTTGTGGCATTGTAGGCTTGGCCATATAAGTCAGAAGGGTATGAAAGAACTTCTGTCCAGAGGTAAGCTACCAGAACTGAAGTCAGTTGATCTCAGTATGTGTGAGAGTTGCATTATGGGGAAACAGAAGAAATTCAGTTTCTTGAAAAGTGGCAGAACGCCAAAGACAGGAAAATTGGATCTTGTACACACAGATGTGTGGGGACCTTCTCCAGTGGCATCTCTTGGAGGTTCTCGTTACCATGTCATGTTCATTGATGACCATAGTAGAAAGGTATGGGTTTATTTCTTGAAGCATAAATCTGACGTATTTAATGTATTCAAAACTTGGAAGGCCATATTGAGACAGAGACAGACTTAAAACTGAAATGTTTGAGGTCTGACAATGGTGGTGAGTACGTTGATGGTGGGTTCAAGGAGTATTGTGCAGCTCAGGGTATTAGAATGGGGAAGACCATTCCTAGGACACCACAGCAAAATAGAGTTGTATAGTGTATGAATATAACCATAAATAAGCGTGCTAGAAGCATGAGGTTGCATGCCGGACTACCACCAACTTTCTAGGTAGATGTGGTCAGCACTGCCGTCTACTTGATCAACAAGGGGCCATCCGTCCCATTAGATTGTGAATTGCCTGAGGAGGTTTGAAGCGGGAAAAAGGTTAAATTTTCTCACCTTAAAACTTTTGGTTGTCTTTCTTATGTTCTTATTGATTCTGATGCTCGTAGTAAACTTGAGGCTAAGTCAAAGAAATGTTATTTCATTGGCTATGGAGACGAGGCATTTGGCTATCGTTTCTGGGATGATCAAGGTTGGAAGATCATAAGAAGCAGGAATGTGATTTTAATGAGAAAATTGTGAACAAGGACAAGTCTAGTACAGCTTCTGAAATAGCTCCTCAGGAGTCTGAGTTTGTAAGATTGGATGACCTACCAGAGGTCACAGTGCAGTGTAAAGATGTGAGTGACGAGGAGAGTGGGTCCATTGCACCCAGTCCTATTATTCTGCAGTCAGTTTCAGAGTCGTCCACTTCTACAGCTACAGTTTGCAGGTCAGTTTGGACTATACGTCCTCCACAGCGTTTCTCACTAACCTTGAACTACATTCTGTTGACAAATGGTGGAGAACCGCAGAGTTATGAAGAAAACTTGCAAGATGAAAATTCTAGCAAGTGGGAGCTGGCCATGAAAGATGAGATGGATTCCCTGCTAGGGAAACAGACATGGGAATTTACAGAACTTCCATCAAGGAAGAAGGCATTACACAACAAGTGGGTGTACCAGGTGAAAACTGAGCATGATGGCAGTAAGAGATACAAGGCTAGACTTGTTGTAAAAGGCTTTCAGCAGAAGCAGGGTATTGATTACTCTGAGATCTTTTCTCCTGTGGTGAAGATCACAATAATCAGGATGGTACTGTCTATAGTTGCTACCGATGATTTATTTCTTAAGCAGTTAGATGTGAAGATAGCCTTTCTTCATGGAGACGTTAAAGAAGACATCTACATGCACCGGCCTAAGGTGTTTGTAGTACATGGAAAGGAAGATTCAGTTTGCAGACTGAAAAAGAGCTTGTTTGCCCTAAAGCAAGCTCCTAGATAGTGGTACAAGAAATTTGATAACTTCATATATAGTGTAGGGTACATCAGATGTCAGGCAGATCACTGTTGCTATGTCAGTCATTTTGAAAATTCTTATATTATTCTACTGTTGTATGTGGATGACATGCTTATTGCAGGGGCTAGTATTGATGAGATCAATAATCTGAAGAAGCAAATGTCAGAATACTTTGGAATGAAGGATTTGGGAGCTGCAAAGCAAATCTTTGACATGAGAATTGTTAGAAATAGAGTCAGAGGTAAGTTGAGACTCTCACAGGCTGAGTATGTGAAAAAGGTACTCAGCAGGTTCAATATGGATAAGGCCAAACCAGTTGGCACACCTTTGGGCAGTCACTTCAGACTCAGCAAGAATCAATCACCCGAGTCAGAGGAGGAACAAGGCTACATGAGTAAGGTTCGTTACGTCCCAGCTATTGGTTCACTAATGTATGCTATGGTTTGCATAAGACCGGATATTGCTCATGCAGTGGGAGTTGTGAGTAGATACATGAGTAACCCAAGAAAAGAACATTGGGAAGCAGTGAAGTGGATTTTGAGGTACCTAAAAGGCTCATTAGAAATGTGCTTGTGTTTCTTAGGAGAGAGTTTAGAGGTGCAGGGCTATGTTGATGCTGATTTAGCTTGAGACATTGATAGTAGAAAGAGTACCACGAGTTTTGTTTATACTCTTGGTGGTACTGCAGTGTCATGGGGTTCTAATCTACAGAAAATAGTTTCTTTGTCTCCTACAGAAGCTGAGTATATTGCAGTGTCAGAGGTTGCAAAGGAGATGATATGGCTACAAGGCTTCTTGGAGGAATTGGGTAAAAAGAATAAGAAAGGCACTCTCTACAGTGATAGTCAGAGCGCCATATTCCTTGCCAAGAATTCAGTATTTCAATCCAAGACCAAGCACATTCAGATCATGTATCACTTCATACGATCATTGTTAGATGATGGACAATTGCTACTTGAGAAAATTTGTGGAAGCAAGAACCCTGCTGATATATTGACAAAGGGTGTTACACTTGAGAAACTGAAGTTGTGCGCAACTTCAGTTGGTCTTCTAGCATGAAGACAGGGGTAGTGAGTTGTAGAGGTGGAGGACATCACGTTTGAGGAAGAGGACGATGCAGCAAGTGTACCAGTCTCCAAGTGGGAGAATTGTTGAGTACTATGGTGTCTGATCCACATCACTCGAGCGGAGGCAGTAGCCGCTCGAGCGAATTCAAGCAAAGTCGAACGCTCGAAGGTAGCTCGACAGTGAGCTCAAGCGATTGTAGGAAGGGAGTTCGCTCAAGCAGAGGCATTAGCCGTTTGAGTGAAGTCAGGCAGAGTTAAACGCTCGACAGTGAGCTCGAGCGATTGCGGAAGGGAGTTCGCTCGATGCACGCTCAACACGCCACTCGAGCAAACATCGTATTTTTCAGATCTAGGATTTTTTCTGCCGTTTGAGTATTTATACGTGATTTCTACACTTAGGGCCATACTGTGTGACTCTAGAACACGTTGGTGAACAATATTTCGCCCCTCCATTGTAGTGTGATTCCTCAAGCAATAAAATCCTCTGCAGCTCCCGTGGACTTAGGCAATTTGCCGAACCACGTATATCTGTGTGTCGTGTGTGTGTGATTGTTTTCTCTTTCATATTCTTTATTTTCACTTTATTGTCATCGTTTTTCACAACATAAAGACCTGTCTGGTAGAGGATGAAGTTCTTGTTGAAGATTTCACTAAGCTGGTTACACATTCCGTAGATTTTAATGAGGAAGATATAGTCACCAAGTGTTCTTGTGGTTTATTTGAAATGAGGGGGATAGTGTGCAGACACATCTTCACCGTGTTCAAATGTAACAGGATTAAGACAATGCCAGATAGGTACATTTTGGATCGATAGAGGAAGGAAATCAAAAGAAGATACACGTTAATTCACAGTAGCTATGATGCAAGGGATCAACACGAAGATGCTAATAGATATTCAAGTCTATTGAATATCTGTTTTAAAATGATTACTTGTGAATGAGTTCGAAAAAGCATACTAAGTGTTGGCCAGATGACTAACATAAGAGGGGGGGTGAATTGAGTTGTATTTAAAAAAAAATAACAATTATAAATCAAATATACAATATAAAATATAAACAAAATAAGAAACAATAATAAATATAAAGAGTAAGGGTAAGAGAAAGCAAACTCAGTATGTTAATGAGGTTCGGCCCCACTGCCTACGTCCTCGCCTCAAGCTACTGCTTGAGGATCCCCAAATTCACTATTCAACCTCCTTCAGGTGGAGATAGAAACCTATTACACCTTTGAACAACACCGTTACAAAGGATCCGTGTAGAACACCCTCTACACTTGCAATCACCTTACACGTAGTGATTCCACGATTCCCTGTGTAGAACACTTTCTACACGCACAAGGGTTGTACACATCATTTTACTGATACAAGAATTGATAGTGGGTAGGATATCAGAAAACACTCCTCAATGAGTGAAATAAGAACAATACAAGCACAATCTATATCTTTCGAAATGAATAAGAGTTAAGGCTCAATGTTTAGAAAAGAGAGAATGAAAGCTTTGAATGAATGTTGTATGCTCTTGGTGTTATAAATGTGAAGCTCTCAAATGATCTATTTATAGGCATATGAGATTTCATATTCAAATTTAAAAAGATTCACATGTCAAAGACATCATCATTCACTTTTCAAAAATTTCAAACCTAATCTTTTAATTTTTTGCATGTGACAAAATGAGCACACTTTACTTTTCAAAAAATTCAAACCTAATCTTTTACTTTTTGCATATGACAAAAGGAGCACACTTTACTTTTCAAAATTTTCAAACAAAGGCATCTTCCTTTTGCATAAGTCAAGAAAAGCATCAATCACTTTTGAAAATATTCAAATAAAACATGCACATGTGAAAGATGACAATCAATCATCTTTAATATTTTCAAAGTTCAAACCTTTAATCATGGCATGCACATGTGAAAGATGACAATCAATTATCTTTCAAAATTTTCAAATTTAATTTTCAAAATATTCATGCACATGTGGAAAATGTATTTTAATGCTTTATGATAAAATATTAATTTTTGAGCCTTAATCCTAATTTCGAATTTTAAAGAGATTTACAACATTATTCTATGACTTTAATGTGAACTTGCTCCCTTCTTGCTCATGCTTGGTTTCTTGATGTGCTTGACTCCATTGTGTAGATAACTTGAGCTTGAGACTCCTTTATTCTATGAATTCATTTGTTATCATCAAAATCCATGTGTAAATATATAATTACACAAAACTTGAAACCTTAGGTTTAACAATCTCCCCCTTTTTGATGATGACAAATACTTGATAGAACCTGAAGCCTGTATTAATACTTAAGCTCCCCCTGAGAATGTGCGTTAGTTTTTCAAGCAAAAAAAAAAAAATAATTCCAAGCATATATAACAAGTTTAACAATTTAAACAATATTAATGTTCTAGTCTAAAACTTCTCCCCCTTTTGGCATCATTAAAAAGGATCGACAGCAAGTAAATAGACTGAAGAAAACGGTGCGTTAAAATACACTGTAGATAGTTGAAAAAGAGAGCCGTCCGTGACCCGACAAGTCCTGCAAAGCCTCGAGGCCTAACTCTATGAATTTAGTGCGGTTGAAGATAGAAACAAATCGCCTGATGTTGTTGACAAACGAGATTGAAGGCTCCGAGTTTCTAAAAAAAATGTCTTTTTCACTGATCGGGAAAAAACACATTGCTCTTTGACTTGGATGATAGCTCGTCTTGTTCTTTATACTATCTCTATAAAAACAGTCTTAAAGTTCATCCAATCCGCATCAAGTTTTCTTCTTATCTCTATAACTCATCTGCATTCCTTCAACATTCTCGCTTTAAGTTTTCAATTCCTTTCTCAATGGCTCATTCTTCTACATCTCAACCTCCTGTCCTTTCTGCAGCTGCCATTGGTGCTATGTTGCAGCAAGAAAATAATAGTATGGCAAATAAGTCAGACTCCGATGCTATCTACGACTTGGTGAGTCTCGGGACTCGCTACTCATCCTCTATTGTTGCTTTTTCCCAGCGGGTTCAAGCAAAAAACCATGAGGTTGAAAAGCTTAAGGAACAAATTGTTGTACTTCAACGAATTGTTCAAGAGTCTCACACAAGGGAAGGAATCCTTCGGCAGAAGAATAAAAAGTTGAAATCTCTATTGGATTCTTCATTCCGCTTGCCAGTTCCCATGAATAGGGATGACATGATATTGTATGAAGAGAATGAGCGTCTCAAACATGAGGCTAAGAACCTCAAGTTTATGTAAAAGTATTTAAGAAAAATCTATCTATTTTTATGAACTTTGATCTGTCTTTTAAGAGATATTCATAATATGCATCATACCTATTTCTCTTCTAATCATAGATAATCTATCTTCTGGTAAAGGTTTTGTGAATATATCTGCTAACTGATCGTGTGTGTTTGTGAACTCTAGTACTATATCGCCTTTCTGCACATGATCTCGAAGAAAATGATATCTTATTTCAATATGCTTAGTTCTAGAATGTTGTATTGGGTTTTTTGAAAGATTTATAGCACTTGTATTATCACATTTGATTGGAATGTGATTATACATGAGTTTAAAATCTTCAAGTTGTTGCTTCATGTAAAGAACTTGAGCACAACAACTACCCGCAGCAACATATTCTGCCTCAGCAGTAGATAGTGCAACAGAATTTTGTTTTTTACTAAACCAGGAAACTAATGCATGACCTAAGAAGTGACATGCTCCACTAGTGCTTTTTCGATCTATTTTACAACCAGCATAATCTGCATCTGTGTAGCTGATTAGATCGAAAGATGTGTGTTTAGGGTACCATAACCCTAGGTTAATTGTACCACTAAGATATCTAAGAATGCGCTTAACTGCAATTAAATGAGATTCTTTTGGAGATGATTGAAAACGTGCACATAAACACACACTGAACATAATATCTGGTCTACTGGCTGTCAAATATAATAAGCTACCAATCATACCTCGATATACTTTCGAGTCAACTGTCTTACCGGATTCATCTTTATCAAGTTTAGTAGATGGGCTCATTGGTGTTCCAGTTTCCTTAGCACCTTCCATCCCAAACTTCTTCAGCAATTCCTTAATATATTTTGATTGATTGATGAATGTCCCACTTTTTACTTGCTTAATTTGCAATCCGAGAAAGAATGTAAGTTCTCCCATCATGCTCATTTCAAATTCATCCTGCATAGTCTTAGCAAAAACTTGACACATATTTTCATTAGTAGCACCGAATATTATATCATCAACATAAATCTGAACCAAAAGAATATCATCATTTTCGTATTTAATGAAAAGAGTTGTGTCGATTTTTCCTCTTGAGAAACCTTTTTTAATCAAGAAACCACTGAGTCTCTCGTACCACGCTCTAGGAGCTTGTTTGAGTCCATATAGTGCTTTTGTGAGTTTGAAAACATGATTTGGAGAAATATGATTTTCAAAACCTGGAGGTTGCTCAACATATACCTCTTCATTTATAAAACCATTTAAGAAAGCACTTTTAACATCCATTTGAAAAAGTTTGAAATCTTTATAACAAGCATATGCAAGTAGCATTCGAATAGCTTCTAATCTTGCGACTGGTGCATATGTCTCATCATAATCAATTCCTTCTTCTTGATTGTAACCTTGGGCTACAAGTCGAGCCTTATTTCTAGTAATGACTCCGGACTCATCTTTCTTGTTTCTAAAAACCCATTTTGTTCCAATAATAGTATGATTTTTGGGTTTAGGAACAAGTGTCCAAACATCATTTCTTTCAAATTGATTAAGCTCTTCTTGCATAGCTAGAATCCAAGATTCATCAAGAAGTGCTTCATCAATATTTTTAGGTTCAATCTGAGATAAAAAAGCAGTATGATTGCAAATATTTCTAAGAGATGATCGAGTGCTTACACCTTGTGAAGGTTCTCCCAGAATTTGTTCCACTGGATGATCTTTCACAAATTTCCACTGTTTGGTTGCATCTCGTATTAAATTTTGATGATCTTTCCTGATGTCTCCATGTTGGACTTCCTCTATTGTGTTCTCTTTGTTGAGATTGAGACTTTCTGTATTATTTATACCTCCTGTTTCTTCATCAATGGATTTCTTGGAGAGTAGAGAATTAGATTCATCAAATACTACATGCATAGATTCTTGTACAGTTAAAGTCTTTTTATTGAATACTCTATAAGCTTTACTATTTGTAGAATACCCGAGAAAAATACCTTCATCCGATTTTGCATCAAATTTGCCTAAATTATCCCTGTCATTCAAAATAAAACATTTGCATCCAAATACATGAAAGTAACCAATGTTGGGCTTTTTCTCATTCCAAAGCTCATAGGGGGTTTTATCTAATTTAGACCTTAACATAACTCTATTTATAACATAACATGCAGTACTTACCGCTTCGGCCCAAAAATAACTAGGCAAGTTGTTCTCATTAAGAATTGTTCTTGCCATCTCTTGAAGAGATCTATTTTTCCTCTCTACTACCCCATTTTGTTGAGGAGTTCGAGGAGCAGAAAAATTATGCACAAAACCATTTTCATCACAAAATGTTTCAATATTTTTATTAACAAACTCTTTTCCCCTATCACTTCGGATACTTGAAATAGTATAGCCCTTTTCATTTTGAATTCTCTTGCATAACTTGGTAAAAGCATTATGTGCCTCATCTTTATGAGCAAGAAAGATGACCCAAGTATATCTAGAGAAATCATCAACAATAACAAAAGCATAATATTTTCCTCCTAGACTTGCAACTCTATTTGGTCCAAAAAGATCCATGTGTATCAGTTGCAGTGGTCTAGTAGTGGAAATATATTTCTTGGTTTTAAAAGAAGTTTTTGTTTGTTTACCAAATTGGCATGCATCACAAATTTTGTCTTTAAGAAAATTTGCCTTTGGTAAACCTCTCACAAGATCATTTTTTGAAAGTTTGGAAATAAGTTCCATGTTGGCATGACCTAGTCTTCTATGCCATAACCAATTAGTTTCATTTTGTACTGAAAAACAAATAGCATCTTGTGAGGTAATTTCTTCAAAATCGATTGTATAAACATTATTACTTCTAAAGGCAGTAAAACAAATGTTATAATCATGATCATTCAAAATAATGCACTTATCCATTTTGAAAGTAACTGTAAATCCTTTATCACATAATTGACTTATACTCAAAAGATTATGTTTTAGACCTTCAACAAGTAGAACATCTTCAATTATGAGAGAAGATTTATTACCAATTTTACCTATTCCCACGATCTTCCCTTTCGAGTTGTCTCCAAATGTCACGTGTCCTTCTTCTTTAGATCTAAGATCAAAGAACTTAGTCTTGTCTCCCGTCATGTGTCTTGAACATCCACTATCTAAAAACCATTTGTTTTTGCTTGTAGAGGACTTCATGCATACCTATAAAAACAATTAAAATGATTTTTCTTGGTACCCAAGTTCTTTGGGTCCTTTATTTATTAGTATTAGAAGAAACAAGATTTTTAGGTACCCATATGGCCCTAATAGTCATTGTATGTTTTCTTCTAATAGGACAAGTATGATAATTATGACCATTTCTATTACAAAAATTACAAATAGCATGTGACATATATGAAAATCTTGAATGATTATAATAGTATCCTTTTTTGACAAACTTATTATGAAAAGAATTTTGAATATTAGACTTTGATGTAGAAGGATTATCAAAGAAGTTTTTATAAGGTTTGAACTTTTGTTTTGGCATATATCCCAAGCCTGCCTTGTCAAAAACACATCTTTGACTACCAAGAAGTTTTTCAAAATTTCTTTTTCCATTCGTAAAGTTTTCAACAATATTTTCTAAATCAGTTTTCTTTTTCTTCAACTCAAGATTTTCGTCTTTCAAAACAATATTTTCTTTTCTTAAAATATCAATTTCGTTTGTTAAAGAAGAATTTTTCTTTTTCAAAGCAGTATATTTGATACCCAATTTTTCAAATTCTTCATATACCTCTTCTAAAACATTTTGCAATTCTTCATATGAAGGATTTTCAATATTATCAAAATTTGTTACCTCAATATCATCTTTAGCCATAAGACAGAGATTTGCTGATTCTTCATTGCTTGCTTCACTATCTGAGCTACTTGAATCATCATCCCATGTAGCTTTCATTGCTTTCTTGCCTTTGTTTCGATCTTTCTTTAGCAGGGGACAATCTGGCTTGATATGACCAGGCTTATTGCATTTATAACAAATTAAAGTATCATTTTTACCTGAATCTTTCTTGGAAAACTTTTTGAATGATTTCCTCGGAGGAGTTTTATTTTTCTTTAAGAATCTCTGAATTCTTCTTGTTATCATCGCAACTTCTTCATCTTTATCGTCATTTTCCTCATCTTCATCACTTTCACTTTCATGAGGAACAGCTTTAAGTGCCAAGCTCTTCTTTGGCTTTCCTTCTTCTTCTCCTCTTTTCAATGTGTACTCATGGGTGATAAGTGACCCGATGAGTTCATTCACTTCGAGCTTCTTGAGGTCTCTAGCTTCAAGAATCGCTGTCACTTTTGATTCCCAACGTTTTGGTAGAGAGTTGAGAATTTTTCTTACCATTTCCACTTTGGAATAAACTTTACCAAGAGCTGTCAAACTGTTTATGATGTTAGTAAAACGAGTGTGCATGCTAGAAATAGATTCATCATCATTCATCTTAAACATTTCATATTCATGAGTAAGAATATAAATTTTTGATTCCTTAACTTGAGAAGTTCCTTCATAAGTAACTTCCAAGTTATCCCAAATTTCTTTTGCCGTAGCACAAGTCATTACTCTATTAAACTCATTACCATTGAGAGCATTATATAATAAATTCATAGCAGTTAAATTCAAAGTATAAAGTCTATCGTCTTCACGATCAAACTCTTCTTCTTCCTTTTTGACCTTTACTCCACCAACCACTTTTGTTGGAATATAAGGTCCATTTACAATGCATTTCCAGATCTCTCGACCTTGAGCCTGAAGGAATATTCTCATTCTAACTTTCCAGAATGAATAATTGTCTCCACAAAAGAGTGGAGGCCGACTGCTAGATTGACCTTCACCAAATGAAGCTGCAATGTTAGCCATAAGATCTTAACTCAAAAGATAGTTAATCTTATAACAGAGCTTTAGCTCTGATACCAATTGTTGCCCAGATGACTAACACAAGAGGGGGGGTGAATTGAGTTGTATTTAAAAAAAAAAAAAAATTATAAATCAAATATACAATATCAAATATAAACAAAATACGAAATAGCAATAAATATAAAGAGTAAGGGTAAGAGAGAATCAAACTCAGTATGTTAACGAGGTTCGGCCCCACTGCCTACGTCCTCGCCTCAAGCTACCCCTTGAGGATCCCCGAATTCACTATTCAACCTCCTTCAGGTGGAGGTAAAAACCTATTACACCTTTGAACAACACCGCTACAAAGGATCCGTGTAGAACACCCTCTACACTTGCAATCACCTTACACGTGGTGATTCAACGATTCCCTGTGTAGAACACTTTCTACACGCACAAGGGTTGTACACACCCTTTTACTGATACAAGAATTGATAGTGGGTAGAATATCAGAAAACACTCCTCAATGAGTGAAATAAGAACAATACAGCACAACCTATATCTCTCAAAATGAAAAAGGATTAAGGCTCAATGCTTAGAGAAGAGAGAATGAAAGCTTTGAATGAGAGTTGTATGCTCTTGGTGTTGTGAATGTGAAGCTCTCAAATGATCTATTTATAGGCATATGAGACTTCATATTCAAATTTAAAAAGATTCACATGTCAAAGACATCATCATTCATTTTTCAAAAATTTCAAACCTAATCTTTTTACTTTTTGCATGTGACAAAATGAGCACACTTTACTTTTCAAAAAATTCAAACCTAATCTTTTACTTTTTGCATATGACAAAAGGAGCACACTTTACTTTTCAAAAATTTCAAACATAATCTTTTACTTTTTGCATATGACAAAAGGAGCACACTTTACTTTTCAAAAAATTCAAATCTAATCTTTTACTTTTTGCATATGACAAAAGGAGCACACTTTATTTTTCAAAAAAAATTCAAACCTAATATTTTACTTTTTGCATATGACAAAAGGAGCACACTTTACTTTTCAAATTTTTCAAACAAAGATATCTTCCTTTTGCATAAGTCAAGAAAAACATCAATCACTTTTGAAAATATTCAAATAAAACATGCACATGTGAATGATGACAATTAATCATCTTTAATATTTTCAAAGTTCAAACCTTTAATTATGGCATGCACATGTGAAAGATGACAATCAATTATCTTTCAAAATTTTTAAATTTAATTTTCAAAATATTCATGCACATGTGGAAAATGTATTTTAATGCTTTATGATAAAATATTAATTTTGAGCCTTAATCCTAATTTCGAATTTTAAGAGATGTACAACATTACTCTATGATTTTAATGTGAACTTGTTTCCTTCTTGCTCATGCTTGGTTCTTTGATGTGCTTCACTCCATTGTGTAGATGACTTGAGCTTGAAACTCCTTTATTCTTTAAATTCATTTGTTATGATCAAAATCCATGTGTAGATTTATAATCACATGAAACTTGAAATCTTGGGTTCAACACTAAGGATGCAACAACTAAGTTGCATGTAATGATTGACCTATATTCTGAAAACCAAGAACCCCAATCGATGACTCAAAATTGTTTAAATGTTGGTGGCACGAGAAAGGACACAACTACAATTGGTAGTTCAATGCAAGTACTCAGTCCACATGTTGTTCGAGGGAAAGATAGACCCTTATCTTTGGGGAGAGTGTTCAGGATGGAGAAAGACCTGCGGAAAGTTAAGGAGAAGATGAATAAAGCGCATGAAAAGGAAAAACACAAACAAGTGCAGATTTGTAATATTACCTTCTTTATTTAAATTTTATAAATGCTATCTGACAAATTTGTTACTATTTTATTAGCGAGATGGAGATGATACACCAGTCGTGGACACTTGCAGGAGGCTATTTGGCCGCTCCGATTTGGATGTCTCTAATGTTGGACACTTGCAGGTAATATAATAAGTATATATTTATAGTTGAGTTATGATTTATTGATGTATTTTTTACACGTATTTATTATTAGGCTATTCCAGAAAGCATACTAGCATTTAACATTAGTGGAACCCAGCCCTGAGAAACAGTAATTCAAAGTCAAGAAAGTGTAAGTGGATCCCAACTTTATCGGTATTTTAATGACATTAGTCGACATCACATTAATATACTAGTTATGATGTTTTACATATGCAATTTGGATTGGATGGATCACAACTGCTGCATGTTGAGTTTGATGGATCACAACCACAGCAATAATATGATTATCATGGGTATGATTTTATAATATTCTTCGTCTTCTTTTACTTGTATATTGAAATTGAAGGCTGCCTTCCTTTTACGTCAATTACATTTGTTTGAGAAGCATTTGAGTAGTTTGAAGATGAAATATACAAAAGTAGTACGTACTTGAGGTATGTGACTATTATTTGTAAGGAGAAATATCTAAATCTTCAATCTGGAAAGTATTTTCCAAGTAAGGAGAAATACTTGTAATATTACTCCTTTATATATAAATGAGGACCACAAACGAAAAATATCAATAAATAATCCATTAAAAAAAAGAAGAAGTAGAACATTGGTCCTTCCAAGTAAAATAATTAAAAGATTTGGAAATATTCAATTTGTCGAAAATTTAATATATCACTTGGAATGACAGTCTAATTTGGCTTTGGCTTGACATGACCAATAGAAACTGATGCTATCAGTCTGAGAGTTGCAAGCAGTTTTGAGGTTCTTGTATTTCCAAAGTCACGTACAGTTGGGAGTTACAACAAGTTTTGAGGATCAAAATATGTATCAAACTGTCAAGAATTTATGGCTATGTATATGACCTTATTATGATGTATTTAGAATTATTGCAGTCTTAGAATTTTTGTGTTTATGTTCATATATCGTAAAGAAATATGATGCCTAATATGTCATGTCTTCAAGCTTTCTGCACACCTGTTTATATGATTGTAAACAAGTAGAAGATTGTTGGTGTTTATAGAAAAGGAGGGAGCAGGTGTACTACAGAACTAGCTGTTGTATTTAGAATATCATTTACAGAATAGAATTTATGTGGCCAGTTATGTTTGACTTGGTATAGCTACTTAACTTGGTATATGCGTGCATGGTTGAGGTTCTTATATTGGCTGGTTTGAATTGGTATGTTAATTTGGATTGGCAAGCATAAGATGCCGCAAATGGAATTAATTCTGATTGTTGGTGTTTATAGGATGGTGTTTTTGTGAACATCTGGAAGTAAAATAAACCAAATGAGTAGTCACAAGTGAATTTCGGCTGACAACTTCCCTGCCTGGTAATCTCTGAATTCAAACCCATCAAAGTAAAATAAACAATAAACTTCCAGGCGCCATTTATAAAGTATTTACATTAGTTGCATCAAACTTTAAAAAGACACATCAAGTCTAGAGTTCAAGGATGTACAAATATTCAAGAGCTTAGTTCATGTCATTTCCTTCATCCTTCAAGGAATAACCAAAATTAATTCACATCAAAAGACACATCAAGTCTAGAGTACAAGGATGTACAAATATTCAAGAGCTTAGTTCATGTCATTTCCTTCATCCTTCATGGAATAACCAAAATTAATTCACATCAAAAGGCACATCAAGTCTAGAGTACAAGGATGTACAAATATTCAAGAGCTTAGTTCATGTCATTTCCTTCATCCTTCAAGGAATAACCAAAATTTCAAACATCAAAAGACACATAAAGTTTGGAGTTCAATACAAGAGCCAAAGTCCAACACAAAAACAGAGTACTAATGCAGCACCTGAATTCACTCGCTTTAGTGTGCGTAAACGCCTCCTTTCAGTGTCTTGTGCATGACGCACCAACTCCTTTTCGAGCTGATCCGCTATCTTGCGAAGGTCAATTTTCCTCTTTTCAAGAAGCTCGACTATCTTCTCAAGATCTTTCTCCTTCCGTAGCAGGTCATCGATTCTTTTTCAAAAAGTTGGAGCTCAGTTACTTGATTACTATCTGCCCATTTGAAATACTTGCAGAAGGATAATCCCTGAGCATTAAAATACAGATCATATTAATGAACACTCGTGTTGAAGTGTTTAATTTAAGGCTAAAGAATGATGTAGTTACCTCTGTGTTGTAGTTGGGACACCCTAGGAGGCTCATCCAGTATTTTTTGCAGTAGTTGAGTATTTCAATGTGGCTTTGACCTCACAGAAGCACAATGGTTGACCCAAGGTATGTTTAACAAAAGAAGAATAGGACATTGATGATGATGATGACATTTCTAGCATGATCCAAAATAACAATATGGTCAAATCGAAGAGAGGGAGAATATACGCATGTAGATTGGTGTTTCAAGAAAATTGAATCAATTCCAACACCTAGCAGTAGCAGTACCAAGAATTTTAGTATGTGTTCCAACCCTTAGAAGAAAATGACATCAATTCTAACATTTTAGTAACTCCTAGTAGTAGTAGTCCCTTAAATAAATGAATAAGTTTCACAAATGATTTACAAAACAACATCACAAGCAAAGTCCCATTTTTTGACAATAGCATATAGGCAAAAGGGAAATTATTCCAGAAAGCCCACCACATTTAGAATGCCACTTTATAATACCAAAGACTAATAGCCATCATCCCTTAGAATCCAGTTCATACAAGCAATACAACATTTCAAGACAAAACATGGAATAAAAACCAGTAACTCCTAGCAGTAGCAATACCAACATTTTAATTTCATCAACTTCGGACATACAAGATTTTTCCCAACTAAATAAATGAATAAGTTTCACAAATAATTTACAAAACAACATCACAAGCAAAGTCCAATTTTTTGACAATAGCATATAGGCAAAACAGAAACTATTCCAAAAGGCCCACCACATTTAGTATGCCACTTTATAATACCAAAGACTAATAGCCATCATCCCTCAGAATCTAGTTCATACAAGCAGTACAACACATTTCAAGACAAAACATAGAATAAAACCAGTAACTCTTAGTAGCAGCAGTACCAACATTTTAATTTCATCAACTTCAGACATACAAGATTTTCCCTGACTAAATAAATGAATAAGTTTCACAAATAATTTACAAAACAACATCACAAGCAAAGTCCCATTTTTTGACAATAGCGTATAGACAAAACAGAAACCATTTCAAAAAGCCCACCACATTTAGTATGCCACTTTATAAAACCAAAGACTAATAGCCATCATCCTTCAGAATCCAGTTCATACAAGTAGTACAACACATTTCAAGACAAAACATGGAATAAAACCAGTAACTCCTAGCAATAGCAGTACCAACATTTTAATTTCATCAACTTCAGACATACCAGTAACTCCTAGCAGTAGCAGTACCAATATTTCAAGGCAAGAACCGTGTGGCTTGAAGCCGTGCGTGGAGGCTAACGACGGCACGAGAGGGGTTGGGAACGGAGGGTTAAGGTCACCGGTCGAAGAGGAAGAAATTGGGTGGGGTTGTGCTGGCCGCACATGGCGGCAAGCTAGAGAGGACGAAGAAAATGGATAGAAATGAGAGAGGGGAACATCGCGCGCGGGAGGAGCAGAGGAAAAAGGAAGAAGAAAAAAAGAAAGAAGGAGAAAGAGAAGAAGAGAAAAGAAAAAGGGGAGAAAAAGAAAAAGGAAAGACCAAAAAAGAAGGGAATGAAATAAGGTCTAGTATTTTCAATCTGGGTCTCAAAACTGATCCAACGAAAATAATTTCAAAACGACGAGTTCAATAAATAATTTAAACGCAGTGACTAAATAAAAATAAAATAATAAAATAATTTAGAATAAAGAGAAACTTAAAAAAAAATGAACAATATTTAATGACAAGAAAACACATTAAAATAAAATTTGCAGTTAAAAATTGTAAAATAATGTCACGTAAATCTTCAAAAATTTAAAATAAGAAAGCCCATAATATTAATTAATTAAATAATTTATTTAATTAAAATACACATAAATACGAGGTATCACATTCTGGTTGTTACTGTGGTAGAGACAAACGGATCGTTTGATCCATTTGTCTGGTCAAGTAAGAAAGTCAATTGACAAATGTTTTGTACTTGAGAACTTAGTTATAACTTGATTTTCAAATAATAAAATTAACCTTTTTAGATTTGGCTACCCAGTAGAGTTTTACCTTTAAAAAGTTTTTTAAAGAGTTTTCCTTCCTCACCAATTATTGTGTCGTACAATTTATTTATTTACTTTATATGTATATTTGATTAAATAATTGCAAGATTGAAATCTAACCAATTTGTTCAAGTGAATTGGTAGACCAATTCTGTACATACACAGGGGTACGGTACATTGGGAATTTCAATAGGAACAAACATGCAGCAACATAATTAATTGGATGATAATTGCGAAAGAACAAACATATATGCAGCGAGTTGCAGATCATGAGATCATCAGAAACAAATAAAAACATAGGTTGTTATAACCGCGCATAAACAAATCATAGGACTTAAGACATGTTAGACACAGAGAAGGGAACCTGCCAAAAACTACAAGGAACAGTACTGTTCCAAATACAGTTTTAATTAGCCTGGCTTTAAGTTTGTTAGTTTAGTATCCATTTTCAGGGAAGTAAACGGCGTTTTCTTTCTTGAGCAGTAAAGGGGAAAATTATCTGAGAAGAAGATATGTTTCTTGGTAGTAGGTCTATGAATATGCATCACCTTTCCCATTTGAGCACAATAGAATTATTAGCTACTTTCTTCAGCTGCCCCGCTTTCTCTTCATTTGCTCTACGCCATTCTTAAGAACTTAAAACAATATATTCTTCTTCAAAGAAGAAAGAGAAACATATATAGACTTGTCTCCTCTATCGAATTACTAAGTTTTATGTTTTTTTCCCTCTTGGTACGTTCGTGGTTCTAGCTAAGGGGGTTGACCATTCCAAATTAAGCTATAGATCCTTTCCGGCACATCAAACTTTCAAAAAAATATAAAAAATAATTCAATTTTTTAAAATTTCAAAACAAAAGTATTAATACTTTAAAAATATTTTTACTTTATAATATTTTTGTTTAATTTTTTTCACTCATTTTCCAAAACTTAATAAATACTTAAACAATTTCATTATTATTCACAAATTATCTTACTAGCTACTATTATTCTCATCTCATCTCATTCTTCAATCATCCATTTAATGTTTCACATTTTATGCCATTATTTATCAAAATATGGCATATTATATCCTCTAATTATAAAAATTAGAAATAAACAAACCAAGTGAGATAATTATATATAGTTTGAACAATTAAAACTAAATTATGAAGAGTCAACCTAATTTAAATTCAAGTGGCTTTTTCCGTTTCTCTCTCCAGAGGCTTTTCTTTCTACCCAACCGATGGCATCCTTCCATTTCCTCCACCCAACGGGGGGTTGGATTTTTGGATCCTCCCGCCCTCCCTCCTCCTGTCCAGCCAATGCCAGAGTTGTCTACAGTATTTTGTTTCCAGTTTTTTTGTCATTTTCAATCCGCAACACCAAGAAGTGCTAATCTATTACCTACCGACCTCCTACAACCACCACGCACCTCACTAGCAGACTCTACAACCGCTGATCTATCGAACAGCTGAGGAAAATTGCTCAAAAAAGCGGAGCGTGGAGCTCCACGAGATGCCGCACCAGAAAGCGCCTACCGCTGCATATCACGCGTGGTACCATTAGGATTAGTGCCTTCGGATCTCTCAAATCCGATCACACACGCGCACCACAAACGGTGATGATCCTATGTGGACGTATCAACGCATCCTTCAATTGCTACGTTCGTATCTTCCTATTTTTCCTAGCTGATGATCAAGATAAAGTGGTCGTAGAATACTTCTACAGCCAGTCGAGACAAACAAGTTGCAGCAAATATCATTTCATTGTGATTTTTAGTCACAATCTAATAGTCTGTTTATCAGACTATTCAAAAACCGCTTCAAGTGTCTTCCCCTTAGTAAAAAATGGGTGGGAGTCATTTTTTACTTCAAATCACTGTTTTGAAAATCGTACCGTACCGTCCGGTACGACCGATACATACCATACCGGCCACTGGTCCGGTATGGATATATGAGCTATTTCGTACTCATCGTACCGGCCTATATTTCAACCTGTACCAGCCGATATTTGGGCCTCTATTTTTTTTTTCATTTCTTCATACTATAAGCTTATTTTTTTACCGAAATATTTTTTTAGCACAATAGGCTAGACTATTTATAATTTATACATATATGTATTCATGTATAATTTCTTCATATATAGATTATTATTTTGAAATATAATTTATATATATATATATTTATATAAATAATTTATTCATATGTCGACTATCTTGAAACGGTACCGGTACCGAAATATTTCATTTCAGTGCCTTGACCGGTATGCCATCCGGTACGGTATTCAAAACATTGCTTCAAATTTCTCTTTTTTTATTTTATTGATATTACATTTATTTATTTTATAATAATTGTTGGCAACTCTCGTTCCATTAAATTTTGTATTATATAACCTCTTAATTTATCTATAAATCTGATTGTATAGAAAAAAAAAACATAAAACTAATTTAAATTCATTAGAGCACCCCCATTCGGTTCCCCATATCTCCCCTATCCTCAAAATTTAGGGAAAATTTTAGGGTTTAGCTGAAAAACCCTACTCCATCCGGTTCCCCATTATGCGGTTTGATAAAAGGTTAGAATTGCATAATAAAGTTGTTTAAATGGGTGATTTATTTTATCAAATAAAGATTGAACACTTAATTATGCATCAAATTCTAATATTGAATGCAAATTAATTGATGTCAAACAGTCGGGTCGGGTCGGAACAGTGGCAATTCGAACCGGGTCGGGTCGGGTGAACAGTCCTACCTCCATGGCCAACCCAAGCCTCTTGTAGCTCCTTTTCGAAATTCCCACTTTGAGACCCATGGCCATTANTATTTTATATACATAAAGTTCTATATTTGCCTTTGAAAGAAATACATTTTTTATGTACTGCAGGGCATTTATGAAAATACTAAAAGAGAATGGAACTCACGGCTGGAACTCAAGGGAGCAAGCAGAAAATCAGCACATGCAGAAAGATAGAAAGGCCACCCACTCCCAAGTTAGGCCACCCACTCCACCATTCTTCAAAGTTAGGCCACCCACTCCCAAGTTAGGCCACCCACTCCACCATTCTTCAAAGTTTGGCCACCCACTCTTGAGAAATGGTAGGATGCTCTCTCCTATAAATAGGAGAGAGCTCAGAAGAGAAAGGGCATCAAGGCAGTGGAGACGAAGGAGAGAAGACAGAACTTTAAAACTTAGCTTTCATTTTTCAGTTTCATTCTCATTTCATTCGGCAGTTGTTGTTCATTTTAATTCATTTTTCAGTTTCATGCTTCTGTTTTAGTTTTCATTCAGCATCAGTTTATTTTACAGCTTTAATTTGAAACTTAAGGAAGCAAGTTTTCTTTCCATGTTAAAGCAAGCTTTCTTTGTATTCATCTAGGAAATAATTTCTTTTAGTGTTTATTTTATTTAGAGCTCAACTTCAATTTGAGTGTGTAATTTATTTGAAATTTTAATTTAATTGAGAGTTCAATTTCTTTTAGGATGCATTTTATTTAGAGCGTTTATTTTATTTGAGAAATCATTTTATCTGGAAGTTCAGATTTTTGGATTGGAGAACGCAGTCTCCATTTCCAAACATCAAGTTTATTCCTTACAATTCCTGTTTTTATTTAATTTCAGTTTAATGTCTTATATTTTCCGTGCACATTTAATTTCTGTCTATTTAAATTACTGTCATTTATTTTTTTTGCACCTTTAATTTATGTTTATTTAAATTACTATCATTTATTTTTCTCGCACTTGTAATTCCTCTATTTAGGTTAATGTCATTTATTTTCTTGCATCTTTAATTCCTATTATTTAAATTAATGTCATTTATTTTTCTTGTTCTTTTAAATTTCAGTCTATTAATTTCAGCAATTTTAATTTAGTTTCATGCATTTTCATTCCTTACTTTTCATCGCTGCATTCAAATCCGACAAACAAATCTAAAAACATGAATCTAGTCCATGACTAGTAAAATTTCCATCCATTGCACATACCATTTATTTTTTTTTCTTTGTGAAGTTTTTCACAATTTTTCAACGAGTTTAAATTTTGAGTAAATTTTCCCTGAGGAGACGATCTAGGAATTTATTCCTTATTATTACACGACATCCTCCTGCACTTGGGATAGCATTAATGCTACTCATTTTTGAGTGAGTCAAGTTTTTGGCGCCGTTGCCGGGGAAAGTAGTTTAAATTTAAACTCGTTAATTTTTTTTTGCTTCTCTAAACTGATGTTTCATGTTATGGGTAAGAGACAGTTCAAATAGGTTGCTTAGAGTCACATCGAGTGTTGAGAGTAGTATACACAGCTTGGAGATAGATAGCTCGCCTATCTTTTCTTTGAGTGAGTCAGGTGGCAAAATTGAAATTAAAACAGAAAACATGGCTGCACCTGCACCACGCACTCTTAAGGACTATTTGCAACCCACTCGTACCACTACACCTTCATGCATTATTTTACCAGAAAATGCACCCAATTTCTCTATTAAGCATGGCATGATGTCAGTGATACCTCAGTTCCACGGGATGGATTCTGAGAGTCCGTACCAGCACTTAACAGATTTTGAGTTGGCTTGTGCCACATTTATCACTAGGGCTGTTACTGATGAGTTCATTAGACTTCGTTTATTTCCTTTCTCTTTAAAGGATAAAGCGAAGATTTGGTTTAACTCTTTAAGACCCAACTCTATTTCTAGTTGGTCTGATATGCAGCGTGAATTCTTACAAAAATTTTTTCCCTTTCAGAGAACTCAATTTTTGCAAGAGCAAATCAGCCAATTCAATCAGAGACCTGATGAGACCTTTCAGGCCAGTTGGGAAAAATTTAAAGATTTGATGAACATCTGTCCACATCATGGTTTTGAATCTTGGAGGTTGGTGAGCTATTTTTACACTGGCCTCACTCCGGAATGCAAGCAATTTGTTCAGACAATGTGCAATGGGGAGTTCTTTAGCAAGGAACCTGATGAAGCACTGTCATTTTTTGACTACCTTGCTGAGAGCGCGCAACAGTGGAATACTCGTACTGATCGAGTTCCATCAACAGCACAACCACTGAGAGCTATTTCTGGAGGGGGTAGATACGAGCTTAAAGGGGACACTGATGTTCAAGCCCGAATAACTGCTTTAACTAGAAGAATGGAGGTCATGGAAATGGACAAAGTAAAGGCTGTGAAAGTAGCAGAGGCATGTTCTATATGTGCTGATTCAAACCATAAGACCAAAGACTGCCCGATAATGCCAGTGTTTCAAGAAAGTGGGTCGGAGCAGATGCAATCAACTAATTGGGTGAATAAAGCACAAAATCAGCCTTTCTCCAACACATATAATCCGGGGTGGCGGAATCATCCAAATTTCTCATGGAGAAATGATCAACCTGGTCGGTCCCCACCACCTCAACAGCAACCATTTCATCAGAGTGCTCCTCAGCATCAGTATCCGTCATATCAGAATCCTCAGAGCTATCCTCCTGTAGCTCCGCCTGGATTTCAACCTCATATGGCTGCACAGAGTTTTCAACCTTCATCATCTGCAAAGAAAACTCTAGATGATAGTATGGCACAGATGGCCAATACACTTCAACAATTCATGCAGATTCAGGCCACCACAAATAATCAAAATACTCAGGCCATAAATGAGTTGCGTGGCACTATGAACAAGATGAGCACAACCTTGAGCACCCTGGAGAAAGGGAAATTTCCAGCACAGCCTCAACCTAATCCTCAAGTATACAGGCAGCAACAACAACAAGTGCATAATGTCTCAGGGGACGTTATTGAGACAGCGAAGGCAGTCCTTACTTTGAGAAGTGGGAAAGAAGTTTCCCGACCAGAAATGCCTATAGACACACAGGAAGTTGCTCCTACACCTGAAGATATAACGGAGACTGATGAAATTAAGAAAGAACTAGAGGTAGTGAGACCAGAGTTGAAGAAGCCTGTGACTGTAGATGCTGAAACTACCAAGGGATACCAACCTGTGGTTCCTTATCCTCAAAGATTGGCGGCTGGCCAAAAGAGCAGGTATCACACGGAGATTCAAGAGATTTTCAAGCAAGTGAAAATCAATATTCCACTTTTGGATGCCATACAACAAGTACCTTCATATGCAAAATTTTTGAAGGACTTGTGTACAGTGAAGAGGAAGCTGAATGTAAAGAAGAAAGCCTTCCTGACGGAGCAAGTTAGTGCATTAATATTGAGCGAGACTCCTCAGAAGTTTGGAGATCCCGGCTCTCCCAACATTTCCATTATGATCGGCGAATCACGCATTGGGAGAGCTCTACTTGATTTGGGGAGTAGTGTGAACTTGCTACCGTTCTCAGTTTATGAACAATTGGGATTGGGTGAGCTGAAAAAGACCTCCATCATGCTACAACTGGCTGACAGATCAGTTAAGGTACCAAGGGGTATTGTAGAGGACGTGTTGGTCCAGGTGGACAAATTCTACTACCCAGTGGATTTTGTAGTTCTTGATATGCAGCAGCCAGCCTCCACTATTTACCAAGCTCCTGTCATCCTTGGAAGACCATTTCTAGCTACATCAAACGCTTTGATTAATTGCAGAAGTGGAGTGTTGAAGCTTACCTTTGGGAACATGGCACTTGAGTTGAACGTTTTCAACGCTTGCAAGATGCCAACACATTTTGATGACACAAGTGAATTGAATGCTGTGGAGAGTTTGACATCAACAGAGTCTATTTGCTCAACCTCTCCTTTCTCTGATGATGATTATATTTTTCAGACATCTGAATATTTACTTGATGAGAAAATTGATCATATCAATGAAAATGACTTTGAATTTCTTGATTATTTTGCAGATTCTTTACCACTTGAAGTACAATTTGCCGGAGCAAGATGGAAACCCCAGTTCGAAGCTTTACCACCACCAGACATGCTTAGATCTTCAGAGGAAGAAGTTCCCCGATTGGAACTAAAACCGCTTCCTCAAGATTTAAAGTATGCGTTCCTTGGACCTGAAGAAGGCACTTTTCCGGTGGTGATTTCCTCAAAACTAAATCAGAAGGAGGAAGCCAAATTGATTGAAATATTAAGAAAGCATCGAGGCGCAATTGGTTGGACAATAGCCGACATCAAAGGCATTGATGCCGCTATATGTACCCACAGAATTCATCTTGAAGACGATGCTAAACCAGTTCGTCCCACTTTGAGACCCATGGCCATTACTTGGAATCCGCCGCCCCTTGCTGCTATGCTAGTTTTGGCGTCACCCTTGATCTTTCAGAATTTGCCTTTAAGCACTGTAAATATTTTCCAAAGAACATTTGAGATTTAAAAATATTTTGCATTAACAATATTTTGTGATGTGGTTGGTTGTACCGGACTGAGTCCGAGGAGTTTGGGGGTCGGTTGGAATTGGAGAATAGAGTTGTTTGTGTGATTGGTTAATGTTGGCATTTGTTGGTTGTTGGATATTTGTGTCCTGTCATATATGGCATAATTGCATGCATGTTCATGTTTTGAAATTAAAAACTGGGTTTTCATGTGTAAATAGATTTTTGGGTGCATGTGTATCACGACCCTAAGTTGAGATGTGATATTATCTCGATGGAACTCCTTTAGTCACTCGGGAGCGAAATATACTGAGTGATGTCCCCTGGGTTGTTGCTGGGTGACAACAGGATCGGACGGGATGGTAACGCTTTCATGCCGACTTCGTGGTCCTTTTGCTGGTAGGGGCTAGAGGATGCTTGGTCATGAACACACTGGGCGCGGAATTGGGCATCGCTTGTTACGAAGTCACACGCATGGTCGTTACCTATGGTGTGGTGGGAGTTAGGGTGTGCGGATGGTCCCTAGAGAAGATCATGGTGCATAGGGTCAAAATTGGATATGTGGACCACTTTCTAGAAAAATTGCAAGATTTAATAAATGGGTTTATGTGGACCATTTTTGTAACACCCCGTTCCTGGAAGTCCGACGAGTTGGCTTTTATTACTTAATATCAACTTTAATATCACAACCATAAAATCTAGAAAACTCCACAAAATATTAATTTAATTCATTCAACCCAAATATCCAAGTTCCTTCATAGGGACAACAAAGAAATTCCCAATAACATAAATTAAAAACTCCATAAAGACTCAAAAATATTCTTAACTCATCAAATCAAAATATCCGAAAATAAATCAATTTACTAATTACGACTCTCAAATAAGCACTTCTACCCTCGGGCACTTATTCTACTATGATCTTCACACCTTGCTAAAACTTCCTACTCTTGTTCTCCAGCTAAACCATCAAAATTATCTGAAAAATATTTGGAAATAAGGGGTGAGTTATCAACAACTCAGTAAGCAGAGAACATATACTAGTGTGCAAACATAAACATTTACAGAGTTCAAAATGCATAACAAAATAGTTCCACTTTCAGAATACAGAATCAGAACACGTTATCAAAAATATTAGATGAAAGTTTCAGAAAATATTCTTATTCAAAGTTCCTTTGACACAACATAACTACAATATTACATTAGAACATAATTCCATATTTAACCACCGTGGTAGGATTGTGTAAACCCTGGCTGCCAACCGAGTAGAAATAGAATGTGAATCTTTTTCTTATTATTTTTAGAGCCCCGAGTGTGCACACAGGAAAGACCACGCAGAAAACTACTTTGCTTCCAAAGTGGGTGCACCGGAAATAGAAAAGTTGGTACCAACGCGAATAGAGGCCACAGTTTTACACCCGTGGTAAGGTCAGAATGGAACAGAAATAGAAACAGAATGTCATACCAGAGGTTTTTAGAAATCATATCATATCATATCAGAGTTCAAAACATTTTCAGAACATAACAGAATCATATCACAAAAATATAATTTATGCCTAAAATTTCATATTCACTCTCTTTTGCATACTACAGAAATAAAATGCCAAAATAGCTAATGTCTACACCCGTTATGCCAGAAAATACTTTAATCTTATACAGAATTTCATGAGTAATGTAGATAAATAAATGAGGTTGTTTCAAAATTATTTTCATAACAAAATATGCATTTTTTTCAAAATTAATCTCAGCTCATTTCTTTTATGCAAAGTCTAGAATAGGAACTCCGCTTACCTGAACCTCTTAACCTTTCAAAAAATTTTCTCAACAATGTCGAACAAATATTAATTGTCATCTATAAAATAATCACATAATTTTTGTAAATTTTCAATCAAACACGTATTTCAATATTTAAGCCTAAGATGCTAAAATAACCTATTTTAATACCTCAAAGTAAAAAAAAATTCTTATAATTCCTAAAATACCATAAATTCCCAAATTCCTCAATATCCACTTAATTTCTCTGACTAAAACATCAAATTCTAACTTATTTACTATTGAGGTCCAACTATATTGTATAAAATTGGATAACATAATAATATCAAAATCTATTAAAGTTAGCAAATATATCATTTAATTAAAACATACTTAATTAGTTTTTAAAGTATTTAAAATAAAACTAAAATCTTATTATTCTCAACTGAAATTGGTTGTAAAATACTTAAACTAGTTGCTTTTAAAACATAAATATTTTCTATATATATACATATATATATATATACGTATATATATGTGTATATATATATATTCTTATAGCTCAAATAAAACTAAGCAAGCAAGTTTTAAAAAGAAAACTTATGCCCACTGAACTATCCTGATATGAGGGAATTTTTGAAAATAAAGTCATAATTATGGGGTGTTTGGGAAAACAAACACAAAAATGGAAAGAAAAACTGAGACCAAACGCATGCAACGGAGATGTCCATACTCACTGAGAGTAGAGGAGCAACGCGAGGAACTGGGAGGTGGCGGAGACTATGTCGACGAGGTGGCGGCTGAACACTGAGAGAGAGATATATATATATATATATATATATACAGAAAGAGTGATCACTGATAGAAAGGGACAGAGAGGCAATGGGAACATTGGGCGATGACACACAGTGGGGGACAAGGCGGATCTGAGGCGGCTTGAGGCTGACGAGGAGGCATCGACCGGCAGGTATTGTGGCCAACCAGATTATTTTTCTATCATACAGTGATGATCAACCGAGTTTGTGGCCTATACGGTTTTACACTATTTGGGAGTGGAAAAACAGGGGACAACGGCTGAGTCACACAGTGGTGCTGCGCAATGGTTGGTGAGATGCAAGTTTGGTTAGAAACGTACACGGTAAAGCGAGGGTTGGGCAGACCCTTGCGTGGGAATGAGATGGCCAAGAGGGGTTGCAATTTGCAGGAGGTTACGGCATGAATAGTGAAAAAAACAAAACAAAAACCCAAAGAGAAGAAAACTAAAGAGACAGCTTAGGGTTTCTTCAAGCATGAGGGATGGTTGAGACGTGCATAAGTATATATATTGAGGATTGAAAACAAAACCCTAGAGAGGGAGGGAAACAAAAAAATATGCGACGGGAAGCCATGGAATGTTGAGTATAGTGGAGTCTAGTCCACTTCGCTCGAGCGGCGGCTTTTTGCCGCTCGAGCGAAACCAGGCAGATTCGAACGCTCAAAGGCCGCTCGACAGTGAGCTCGAGCGGTGTCTCCAGGAAGGGAAGTTCGCTCGAGCGAAGACATTGGCCGCTCGAGCGAAATCAGGCAGAGTCGTAGGAGAGATTCAGGCAGAGTCGTAGTTGGGAAGCCATGAGAATGGCTGTTAGTAATTCTGCTGGTAAAAATAAGTTGAAATATGATGATATTCGCGACTTGATTTTGACTGAGGAGGTGCGTAGGAGAGATTCAGGCGAGACCTCGTGTTCGAGTTCAGAACTGAATGTTGATTCTCGAGGGAGATCACCTGATAGGAACTCGAATAGAGGAAGGTCAAAATCAAACCACAGAGGCAAGAGCAAGTTGAGGCCTGGTCAGCAGGTTACTTGCTGGAATTGTGGCAAAACTCGCCACATAAGGAAGAACTGCAAAAATCCTAGAAAGACCGAGAATGATAGTGCTAATGTTGTAACTGAAGAAGTACAGGATGCACTATTGCTTGCAGTTCATAGTCCAGTTGATGATTGGATACTGGACTCAGGGGCTTCCTTCCATACAACTTCCCACCGGGAGCTAATGCGAAATTATGTCGCAGGTGATTTTGGGAAGGTGTATCTGGCTGATGGAGAAGCTTTGAATGTGGTGGAGATGGGAGACATTGACATTGCACTCCCTAACAAGAACAAATGGACCTTGCAAAAGGTCATACACATTCCTGAGTTGAAGAAGAACCTCATTTCTGTTGGGCAGCTGGATGAGTGTGGGCACTCAGTAGTGTTCTCAGATAGTACTTGGAAGGTCACAAAAGGGGCATTGGTACTGGCTCGAGATAGGAAAACTGGTACACTATATATGACTACCGGTTTGGTTAACACTATTGTTACTACCGTTGCAGAGAACACAACAGATTTGTGGCATTGCAGGCTTGGTCATATGAGTCAGAAGGGTTTGAAAGAACTTCTGTCTAGAGGCAAGCTACCAGAACTGAAGACAGTTGATCTCAGTATGTGTGAGAGCTGTATTATGGGGAAACAGAAGAAGGTCAGTTTCTTGAGAAGTGGTAGAACGCCTAAGACAGGAAAACTGGACTTAGTCCACACAGATGTGTGGGGACCTTCCCTAATGGCATCTCTCTTGGAGGTTCTCGTTACTATGTCACGTTCATTGATGATCATAGTAGGAAGGTGTGGATTTATTTTCTGAAGCATAAATCCGATGTATTTAATGTGTTCAAAACTTGGAAGGCCATGGTAGAGACAGAAACAGGCCTGAAACTGAAATGTTTGAGGTCTGACAATGGTGGTCAGTATATTGATGGTGGGTTCAAGGAGTATTGTGCAGCTTGGGTGTCAGAATGGAGAAGACCATTCCTGGGACACCACAGCAAAATGGAGTTGCTGAACGTATGAACAGAACCATAAATGAGCGTGCTAGAAGCATGAGGTTGCACGCCGGACTGCCACCTACTTTCTGGGCAGATGCAGCCAGCACTACAGTCTACTTGATAAATAGAGGGCCATTGCCTGAGGAGGTTTGGAGTGAGAAAGAGGTCAAATTTTCTCACCTTAAAACATTTGGATGTCTTTCTTATGTTCATATTGATTTTGATGCTCGAAGTAAACTTGAGGCGAAGTCAAAGAAATGTTATTTCATTGGCTATGGAGACGAGGCATTTGGCTATCGTTTCTCGGATGATCAGGGTCGGAAGATCATAAGAAGCAGGAATGTAATTTTCAATGAGAAGACTATGTACAAGGACAAGTCTAGTACAGCTTCTGAAACAGCTCCTCAGGAGTCCGAGTTTGTAAGCTTGGATGACCTACCAGAGGTCACAGTGCAGAGTAGAGACGTGAGTGACGGGGAGAGTGGGTCCAGTGCACCCATTCCTATTGTTCCACAGTCAGCTTCAGAGCCGTCCACTCCTACAGTTGCAGTTCGACGGTCAGTTAGGACTAGACATCCTCCACAACGTTTCTCACCAACCTTGAACTACATTCTGTTGACAGATGGTGGAGAACTACAGAGTTATGAAGAAACCTTGCAAGATGAAAATTCTAGCAAGTGGGAGCTGGCCATGAAAGATGAGATGGATTTTCTGCTAGAGAATCAGACATGGAGTTGACAGAACTTCCATCAGGGAAGAAGGCATTACATAACAAGTGGGTGTACCAGGTGAAAAATGAGCTTGATGGCAGTAAGAGGTATAAGGCTAGACTTGTTGTAAAAGGCTTTCAGCAGAAGCAGGATATTGATTACTCTGAGATTTTTTCTCCTGTAGTGAAGATCACAACCATCAGGATGGTACTGTCTATAGTTGCTACTGAAGATTTATTTCTTGAGCAGCTAGATGTGAAGACAGCTTTTCTTCATGGAGATCTTGAAGAAGACATCTACATGCATCAACCTGAAGGGTTTGTAGTACAGGGAAAGGAAGGTTCAGTCTGTAGACTAAAGAAGAGCTTGTATGGCCTGAAACAAGCTCCTAGATAGTGGTACAAGAAATTTGACAACTTCATGTGCAGTGCAGGGTACATCAGATGTCAAGCATATCACTGTTGTTATGTCAGGCATTTTGACAATTCCTACATTATTCTGCTGTTGTATGTGGATGACATGCTTATTGCAGGGGCTAGTCTTGATGAAATCAGTAATATGAAGAAGCAGATGTCAGAGCACTTTGCAATGAAGGATTTGGGAGCTGCAAAGCAAATCCTTGGCATGAGAATTGTTAGAGATAGAGCCAGAGGTACGTTAAGGCTCTCACAGACTGAGTATGTGAAAAAGGTACTCAACAGGTTCAATATGGACAAGGCCAAACCAGTTGGCACACCCTTGGGCAGTCACTTCAGACTCAGCAAGAATCAGTCACCCGAGTCAGAGGAGGAACAAGACTATATGAGTAAGGTTCCTTATGCCTCAGCTATTGGTTCACTTATGTATGCTATGGTCTGCACAAGACCGGATATTGCCCATGCAGTGGGAGTTGTGAGTAGATACATGAGTAAACCAGGAAAAGAACATTGGGAAGCAGTGAAGTGGATTTTGAGGTACCTAAAGGGCTCCTCAGAAACGTGCTTGTGTTTCTCAGGAAAGAGTTTAGAGGTGCAAGGCTATGTTGATGCTGATTTAGCTGGTGATATTGATAGCAGAAAGAGTACCACAGGTTTTGTTTATACTCTTGGTGGTACTGCAGTGTCATGGGGTTCTAATCTGCAGAAAACAGTTTCTTTGTCTACTACAGAAGCTGAGTATGTTGCAGTGTCAGAGGCTGCAAAGGAGATGATATGGCTACAGGGCTTCTTGGAGGAATTGGGTAAAAAGAATCAGAAAGGCACTCTCTATAGTGATAGTCAGAGTGCCATATTCCTTGCCAAGAATCCAGCATTTCATTCCAGGACAAAGCACATTCAAATCAGGTATCACTTCATACGATCATTGTTAGATGATGGACAGTTGTTACTTGAGAAAATTTGTGGTAGCAAGAACCCGGCTGATATGTTGACAAAGGGTGTTATACTTGAGAAACTGAAGTTGTGTGCAACTTCAGTTGGTCTTCTAGCATGAAGACAAGGGCAGTGAGTTGCAGAAGTGGAGATTATCATGTTTAAGGAAGAGGATGATGCAGCGAGTGTACCAGTCTCCAAGTGGGAGATTGTTGAGTATAGTGGAGTCTAGTCCACTTTGCTCGAGTGGTGGCTTTTTGCCGCTCAAGCGAAACCAGGCAGATTCGAACGCTCGAAGGCCGCTCGACAGTGAGCTCGAGCGGTGTCTCCAGGAAGGGAAGTTCGCTCGAGCGAAGGCATTGGCCGCTCGAGCGAAATCAGGCAGAGTCGAACGCTCGACATGCGCTCGACAGTGAGCTCGAGCGAATGCGGAAAAGAAGTTCGCTCGACGCGCGCTCGACACGCCGCTCGAGCGAATGTTCTGTTTTCTGCCCAGAATTAGGGTTTTCCGCCGTGAGAGTATAAATAGGCCATTTATACTCATTTGTCCGTGTGTGTGCCTCAAGAACTCTGTGAAGAACAATATTTCTCCTCCTCCATTGTATTGTGATCCCTCATATATATAAATCCTTTGCAACTCCCGTGGATGTAGGCAATTTGTTGAACCACATAAATCTTGTGTTGTGTGTGATTGTTTTCTCTCCCATTTCATATATTTTTCACTTCATTGTCATCAGTTTTAGTAACATGGAATACGGACGTGATTGAGGCATGCATGCAACGGCAAACAGATGCGAAACGTGTAGGATGAGGAGTCTGATACAAGATCTTACGGGTTTGGGCTTTTTCTCTTAATTTTGAGTCTCAATTAATCCTAAACAAAAATATACTAGTTCCGTAAATTCCTCGACCCAAAACAAGATTCCATCCAAACCAAAATATTTAGTGATTTTAACTAAAATGGCAAGCCCCCAAAAAAATAAAAATTCAATATCTGTCAAAAATAAAATCAAGGACTCGTAATCTCTCCCATAAATTTATTCATAACCCCAAATGGGCTTTTCTATACCTATAAACCCAAAAATACTTAGAAAGCGGACATGGTGTTGGACTCAGGTGTTACAATTTTCTAGGAAAATGGTGGAATTTATGTTAGGTCATTTTCTAGAAAAATAGCGGATGTTTTAATGGATATATTTTTGGGCCAAATAGAATTTTGGCTTGCGTGGAAAATTATTCATTTTGGGAAAGGATGACTTTTGGGTCTCATGCATCTATCATCATGTGCATACATATTGTTATTGCATGAATGTATTTTTATTTTGTGAGCTATTTGGATTATTACTTACCTGCGGTACCGTTTCTTAATGCCATAAATTTTGTTGCAGATGAGGATGCGGCTCTGCCGGAGGAGTGATCGGGAATCACTTTCTCATGGGATGGGATTTGTTTCCCGCTTTTGGGTTACTGTATTTTGGTTTATTATGCTTTCACTGGATAACCGTATTGCTTTTTAAAAAGTTTTGGTTTAAGTGAACATGTATTTAAACAAATTCTGATACTTAGTTGATCGACTTAATTTATCTATTGTATCTTTTGTCTTACATGTGTTGCATGTGCACACACTTAGCAGTTGTCGTAGGGGTGTGTGACTCATGTTGTCATCATCCTGACGCCTTGATTTCCAAGTGTCAGTACGTGGGAGTTGTGGGCGTCACAAGATTGACTACACTGAGACATTCCCACTAGTAGCCAAGATGGTGACTGTCCGTTGTCTTTTGTCTATAGCTGCCATTCACGGATGACATTTACATCAATTGATGTAAATAATGCCTTCCTTTATGGTGAATTAGAGGAAGAGATCTTTATGACCAAACCACAAGGGTGGTTCTAATCAAGTTTGCAAACTTTAGAAGAGTATTTATGGCTTAAACCAAGCCTCATGACAGTGGTATGCCAAACTCACTGCTTGTTTGTTAAATTTTGGATTTTCCCAATCCAAGGTAGATTACAGTTTATTTATTAAGGCTACTAACAACTTTTTTCCATCTCTTCTAATGTATGTTGATGATATTTTGGTGACCACGGATTCTCTTGATTCTATAGCTACTCTCAAGGTTTTTCTCAATGACAATCTCAAGATCAAAGATCTTGGTCCTCTTTAATTTTTTATTGGTATTGAGGTGGCCAGATCTTCCAAAGGAACTCATATTTCTCAATGCAAGTATGCATTAGAGATATTTATAGATTTTGGCACTTTGGGATCTAAACCAGCCAAGGTTCCAATGGACCAAAATTTAAAACTTAGCAAAGATTCTAGCCTTGAGTTGCAAGACCCCTCTACTTATCATAGACTAGTTGGAAGGCTTCTATAGTTAACTATAACTCGTCTTGATATCAGCTTTGCAGTCCACACACTCAGTCGATTTATGTCCAGGCCAACTACTGCTTAAATGGCTGCTGCTCACAAGGTTTTGAGGTACCTTAAGGCAACTCCTAGTCAAGGACATCTTCTTGCTACTCATTCAATGACTTGATGTTACTTATCTGAGGGCTTGCTGATTTTGTTAATAATTTTCCATGTAACTAAGATCTTTCTCCGCCACAAGTGAGGGCTTATCAATAAAGTTTTGGAAGTACTGTCCTCCTTTAAAAAAAAAAAGAAATGAAAAAGAAAAATGATCTCTTTTGTCCTCTAAAAAAATTACAAAAAACCAAAATAAAAAAACAATATATTCCTTTCATTTTGTCTAAAATTAAAAACAATGCTTCCCCGATGCGGCCCTCCTATTTTATCGGCTCCTCCGTCACTCTTTCCACATCCTAGCCACCTTAACTTTTGTCCCTCTCTCTACACTCCACCTACGTGATCTTTCGTCACTTTTTTCATATAATTAGATTACATTTTTCTCCTTATTTTTTTCTTTTCTCCAAAATTTGAAAGTTTGTTGGTTTTATGAAAATAAAACACTGTAAAAAACAGAGGAGAACTTCAACCAACACTTGTTTGATTGATTCTAAATATGTTCTACGTATGCCATAAACCAAATACAACTTATAAGCAATCTTGAAACAATCAGCAACTAATGACAGATTGTTCCAAAGCAAAACATTAACTGAGTTGGCTAAAAATAACAAAAGGCTAAAAATAGAGTTTATTGAGAAACTGCATCAGCATCAATGTGCAGCAGCTTCAATACTCCTCCTTGATGCATTTTTTTGAAACTCCAAGCATCATACACAGCTTCTGAAATTTGTCTCTAGGAAGTGCCTTCATAAAGATGTCAGCCATTTGTTCCTCTGACTTACAGAATTTAAGCTTAATTTCTCCTTTGGTAGCAACTTCTCTTAGATAGTGATACTTGATTGCTATATGCTTAGTTCGGCTATGATAAACTAAATTCTTGGCCATTGCAATTATTGACTTATTATCACAGAAAATCTCAACTGGAAGTTGTTGCTTTGCGCCCATATCTTCAAGTATTCTAGTCAGCCATATAACTTGATTTACAGCATTGGCAACAGCAACATACTCTGCTTTTGCTGTAGATTGAGCCACAGATCCTTGTTTCTTCGAGCCCCATGAGAAAACACCTGATCCTAGATTGAAACAATATCCTAAAGTGCTCTTCACATCATCAATTGAACCAGCCCAATCACTATTTGTATATGCAATTAATTTTGAATAAGAACACGGCTTAAACAAAATGCCAAACTTCAAAGTGCCTTGAACATATCTCAGCACCCTTTTTGCAGCTCCAAAATGGACTTGACTGGGATTTTGCATAAACCTAGACAACATGCATATAGCAAACATGAGATCAGGTCGTGTATAAGTGAGGTACAACAAACTTCCAATCAAACTTCTATAGGCAGCACCATCTTCCATTTTTCCCCCATCTTCTTTCTTGAATTTCTCATTTGCAATTAAAGGAGTTGCCACTGATTTGCAATTAGACATATTGAACTTCTTAAGCAAATCTTCAGCACACTTCCTTTGAGAAATAAAAATGCCATCATCTTGACATACTTCTATACCAAGAAAGTAATGCATTAAACCCAAATCACTCATTTCAAAAGACTTCATCAACTCTTGCTTGAATTCTTCAATCATCTTTGAGTCATTTCCAGTTATGATTAAATCATCAACATATAAGGAGACTATGAGTGGATTTTTACCTTTGATTTGAACATAAAGTGTAGGTTTACTCACACTTTTCTTGAAGCTTTGTTCACCAAAGTAACTATCGATCTTGCTATACCATGCTCTAGGTGCTTGTTTAAGCCCATATAGAGCTCTTTTCAGTTTAAACACCTTGCCATCTTCCTTCTTGAAGCCTTCGGGTTGCTCCACATACACTTCCTCTTCAAGTTCTCCATTGAGGAAAGTTGATTTAACATCAAGTTGAGAGATCTTCCAACTCCTTTGAGTTGCTAGTGCAACAACAGTTTTGATGGTGTCCAATCGAGCTACTGGAGCATAGGTTTTATTGAAATCTATCCCAGGCTGTTGTGAGTACCCTTTAGTAACCAACCTTGCTTTGCATTTCTTTAATGACCCATCAGGATTAAGCTTCCTTTTTATAAATCCATTTAACTCCAATGATTTCTTTGCTGTCAGGACAAGGAACAAGCTCCCAGGTATTGTTCTTTTCAATCATCTTAATCTCCTCCTTCATTGCATCAACCCAAACTGATTCTTTCAAAGCAGCCACATAATTTTCAGGTTCCAAAGAGGCATAGTTGCAAGATTCATAAATTTCACTTAGAGGTCTTAACCTTCTAGGAGGTGACTCGGGTGAAGATTGATTTGAAACTTTAAAGTTGCTATCATAACTTTGTGCTGAAGTTGGTGTTGCTGCCTGATTATCTTCATCATTTTCCATCCTCACTTTAGGTTCTTCAGTTTCTGGTATAGTCAATGGCTGATTTGAGTCTTCATCTTTCTCCCAACTCAAGGTTGAGTGTTCATCAAACACCAGATCTATACTGGTTACCAGCTGCTGAGTTTTTAAATTGAAGACTCTATATCTTTTGGATTGAGAGTTATATCCAAGGAAAATTCCCTTTACTGACTTTTCTTCTAACTTGTGCCTTTTTTGCTTAGGGACATGGATATATCAAATACATCCAAAAATTTTCAGATGCTCAGCATTAGGTTTGATCCCACTCCAAGCTTCAATGGAAGTTAAATTTTTCATAGCTTTTGTAGGACATCTATTCAAGAGATACACAGCTGTGTTAACAGCTTTAGCCCATAACTTTTTAGGAAGTCCTTTTGCCATTAGCATAGACCTGGCCATCTCCATGATAGTCCTATTTTTCCTCTCTGAGACTCCATTTTGTTGTGGAGTATAGGCAACAGTCAACTGGTGTTCCAACCCTTCATTTTTGCAAAACTCATCAAACTTTTTAGAGTTAAACTCAGTGCCTCTATCACTTCTCAAAGTTTTGAGTCTTCTACCACTTTGGTTCTCAACAAGCAATTTAAATTTCTTAAAAATTTCAAATACTTCTGATTTTTCTTTGAGAAAGTACACCCAAGTCATTCTAGAAAGATCATCAATAAATAAGATGAAGTACCTGTTTTGACTTTGTGAAGGAATTCTCATAGGACCACATAAATCTGTATGCACAAGTTCCAAAGCTGTTTTGGCTCTCCATGCTTCTCCTTTTGGAAAGGATTCTCTATGTTGTTTTCCCAACATGCAACCTTCACACACGACCATATTTTGATCCAGAAGAGGTAAGTTTCTCATCATATTTTTTGATTTAACAACCTTAGTGCATTAAGGTTATAATGTCCAAACCTTTGATGCCTTAAGGTAGTTTCATCATTTTTAACCGCAAGAGCCTTCGGGTATTGCCAATAGATTGGAAAATTTCTCCCATTTCCCATCTTCACTTCAGCCACCACATGATTGTTGTTCTTTATATTGTAAATAGTGCATTGATCATCTTCAAAGTGAAGGGTGTATCCGTTTTGCATCATCTGTCCAACACTTAGCAGACTTTGATCAAGGCTTAGAAGTAACAGCACATTATTTATAAATCTGGTTCCCCTTTTGGTTTCCAAAGCTACTATGCCTTTGCCTCTTGCCTCCACCAGATCACCATTTCTGAGTTTGATTTTTACCTTAACAAAATCATCAATCCAAGAAAATAGACTTGAATCTGGTGTCATGTGGTTGCTACAGCCACTATCGAGAAACCATTCCCTTTTTTGTTCAGCAGCCACTTGACAAGCATAAAACAACTGCTCTTCCTTATCCTCTGTAAAATTTTCTTGTTGATTCTTGTCTTTAAACCTGCAATCCTTTTCTTCATGGCCAAAATTTTTGCAATTTGTACACTGAGGTTTGCCACAATGAAAGCAATTTTTCTCCAAGTGATTAGTTTTCTTGCAAATACCATAGGGTTGAAAATTACCTTTTGTAGCATACTTTTTTGATGACTCTCTCCATCTTTTGCCTTGCCCTTATACCCCTTTTTGAAATCCTTTTGCTTCTGATTTTTAAGATTGACTTTCAACTGAAATGCATTTTCAAGAGTAGCTTCATTCCTCCTGTCAATCCTTTGTTCATGTGCTTGTAGAGAACCCATCAATTCAGTAACTGAAAGTGTAAAGAGATCCCGAGATTCTTCAATGGCAGCAACAATCGAGTCATACTTCTTAGTTAAACTAATGAGGATCTTTTGTACGATTCTCTCATCAATTATGGCTTCTCCATAAGCCCTCATTTGATTAACTACAATGAGTTTTGAGTAATACTCTTTGGCTATTTCAGAATCTTTCATTTTAAGATTCTCAAGCTCCCTTCTCAACCCTTGAAGCTTAATAGTTTTAACTTTGCTATTTCCTTGAAACTCAAGTTGTAAAATTTCCCATGCTTGTTTAGAAGTTGTAGCTCTCATTAGTCTTGGAAATATAGATTCACTTACAGCTTGTTGCAGAGTGAATAATGCCTTTGCATCCTTCTGTTTTTCCAGCTTGACTTTGACTTGAAATTGAACCACCCCCACTTGAGCTTTCACTGGCTGTTGGAACTCCAGACTCGATGACATCCCATAGATTAAGAGACAAGAGCAAAGTCTTCATTTTTATGCTCCAGTAGTCATAATTTTCACCAGAAAAAATAGGAATTGAAGTGGATGAACCAGGGGCAGCCATTTTTCCCAAGAAGATCTGACCGGCTCTAATGCCAATTGTTGGTTTTATGAAAATAGAATACTGTCAAAAACAGAGGAGAACTTCAACCAACACTTTTTTGATTGATTCTAAATATGTTCTACGTACGCCATAAACTAAATACAACTTATAAGTAATCTTGAAACAATCAGCAACTAATGACAGATTGTTCCAAAGAAAAACATTAACTGAGTTAGTTAAAAATAGAGTTTATTGAAAAACAGCATCATCATCAATGTGCAGTAGCTTCAATAAAGTTTCAATCTTTTTCCTTTCGATCACCTACGGTACTGATCAATACATGCCATCAGATCAAGCCATGCAAAAATGATGCAGTTGCAAGGGATTGAATGATTAAGATTTTCTAATTTTAATCAAGTTTCTATTTACTACTCAGGTACCTTTTGAATTATAAGCATTGAATCCAAAAACATTTCCTTGCATTGATATGCAAAAACTTCTATAGATTTGATTGATTTTATATGAGCTCTAACCCCAAACACAAAAGATGCGTGCTTCAAGTCATGCATGCTCAACGTGAACCTCATGGCGTGCATGACTTCAGCAGGTCTGACAACGAAGATTTCTAACCAGATAGGAGATTAAACAATTATAGTACTCAACCAATGAGGGCTACTGATTATAAAAGTCCATACATTTCCTCCCTCACACGCACTCAAATTCTATACTTCTATTTTCACAATGACAGCAACATGAACATGAGCTGCTTCAAATATTTGAATAATCAAATACCCCATTGTCTACCATGAAGTTATCTTTCCTCAAAAAACCAAGTTGGCAGTCTCCATACATTACTCAACATGTCTGCTGCAATAGTCACTCTAAAACTGCAGGCATTGAAAGTGAAAAGAGTGCTCTGGCGATTTCCTGATTAGTGTTCTCCAACATGATGTTAGTCGCTTGGAGGCACAAGTGCTTGCTCTTGACTCTTCTTGCTTTCAATGTTCTTTCAGAAGCATCAAGATTGCTTAAGGAATATTGGGAACAGATGCTGCCTAAGAACCTCCCCTATCCTTCCTCATCCCCCTCCAAATGCACAAATTCTCTAACTTCATCCTCTTCTACAACCTGGAGGGCCAACAAAAACCTCCCTTCCTCAAATGGGAAGGTCTAGTTGCGATCTAAAGAACTTTAATTTGACGCCTCCCTCTAAACTGTAAGAAAGGCAGTTTTAGAATTGTACTAACTAGAAGGAAGCTTGTAGATATTCACAAACTAGTCTTTCTATCAATCTAATGTCGTATGAACAGATTAGCACCATTGGAGATTTATTTCACTTTCTCAATAGGTATAGTAGTATGTACTCTGTTGTAAAGATAGTAGAGAGTTGCATTCAAAATAGAACAACTTTATAGAGGACGATTTCTGAAAATACTTTTGTATTCTCCTTTGGAGAGGCTTTTCTTGCTTGATGCCAACTACCACTATATATGGTGATGAACTGATAAATTTTTTATGAGGGAATTGTGGGTAAGGGGGATCCAATTTCCAGATATCCTTCATTAGAGAGGGACAATGCTATTTGCAAATCCTATAAGGTATTTGGGCATTCAACCAACTTTTATGTGCAGATTGAGCGTGTGAAGACTATTTGAAGTCTTTTTTTTCCATGTTATTCCCTTAGAATGTGAAGAATGTGCTCTTCTCTTTTGTTTCCACAGATAGGATAAGATGAGATGAGTTGAGATAAAAGTTGTAAGTTGAATTAAATATTGTTAAAATATTATTTTTATTTTGAGATTTGAAAAAGTTGAATTTTTTATTTTATTTTATGTGGATATTTTGAAAAATTGTAATAATTAGATGAGATGAGATGAAAATGGTTGTGAAAACAAACGAGACTTTAGTGTTGTTTGGATAATGAGATAAGATGATATGGTTTTAGATGAAAATTGAAATTAAAGTTGAATAAAATATTGTTAAAATATGATTTTTTTAATATTATTACTGTTTTGTGATTTAAAAAAAATTGAATTGTTTATTATATTTTGTGTGAAAATTTGAAAAAGTTGTGATGATAAAATGAGATGAGATGAAACACTTTCACTATCTAGACCGGCTATGTTAGGGAATTTTGTAGAAAGTTTTGTTTAAACACCTAGAGTGTTCGGCTTCTTTTTGCTATAAGTTTTCATCAAAGCTTGTACTTTTGTTTCATCTTGAAGAGGATTAGGCTGCATGTGTGTGTGTGTGTGTGGGAGCTAGTTCTTATGGGAATTAATTTGAACTTAAAATTTCTAGGATGATCTCTTTCAGATTCATTGTATTTTGCATTTTTTTGGACTAACAGAGTCACATGAGAAGTTCCATAACTGAACATAAAGCATTATGTACGTCAACTGAGCATCCCATGCAAGCAGTCGAAGCAGTACGTCTTTGTTTATTTATTTATTTATCAAGACAACTTGAAGCATGCAGTATGTCAATCAAGTATAAATTACTAAAGATATGTTCGCAGAGCATTATGACAATTTATAGCAGTTCAGTAACTTATAATATTACAACTGCAAGAACATAAAACAAAGGCAATGCCATACGAGAAAGAGTGAAACACGTAAAAAGAAACACAGGAAAAACAGGCACTCATTGCAAAGTCGCTAACCAAATTAGATAACAACTATAAAGGATGCGTCGTACCCATATAAGGGAATGCGCATACAGAACAAATGCAGGAAATTGCATATATGCATGAGAAGAAAATGACATCAACATCCGTATTCATCTTCCATCTCCCAAGGCGGATGTTCCATGGTCAATATTCATGCTATGATGATATCCAGTAGTTATAGTACTGCTACTTTCCCCATATCTGTTAGCCTCGCATGTCTCACCAAGCAAGTGTTCGACCTCTTCCGAATTTGCTTCCAAGTTAACCCAGGGATGCTTCTGCATCTTTCTTATTCCTTCTAATTCCATTGCTACTTCCTTCATTTTAGGCCTCTCATCTCCTTTTACAGCTAAGCAGCTCCTTGCAAGCTCCACAAATTGTTGGATCTGCTCCTTATTTCCTTCTGCAACAATGTGATTTTCAAGAATTTCAAACAATCTTTCCTCTTTCATGGAAGAAATGAAATACATAGCCAGACTTCTTTGCTCCTCGGTTCTAGCAAATGAAAGTGCCTCCTTTCCTGTAAGTAGCTCCACGAGAACCACCCCAAAGCTATAGACATCACTTTTCTCTGTCAAATTGTTTGTTTGCAAGTATTCAGGATCCAAGTATCCAAGAGTTCCTTGCACTACAGTGGCTAGTTGCGTTTGATCTCTCGGAACCAATCTTGAAGTTCCAAAGTCGGAGACTTTTGCAGTGAAATCATCATCAAGCAGTATATTTGTTGATTTTACATCCCTATGAATTATAGGTATTGAGGCTGCAGAGTGCAGATACCATAGTGCCTCAGCTGTTTCTGCAGCTATCCGCAAACGGGTTTCCCAAGTAAATGTGGATGCATTGCTTTCTTGATGAATGTACTTAAAAAGGGTACCTTTTGGGACAAATTCGTAGACAAGCAAAGGAACTTGTGTCTCTAAACAACATCCCAAGAGCTTGACAACATGTCTGTGATTAATTTGGGAGAGCACAACAACCTCATTGATGAATTGTTCAATTTGGTTTTCATCCTCTATCTTGGACTTCTTGATGGCAACAATCTTATTATCTGGTAAAAAACCTTTGTAAACCGTACCAAAACCTCCTCGGCCAATTATCCTGCTCTCATCATAGTTTTTGGTAGCCTTCTGCAGCTGTTCAACAGTAAAGATTTTGAGTGTTTCTGTGGATCCTTCTTGTCTGCCGAGTCGCTGTTCTAAAATCAAACCTCCATTCTGTTGAAAGAACTTTTCTCTTAGCTTCATTATCTTTCTTTTTTTGTATCCGAAGTACAGCCAAGAGGTAAACAAAAGCATACAAATAAAGCCTCCTCCAGCACCTGCAATATTTGAAGTACCATAATTACAAAATGTAGCTTCGAAGGCTTGACGAAGATTTTCATCATCACATTGGTGGTACATTGGAAAAAGAAATAAGATATATAAATAAAGTTTAAAGTATTTATGCAATTAGAAACTACCTTCATATTTTATTTTTGAAAAAGAAAATCCTAGTCATGATGTAGCTTAATTGTAAGCAAAGAAGGTCTTTGAAGTGGACGTACGCAAAGCTGGTCATGATTGGATATCATAGTCGACCGATCTCATTCATTTGGAAAGAATGAGTATTCATGATGAATTAAATATCTAGCCGGCTACTTCGACATTTCTACATACAAACAAATGTAAGGTGGGTCGTCGTCAACTCTGAATATCATCCAGCGACTAAAAATATTATAAATATATATTATATATTATAAATATATATATACATTTGTGGAAAGTGATCTCTAGAAATTTGTGGAAAGTGCCCTTCTTCCACAGTGATTAAGTTTGAAGAGTCTTCTTGACTTTTCTAATTGGAAACTACCTGGAAAAGGGGTGAAAAATTACAGAAAGCGGAAACACGTGTCGATAAAGCAAATTATTTTTACCCCAGAGGTCTGCAGAGCAGCAAAAGCTAGCAAAATCAACTCAAAAAGAAAAAGCTAATTCAAAGGAAAAGTAGGAAGGAGGGAAGCAATGTTTTTAACTTTAGGCAAGGAAAATATTCCCCAATCTCTTGAAGGGTTAAATCAAAGTGGCATGACCGACCAAGACAAGGTACAATTTCCAAATCATTGTCTGTTTTACTCTAAAAATTCTTGTCACCTACATTGGTTTAACATTAGCTTTTTTTTTTCCATGCAAGTTTGAGAAGGCCAAGGTTATGTATCAAGCACTAGAAAAATGCTCCTTCCAGTTCGAGCATTGTTGGCACCTATTGAAGGACCAACCTAAGTGGATTTGGAGAGCCACAAATCCTGATCCAAAGCGAAGGAAGACGATGTCCCCATCCCCGACCCCAACTCGATGTTCTGGCGCTACAGTTGATTCTGTTTTTGATATCGAGGCGGATCAAATGCTAGAGAATGAAGTTATCGAGCCCGACCGACCAATTGGAAGGAAAGCTGAGAAAGGAAAACGAAAGGCCCAAGGCAGGCAAGCAGAGGAGAATTTCCAACTCAGGAAGATGAAATATACTCTTTTGGAGGAGTCACGCGCTCAGGAGAAAGAGTTTTATCGCCTTAAAGTCGAGAAGATGGAGTATGACAAAGAGACAGAGGCCAAAAAATTTCATCTAGAGGATGAAAGACTGAGGTTGGAGGCCGAGAAGGTGTCGCTGGATCGAGAAAAAGAGCTCAGTAAAATTCGGCAAGAGGACGAACGGCTGCGGTTGGAGGCTGAGAAAGTGGAGCTCGCGAAGAAGGAATCAGATCAGCGCATCATGATGATGGATGTGAGTGTTATGCCAGAAATGCAGCGACTTTATTTCCAGCAACTACAGAGGGAAATAATGGCGAGACGCATTAGAGATGCCAATTTGGAATGATTCTCTGTATTCATGTTATTTATTTTATGTTTGGGACAATTATTGCAAATGGACAATTATCTTGTTTACCATTAATTATATATGCGTAAAAAATATGTAAAAGACCATTTATGTATTTGATAATATGGAATGATTAATTACGTTGTGCAATTAATGACTCAATGAAATTTTCAGAAACAAACTTGATTACCATTAATACATTCGAGATATTGATAACAATAACGAAATACAAAATACAAAAAAACAGAAATTAAACATAGGTCACCAATTACATTAAGGAAATAATAATATCTAGAGCAACCCCGACTAATGTTGTGAATATAAAAGCCATTGATGTTCGATTAGATCTTCTTGAAGTTGAAGATGTGCCGAGCTGTCTCTAATATCATGATGACGCTGGATGAAGTCCGCAAGCTCAGTTGTATGATTGCGCGACAATTCGGGGAGATCATCATCAAGTTGATCATATTCAATGTTCAGACTCTCATTATCATCACGCTCGTCTTCAATTATCATATTATGTAGAATAACACATGCTTTCATTATATTTGTTAGTACCTTCACTTTGAACATTCGAGAAGGTCCACGAATGATAGCAAATCGTTGTTGAAGTACCCCGAATGCACGCTCGACATCTTTTCTTGCGGATTCTTGTGCTTTCGCAAAATTTTTCTTCTTATTCCCACGTGGTGATGGAATCGTCTTCACAAAAGTTCGCCACTTGGGATAAATACCGTCCGCAAGGTAATAGCCCATCGTATAGTCGTTACCATTGATAGTGTAATTGACTTGAGGAGCACGCCCTTGGGCAAGTTCCGTAAAAATAAAAGATCTCTCTAGCACATTAATATCGTTATGTGAACCGGGCATACCAAAAAATGCATGCCATATCCAGAGATCATATGAAGCAACTGCTTCTAAAATAATAGTTGGTTCACGGATGTGGCCGGAGTACATACCTTTCCAAGCTGAGGGACAATTTTTCCACTTCCAATGCATGCAATCAATGCTTCCTAGCATTCCTGGGAATCCCTGTTGTTCACCAACCGCAAGCAATCGGGCTATATCATTAGCAGTTGGCGACCTTAGATATTCTTCTCCAAAAACACTTACTACTGTCTCAGTAAATTTTTTGAGGCTCTCCATTGCGGTGCTTTCACCAATACGTATGTATTCATCCATAAAATCTCCAGTAACCCCATACGCCAGCATTCTAAGTGCTGCGGTGATTTTTTGCATAGAAGATAAACCGAGTCGGCCGCATTATCTCTTCTTTGGACGAAGTACGGCTCGTAAGACTCTACTTCATTTAGAATACGAAGAAATAGGGGACGACTCATCCGAAATCTCCTTCGAAATAGATTCGAGGGATATACTGGATTTTCAGCGAAGTAATCACGAAATAGGCGCTCGTGTCCCTGAATATGATCACGCCGAATAAACTTACGACGTTGGCTATTGCCACGTCGTCTGGATGACTGTCCATCCGCCTCCATGCTTTGAACATCGCTATCATCTTCAGAGGATACGTATGTCAATAATTTGCGAAAGAAAGTGCGAGCCATTTGATGAAAGGAGTAGGAGATCAAATGATACAATTTCTGTTTGGTTCTATGGAGGAAATGAGGCTTGAGTTTGCATTTTTATAAAGGAGTAAAAATGTTACCGTTAGAGAGAAGACAAAAAATGTTACCGTTGGAGAAAAGACAAAAAAAGTTACCGTTGGAGAAAAAACAAAAAATATTACCGTTTGAGAAAAGACAAAAAATATTACCGTTGGAGAAAAGACAGAAAATATTACCGTTTAATAAAATTAATAAATTTTATCATCAATACGTGACTTTTGGTTTTTCATTAGAGATATTGAGTATTCTTTTAATTAAATTTGCCATCACGTTAGAAAATGCACTAATTAATAAAAAATAGCTGATTTTTATATTGAGGAATGCTATACAACCTCCCACACTCTACACTCCATTTTTTTTTTAATATTTTTTTTGAGTTTATTCTTTTTAAATTAATTTAATTATTTTATTCATTATTTATATATTAAAAATTTGATAAAAGATAAAATAATAAAAATTAAAAAAAAATGTGGAGTGTGGAGGTTGTGTGAATAGTATGAGGTTGAGTAGATTTTTTCTTTTATAATACGAATTTCAATTTAAATATAAAATATTGTATTGGATAGTCAAAATCTCCAATAAATATTTAGTAGAAAATGATATTTGAAAAAAAAGATAATAAGACAAAATAGTTAGTAGTTAAGATTGTAAATGGAAGAGAGAGAAAAAAGTAATAAAAAAAGATTAGAGAAATATTATTTAAAATAATAGAGATAGGGATGAGGAATGAGATGTAAGAGGTTTTTAGAAAATAAACAAATTTCAAGAAAAAATTTAAGAAAATGAGTATTTGAATTAAATTATAAGATTGAGAAAATAAAACCGGACGTGGATGCTCTTAATACTACTATTATAAGAGATCTTTAGAAATTTGTGTACGCGTAAGTGTAGCTGGAAAGTGCCTTTCTTCCACAGTGAACAAGTGTGAAGGGACTTCTTGACTTTTCTATTTGAAAACCACCGGAGTGAAAATTTACATGATTTGTTTAACCTTTTATTTTCTAAAATTCTTGTAAGGCACGTTGAAATATAATCTGGATTTGTATTTTCTATGTAACATGTTTAATACCTTCTTTTGTTTTTTTTTTTTTTATCATAGACTATTTCTAGTGACTTAGAGTCGCTGGAAATTATTTTTCCTTGCAATAATATTTCCAGTGATTAAACAGGAACAAGGAAAGTACGGTGCATACTTTTTTGAAGGTTGATGTTGCCATTCTTATGTCGTGTGCCCCTTCTGCACCTCTACTTTTCTAATAGTGAGTCAAGCTTTGTCTTTATTTTATCGTAATCAAAGTCTTTGCCTAGTTTCTTTTGGGTTAAATGAATTGAAAAGATAACATTACCCTACTTTCCAAAAAACAAATGTTGATGTTTGCATGATGATGTCATCTCATCCTAATAGATAAGAGCGGCTATAAAATTTTCTATTTGGAAACCACCTGGAAAATGATACTGTACGTCCCCATCCCCAACAAACCCCAATCGGTTTCCCCTTCCCCCGCGTCTTCTTCTCCGTCGGTTGGCCCCCTTTTTCTGTTCGCATCTCCATCGGTACGGTAGCTCTCCAGGCTTGTAAGTTTCCGTTTGGTTTCTTTGTGGTTTCTCCTTCGATTCTTTTTGTGGTTCTCTATTTGGGATTTTCTGTTGAGATTGGCCACGACGCCATGACCGATTTCTCTTCTCCTCAAGTCTGTGAGGGATCTTTTTCGAATTGAAAAATTAAAAGCCATGATCTAGATCTTGGTCTGAATAGTATTTCACAGGTTTGAATCTCGATCGATAGTTGAAGATTTGGGATTTTTTGCTGCAATGTCCGAATTCCTTTATCCTTGGTCCGAATCCTTGGATCATGATTTCTGATGTTTTGAAGATTTATTTGATGGAATCGTTTATGCTCTCTATTTGAATCGTATTATTGTTCACTTATTGCCATTGAATACCTTGCGAAATTTAGAGGATGTTGTTTTGGTATCTCTGTGCATTTTCGATGTTCTTGTTTTGGTATTTCTGTGCATTTTCTCGGTTGTTGTTTTGGTATCTCTGTGCACACTGATTGTCAAGATTTTGGTTCACTGTAATTGTGAGATTTTGAGAAATTACAGTGATACATCTGTTTGGGACTTTTCTGTTGTTGATTCGATTATTTCCAATATGCATGCTCTTTTAGAACACTGCTATGTATAATTTGTCGTTACTAAATCAAATCTGTCAATGCTTTTTTGGTTGAGAAAAAACCACAATTGTCCCCTATTACATACCTGAGTCTTGCCTAATTTCTATTTTGCATATTTTCCATTTTTATTGTAAATGTACAATAATAGATCATCAACTATGGATGATCATGTGTTCTGTGAGGCTCCCCCGTGGTCCCAAAATTCTGCAATTGGTTGGAATTTGATACTTCTTTTACAATCCTCATTTTTGTTGTTCTCATTTTTTTCCCCTTTCATTGGTATTATTTTGGTGGATTGCCGCCATTATCAGCCATGAGACTGATTTGTGTTACAGGTCCCAAACTCAAAACTGTAACTTGTTTGGTTATTAAAAAGAAATCTGTTATGTATTGTGATGTATAGACATTGAAAGAGGCAGAAAATTCTTTTGTAGGATCTTCCATATCTATGATTTAATGATAGGCCCATATACTATTCTGTTCTATATTTGTTTGTACTTTTTGGTTGGTATTATTTTGCCGATCAGCCATTTAACATTTTATAAAATACTGCAATTTGGTTTGAAAGTAGTATAACACATTGGTTGTTAGTATCAATAATGTGTGCACTGCCTCATAACACGGTTTTCAAGTTTATATTATTTTATCAAAATGGAACTTTATGAGTTGGTCTAATCACATATTCATTGGTCTAACATTTTGTCACTTTGCTGTTCCTTAACTATAATATTACCATTTGTTGGTCATTGAGTAATTTCTTCGTTAGAATTGGGTCATCTGCAGTGTTTCGTGTCATTCGGGGGAGGGGGGAATATAATTAGGCTGTGATGATGGGGTTAATTCAAGAGTGTAATTGGGGCCCCATCGATATGGCGGGGTAATCGTTACTCGAATAGGCCAAGTTGCAGTTTGTGGTACTCTCCATAAACTGCAATCGGGGTTCGGGTGAGGTTTTGCAGCCGATCGATGCTGGACTCCTTGATTACCCATGTTGAAGCTTGTTACACCATTCTGAGCCACATTTATTGTCTTACTCAATATGGGGAACCGGATGGGAATGCTCTTATTTTGTGGTTTGTGATTTGCATGCTGTTTGTTGTTGTTTTTTATTCTGTTGCGATAGATGTGTAATGTGTAAATTAAACCCTCTCGGCTGTGATGATGAAAATCGTATGTGAAGATTAGGGATATTTATGGCCATCTCCTCAATGGTTAGGTAACCCGGACGGCCAACATGTCCTGGCAACCGGTCGTTGCTGCCATGAGTGGGTGGCCATATTTCCATAATTTGACCATTCAGTTCCTGAGCCCCCACTGAAACCCATAATTCTTTGTGATGGGAATTTGATCGACTTTTTCATTATTTTTTTAGAAATGGATTCCCAAGACCCTGGACACATGTACTTCACCAATCTCCTTAGTCAAGATCCTCAACTCGACCCCACTTTGACCGGGCATAGTGGAACATCTCCATTAACCATTGATGACTCTCCACCCCTACCCCCTAACGAGCCTATCGGCAATAGGAAATCAGTGTGGGGTGCGAATTTCACCCCTGAAGAAGACAAGTTACTTGTCTCCGCATGGCTAAATTGTAGCCTAGATGCCGTTCAGGGAACAGATCAAAAATACTCTCAACTTTGGAAAAAAATTTCTGAATACTTCCAACAATTTAAAGAAACCAGCCATGAGTAGACAATAAAGTCTTTAATTCATCGTTGGTCGGTTATCCAAAAGGCGACAAACAAGTTTTGTGCGAAACTAGCCCAAGTTGAAGGGTTAAATCAAAGTGGCATGACCGACCAAGACAAAGTACAATTTCCAAATCCTTGTCTCTTTTACTTTAAAAATTCTTGTCACCTACATTGGTTTAACATTAATTTTTTTTTCCATGCAAGTTTGAGAAGGCCAAGGTTATGTATCAAGCACTAGAAAAATGCTCCTTCCAGTTCGAGCGTTGTTGGCACCTATTGAAGAACCAACCTAAGTGGATTTGGCGAGCCACAAATCATGATCCAAAGCAAAGGAAGACGATGTCCCCATCCCCGACCCCAACTCGATGTTCTGGCGCAACAGTTGATTCTGTTTTTGATATCGAGGCAGATCAAATGCTAGAGAATGAAGTTATCGAGCCCGACCGACCAATTGGAAGGAAAGCTGAGAAAGGAAAACGAAAGGCCCAAGGCAGGGAAGCGAAAGGCCCAAGGCAGGGAAGCAGAGGAGAATTTCCAACTCAGGAAGATGAAATATACTCTTTTGGAGGAGTCACGCGCTCAGGAGAAAGAGTTTTATCGCCTTAAAGTCAAGAATATGGAGTATGACAAAGAGACAGAGGCCAAAAAATTTCATCTAGAGGATGAAAGATTGAGGTTGGAGGCCGAGAAGGTGTCGTTGGATCGAGAAAAAGAGCTCAGTAAAATTCGGCAAGAGGACGAACGGCTGCGGTTGGAGGCTGAGAAAGTGGAGCTCGTGAAGAAGGAATCAGATCAGCGCATCATGATGATGGATGTGAGTGTTATGCCAGAAATGCAGCGACTTTATTTCCAGCAACTACAGAGGGAAATCATGGCGAGACGCATTAGAGATGCCAATTTGGAATGATTCTCTGTATTCATGTTATTTATTTTATGTTTGGGACAATTATTGCAAATGGACAATTATCTTGTTTACCATTAATTATATATGCGTAAAAAGTAATGTAAAAGACCATTTATGTATTTGATAATATGGAATGATTAATTACGTTGTGCAATTAATGACTCAATGAAATCGTCAGAAACAAACTTGATTACCATTAATACATTCGAGATATTGATAACAATAACGAAATACAAAGATAAAAAAAGCAGAAATTAAGCATAGGTCACCAATTACATTAAGGAAATAATAATATCTAGAGCAACCCCGACTAATGTTGTGAATACCTAAGCCATTGATGTTCGATTAGATCTTCTTGAAGCTGATGATGTGCCGAGCTGTCTCTAATTTCATGATGACGCTGGATGAAGTCTTGAAGCTCAGTTGTATGATTGCGCGACAATTCGGGGAGATCATCATCAAGTTGATCATATTCAATGTTCAGACTCTCATTATCATCACGCTCGTCTTCAATTATCATATTATGTAGAATAACACATGCTTTCATTATATTTGTTAGTTCCTTCACTTTGAACATTCGAGAAGGTCCACGAATGATAGCAAATCGTTGTTGAAGTACCCCGAATGCACGCTCGACATCTTTTCTTGCGGATTCTTGTGCTTTCGCAAAATTTTTCTTCTTATTCCCACGTGGTGATGGAATCGTCTTCACAAAAGTTCGCCACTTGGGATAAATACCGTCCGCAAGGTAATAGCCCATCGTATAGTCGTTACCATTGATAGTGTAATTGACTTGAGGAGCACGCCCTTGGGCAAGTTCCGTAAAAATAAAAGATCTCTCTAGCACATTAATATCGTTATGTGAACCGGGCATATCAAAAAATGCATGCCATATCCAGAGATCATATGAAGCAACTGCTTCTAAAATAATAGTTGGTTCACGGATGTGGCCGGAGTACATACCTTTCCAAGCTGAGGGACAATTTTTCCACTTCCAATGCATGCAATCAATGCTTCCTAGCATTCCTGGGAATCCCTGTTGTTCACCAACCGCAAGCAATCGGGCTATATCATTAGCAGTTGGCGACCTTAGATATTCTTCTCCAAAAACACTTACTACTGTCTCAGTAAATTTTTTGAGGCTCTCCATTGCAGTGCTTTCACCAATACATATGTATTCATCCATAAAATCTCCAGTAACCCCATACGCCAACATTCTAAGTGCTGCGGTGATTTTTTGCATAGAAGATAAACCGAGTCGGCCAGCATTATTTCTTCTTTGGACGAAGTACGGTTCATAAGACTCTACTTCATTTAGAATACGAAGAAATAGGGGACGACTCATCCGAAATCTCCTTCGAAATAGATTCGAGGGATATACTGGATTTTCAGCGAAGTAATCACGAAATAGGCGCTCGTGTCCCTGAATATGATCACGCCGAATAAACTTACGACGTTGGCTATTGCCACGTCGTCTGGATGACTGTCCATCCGCCTCCATGCTTTGAACATCGCTATCATCTTCAGAGGATACGTATGTCAATAATTTACGAAAAAAAGTGCGAGCCATTTGATGAAAGGAGTAGGAGATCAAATGATACAATTTCTGTTTGGTTCTATGGAGGAAATGAGGCTTGAGTTTGCATTTTTATAAAGGAGTAAAAATGTTACCGTTAGAGAGAAGACAAAAAATGTTACCGTTGGAGAAAAGACAAAAAAAGTTACCGTTGGAGAGAAAACAAAAAATATTACCGTTTGAGAAAAGACAAAAAATATTACCGTTAGAGAAAAGACAGAAAATATTACCGTTTAATAAAATTAATAAATTTTATCATCAATACGTGACTTTTGGTTTTTCATTGGATATATTGAGTATTCTTTTAATTAAATTTGCCATCACGTTAGAAAATGCACTAATTAATAAAAAATAGCTGATTTTTATATTGAGGAATGCTATACAACCTCCCACACTCTACACTCCATTTTTTTTTTAATATTTTTTTTGAGTTTATTCTTTTTAAATTAATTTAATTATTTTATTCATTATTTATATATTAAAAATTTGATAAAAGATAAAATAATAAAAATTAAAAAAAAATGTGGAGTGTGGAGGTTGTGTGAATAGTATGAGGTTGAGTAGATTTTTTCTTTTATAATACGAATTTCAATTTAAATATAAAATATTGTATTGGATAGTCAAAATCTCCAATAAATATTTAGTAGAAAATGATATTTAGAAAAAAAGATAATAAGACAAAATAGTTAGTAGTTAAGATTGTAAATGGAAGAAAGAGAAAAAAGTAATAAAAAAATATTAGAGAAATATTATTTAAAATAATAGAGATAGGGATGAGGAATGAGATGTAAGAGGTTTTTAGAAAATAAACAAATTTCAAGAAAAAATTTAAGAAAATGAGTATTTGAATTAAATTATAAGATTGAGAAAATAAAACCGGACGTGGATGCTCTTAATACTACTATTATAAGAGATCTTTAGAAATTTGTGTACGCGTAAGTGTAGCTGGAAAGTGCCTTTCTTCCACAGTGAACAAGTGTGAAGGGACTTCTTGACTTTTCTATTTGAAAACCACCGGAGTGAAAATTTACATGATTTGTTTAACCTTTTATTTTCTAAAATTCTTGTAAGGCACGTTGAAATATAATCTGGATTTGTATTTTCTATGTAACATGTTTAATACCTTCTTTTGTTTTTTTTTTTTTTATCATAGACTATTTCTAGTGACTTAGAGTCGCTGGAAATTATTTTTCCTTGCAATAATATTTCCAGTGATTAAACAGGAACAAGGAAAGTACGGTGCATACTTTTTTGAAGGTTGATGTTGCCATTCTTATGTCGTGTGCCCCTTCTGCACCTCTACTTTTCTAATAGTGAGTCAAGCTTTGTCTTTATTTTATCGTAATCAAAGTCTTTGCCTAGTTTCTTTTGGGTTAAATGAATTGAAAAGATAACATTACCCTACTTTCCAAAAAACAAATGTTGATGTTTGCATGATGATGTCATCTCATCCTAATAGATAAGAGCGGCTATAAAATTTTCTATTTGGAAACCACCTGGAAAATGAGTGAAAATTTACAGATCAAAAATGGAAACACGTGTCGATAAAGCAAATTATTTTGACTCCCGATGCAAAAGATAGCAAAACAGACTCAACAAGAAAAAACTATTTCTAAAGAAAAGTATGAAGGACGAAAGCAATGTTTTTAACTTTGGACAAGTAAAAGATTTTCCAATCTCTTTGTGGACTACTACAAAGTACCAAGAAGGTGGAACCAATTAGTTAAGCAATTAAGGTGAAGCCAATAAACATTTTATACTCCAATTATGGAATGTTTTATTCTTTATGTATCAAATTATCAAAACTAAAAGATGCCTTTAATTATTAAAAAAGATGGGCACATGGTACTCATTATATCTAACTTCAACTACTAAAGTCAATAAAAAATGTGAGGTGTATACAACAATGACCGTAGAATATAAGGGAGATATTTACATTCTACATTCTTTAATAGTTATAAAGATAATGTATCAGTATTAATAATCCAGAAAATCTACTTAACAGACTCACATTTTTTTATACCATTAAAAAATATGAATTTACTATTTTACCTTCAGTTATTTTATACTGATATATTGGGTGTGGGGTTGCTGTGTAGCAGTGCTCTTAATAATCTAATATAAAGTGTAAAACTTTTAGTACTTTTTAAAATATATAAAAAAAAATACTTCCAAGTGGAAAAAGAGCAAAAAACAAAAAGAAAAAAACGTAAACAGGGAGGAGGAAGACATGATGCAGGCCAGTCTGCAAAAGTTGCAAAACAACAAACGAAAATTAAGCAATTGATTGGACAAAAGATATCTTATCCAAAGAAAAAATTAAAGATTTCTACCTACAACAATAATTGAATTAGGTCACATGTTGATTTATGACTGACAAAGCAAATTAAATCATGGAATGTCGACTGGTAATTAAAAAAGTCTTTTTAATTTTTTGTTCTTTTCTTTTTTCTTCACGCATGCCCATGTTGAGTAGGAAGAGTAGTTGTCCTTGTTGGACTAACAACATTAATCAAGGAAGCTAGCTAGGATGCCTATTAAAAATCAATTATTCAAACGAAAAATGACTGAGTAGTACGTACTCTGTTGTAAAGATAGCAGAGAGTTGCATTCATAACAGAACAACTTTATAGGGGAAGATTTCAGAAAATACTTTTGTATTCTCCTTTTGAGAGGCTGTTCTTGCATGATGCCAACTACCACTATATATGGTGATGAACTAATAAATTTTTTATGGTGATGAACTAATAAATTTTTTATAAGGGAATTGTGGGGGAAGGGGGATCCGATTTCCAGATATCCTTCATTAGAGAGGGATGATGCTATTTGCAAATCCTGCAAAGTATTTGGGCATTCAACCAACTTTATGTGCAGATAGAGCGTGTGAAGACTATTTTAAGTCTTTTTTTCCATGTTATTCCCATAGAATGTGAAGAATGTGCTCATCTCCTTTGTTTTTGTAGATGAGATAAGTTGAAATAAAAGTTAAAAGTTAAATAAAATATTATTATTATTTTAAAATTTGAAAAAGTAAAATTTTTTATTATATTTTGTGTGAATGTTTAAAAATAAAAAAAATAATCATAAGATGAGATGAAATTATTTCACTATCCAATTGGGGCTAATCATGTTATGGTATTTTAGTAGAAAGTGTTGTTTAAACACCTAAAGTGTTCGGCTTTCTTTTTACTCTTAAGTTTTCATCAAAGCTTGTACTTTTGTTTCATCTTGAAGAGAATTAGGCTGCGTGTGTGTGTGTGGGAGCTAGCTCTTATGGGCATTAATTTGAACTTAAAAGTTATAGGATGATCTGTTTCAGATTCATTGTATTCTGCAATTTTTTTTTTGGACTAATATGGTCAACTAAACCCTTTGGGCAGAGTCACATGAGAAGTTCCATGACTGAACGGAAAGTATTGTCAACTGAGAATTCCATGAAGTCGAAGCAGTACGTCTTTATTTATTTATCTATTTATCAAGACAACTTGAAGATTGCAGTATGTCAATCAAGTATAAATTATTGAAGATATGTTCGCAGAGCATCAGAACATTATGACAATATATAGCAGTTCAGCAATTACTTATAATATTACAACTGTAGGAACATACAAACAAGAAGGCAATGTCATACGAGAAATAGTGAAACACATTCAAAAAAAAAAAAAAAACAAACACACACACAGAGGAAAAGCAAGCACTCACTACAAAGTCGCTAACCAAATTAGATAATAACTACGAAGGATGCGTTGTACCCGTATAAGGGAATGCGCATACAGAATAAAAGCAAAAAATTACATATATGCATGGGAAGAAAATGACATCAACATCCGTATTCATCTTCCATCTCCCAAAGCGTATGTTCCACGGTCATTCATGCTATGATGATATGCAGTAGTTATAGTACTACTACTTTCCCCATATTTGTTAGCCTCGCATGTCTCACCAAGCAATTGTTCGACCTTTTCCGAATTTGCTTCCAAGTTAACCCAAGGATGCTTTTGCATCTTTCTTATTCGTTCTAATTCCATTGCTACATCCCTCATTGTAGGCCTCTCATCCCCTTTTACTGCTAAGCAGCTCCTTGCAAGCTCCACAAACTGTTGGATCTGCTCCTTATTTCCTTCTGCAACTATGTGATTTTCGAGAATTTCAAACAATGTTTCCTCTTTCATGGAAGAAATGAAATACATAGCTAGACATCTTTGTTCCTCGGTCCTAGCAAATGAAAGTGCCTCCTTTCCTGTAAGTAGCTCCACGAGCACCACTCCAAAGCTATAGACATCACTTTTCTCTGTCAATTGGTTTGTTTGCAAGTATTCAGGATCCAAGTATCCAAGAGTTCCTTGCACTACAGTGGCTAGTTGCGTTTGATCTCTCGGAACCAATCTTGAAGTTCCAAAGTCTGAGACTTTTGCAGTGAAATCATCATCAAGCAGTATATTTGTTGATTTTACATCCCTGTGAATTATAGGTATTGAGGCTGCAGAGTGCAGATACCATAGTGCCTCAGCTGTTTCAGCAGCTATCCTCAAGCGGGTTTCCCAAGTAAATGTGGATGCATTACTTTCCTGATGAATGTACTTAAAAAGGGTACCATTTGGGACAAATTCGTAGACAAGCAAAGGAACTTGTGTCTCTAAACAACATCCCAAGAGCTTGACAACATGCCTGTGATTAATTTGGGAAAGCACAACAACCTCGTTGATGAATTGCTCAATTTGGTTTTCATCCTCTATCTTGGACTTCTTGATGGCAACAATCTTATTATCTGCTAAAAAACCTTTGTAAACAGTACCGAAACCTCCTCGGCCAATTATCCTGCTCTCATGATAGTTTTTGGTAGCCTTCTGTAGCTGTTCAACAGTAAAAATTTTGAGTGTTTCCGTGGATCCTTCTTGTCTGCCGAGTCGCTGTTCTAAAATGAAGCCTCCATTCTGTTGAAAGAACTTTTCTCTGAGCTTCATTATCTTTTTTTTCTTGTATACGAAGTACAGCCAAAAGGAAAACACAAGCATACAAATAAAGCCTCCTCCAGCACCTGCAATGTTTGAAGTACCGCCGAACGAAGCCATTATTCATTTGAAGTACGATGCCACTTTGAGCAAAATTAAAGGTTGCAGCTAAGAATTTGTTGTGGTTATTGCTGGGTTAATGATTTCAAAGGATCAAAAAATATCCAAATGACGGAAGCAAAGTTTTGTAAGAAATACGAAACTCCATCATTGTCCATACACATGAATAATGATATATACAAGTCACAAATGTTTATTCTTTTTGTACAAAAAGCTTCATGTACAAGACTTGTGCATTTTAGACAACTTGTTCCTAACATTACCCTATATATACCATAATTACAAAATGTAGCTTCGGAGACTTGACCAATATTTTCATCATCACATTGGTGGTACTATGGTGATCATTGGATATATACCATAGTCGATCGATCTCATTCATTTGGAAAGAGTATTGAGTAGTCAAATTATATATCTAGCTGGCTACTGACGTACATTTCTACATACAAACAAATGTGAGATACTGTGGGTCGTCAACTCTGAATATCATCCATACATATGATATCCAAGGAATATATATATATATATATTTATATATATAATTATTACAAATTATATATCTATATCTACACTTATAATTAACAGCGTTCCATAAATTAACACAGTGCTGTATATAGGCTGTAATATACACCCCAATGCATTATTTACAAAAAGGGGGAAACTTTATTTACAAAATTAAAATAACAATCCTTGTTCCAACCTACAATATTATTTAACCGAATATATATATATATATATCACAATCAACTGCATGCAAATTTGATAGACAATTGAGTTAATTAATTTTGGCAATCCGGCCAAGAGTAGTTAGATGTAGATAAATATGAGTGAGTATTAGCTGGTAAAATATACTTACCAATGGCAATCTGAATAATTACTACGAAATCCGCAGCACAGCCTTCACCATCTTTTCTTCCGTCCCCATGGTACCACTTGGGGCAACGACATGTATAGTTGCCTTTTGTGTTGAGACAGCCTTCCACTCTGCTGCAGTTATGTTTTATAGTTGGATGATTACATTCGTCAATGTCTGCGCGCGAGTCAAGTGATCATCATGATCAAGCTATGACATCATATATCGAAACGATTGAATGGGAAAATACTTAGCTAGTGAAATCAATCAAAGTTCCTTGCTTTAAGTTTATCGCTCAGGATCGAAGCTATATATATGTATATATAAAATACCTTGGCAACCGTGAGGGAGGTATGGGTTCCCTTGGTAACCCTGCTTGCATATGCACTGGTACCCCAACCTGGTTTTTGGATTCTGGCATTCACTATTCTGATCCTGACATGCGAAATCCGGTTTTATCCGAGCTTTGTCGCATGTTTCATTCCCAATTGCCCAATCAAGCACAATTGGAAGCCTTTCGCCTAGCCGCCCTTTCTGAAGGTAATCTGTGGAGAAACTGAAGTTTCCTTTTCGGACAACAAAAGCATAGCTGCAAGGATTGAAGTTCCAAACGTTTGCGGATGATTTTCAAAGCTTGAAAGACCCACTTTATAATTTGCTAAGCCATCCGGAAACCCTATGTTGCAACAGCCAACGCCAGAGCAAGACCCTCTGATCGCATCGCTACGGTTATTACATCGAGATATGCACCCTGTCGAGTAGGCTGTTCCGTTTTTTTTTATACCACTGATAATGCCCATAGTGTCACAGCCAAGAACAGTGAACTGATTTTTTGTTGTAGAAATGGTGAACTGGAGGCCTGCGTTGAACCGGGTTGTAAAATTGATTTCGAGGGAACCGTTCCGACGGTAACAGAGTTGGGCTACAAGTGCCATGACATGCATTTCATGAGCCTCAATGGATATGTTTGTGACCTGGACATTGATCCCTATAATTGGAGTATCAGAGTTATTACAGCTGATATTGAAGTTCTTGCCCAAGTAGCAATCTTTACTAGTATTCAAGCCAAATGGATATGGAATTTCTACACCCCCACACATGTTGCCGCAGACAGGCTTGGCTTGAGCTGCCGCCGCTGCCACTATCGCAATTAGCAGTATCACTCCAATGAAAGAGATTAACTGCAAAAGCTTCGAGAGTACTCCCATGGCCAGAATCTATATATAGCCTTTTTCAAAAAGATAAATGTTATTCTATATTGAGTTCGCAGGTGCTTAATTGGAGCCTCCGCCTAGAAATTAACAAGTCTTTGCTTAATATATAGGCATATGCATGGGATGAAGACCAGTTCAGCACCCCGCACTTTCCCCTGTATGAAGAAACAGTCAATGCTTTAATAGGCCGCTTATGGGATGAGTTCAGCATCTCACACCTTCCCACGTACAACATCACAAAAAATAAAAAATATGAAGACCAATTTTTTTTTATATATATTTCTAATCTAGATTCGATTAAAACTAAATTGGATTAATACAAGAAAATATTTTTCCCAGAAAATAAAAAAGACTATTAGGGACAAGCTAGATTTTTCCGTATAAAAAAAAATTCTTTCAAATATTTTCAAATAGAAATAACAAATTGTCTCAAAAAACTTTTTGGGACAGGATTGCGGGAAAATCTCTAAATGTATTTTTTCTTTATTTTTTAAAACATTTTTTTATGTATTTTGAAAAAAATAAAAAAATTTAGACTATTAAAAAATAAATAAACACAAATTCAAAAACAAAAAACCTCATGAGGAAAGCTGCTCCTGCGTGCAATATTAGTCATGAGTGGGAGGGCAGAATTGGTAGCTTATCTAATTATGAGCACGTCTAAGAGCACTGGCACCGGCTTGGTTAAAACTCTTGAAAAGCCAAAATATAGACTTCATTGTCTTCAAATCCGCTGCATTGGACTGGGTAAAATAAAGGAATTGAAGCTTTCAGTAATAGTAAGTCTATCCCTTTCTCCAGTTACTGGTCATCGTTCAATTATTATTTTATTGTAAAATCACATCGCTTCAACCGAATCGTTGTATTTCTCTCATGAATCCGTTCTCCCCCAAACTTCACTTTCTCTCCCTTTCTCTCTCGTCGAACACCCTCTTCATTTTTTTCTCCCCGTTTCTGTGTTCCTGCTCTTTCTCGTCGGTCGTCCCTTTGGCCCGACACTCCCTCTCCCCTTCTCTCCATTTTTTCCATTTTTCTTCCACTTCTCTTCCTTTTTTCGTTACCCCAAGGCTGTCGAAGTTGGGAATATGATTCTCCTAAGAAGGAGCAGTCGATTTGCAAGAGAGAATTGATTTTAATCAACTGGCAAGACTTCTATTAGGGTTCTATTGTGCTTCACAGAAGGAAATCAACTCCCCCTTCTCTTCTCTTTTTTTTTTTTTTTTTGTTTATTTGTAATTTTATTTGCAATGTAAGTATTTGTGTTTCTGCCGGAAATGGAGCTCGATCAGAGAAAGGGTGGGTTTTCTCTTTCACAAAGAAAGAAACGAATTTCGCAAGGTTTGATACGGATTTAATCTCCGGTTCAGGCTCAGTCGCTCAGTCAAAACCCTTGATTGATTTTTTCCCATTGGATTTTTTTTTTAAATGGATGTTCTGTTATTGCTGAACTTGTTCTCTGAGATTAAGAACTTCACTTTGAATCCCCATGAAGAATCATATGGAAAATTAAAAGTAGTGGATTGCATTTCTATTTGATGAGCAATGGATTCTGAGGGATGTGTATTGGAATTGTAGAGGTTCTAATTAAAAGTACTGGTCTACTTAGGTTTGTGTATGTTTTGTTCATATCTACTGAAAAGAAAAAAGAAGACTTTTGATTTTGAACTCGTCCTGTATTCTGAGGGAAGCTCATTAATTTATTTGCATATGGCAAATCTTTAAAAATAACTTTGCATGTGATGGGCAGATCTCAATCGTTGGGCATTCCAGTTTCCAAACTTTTCTTATCGAGATAGTTATGTATGTGATGGCTATGTATTTGCCAAATGAAATTACAAGCTAGGTTTTGCATGAGTATATGAGTTCTGTACTATATTCTGAAGTATATGAGTTCTGTAGTTACTTATAAAAAATAAAAAATGAGTTCTGTACTATATTTCTGAGCAATATTGTTGGGTAGAACATATCAACAAACTTATACTTTGATTTAGTGACGTTTTTTTTTTCTCATATTATTTTGAAAATTTAATATAGATGTTAATGACCATTTTCTCATTTGCTCAAGATCGTTATGAACTGTTATGAATGGTTTTGCATATTGGGCTGCTTATTCATAACAATTGTTGTGTAGTTGTGCGTACTCTAGTCTGTTATGAAATATTTTGCATACAGTGGTTGCTCATTCATAACAACTAAGGTCTGGTTGTACATACTCTGGTCTATTATGAATTGTTTTGCATACCGGGCTTCTCAATCATAACAATTGTGGTCTGGTTGTGCATTAGTTGGGCCGTTATGAACTATTTTGCATACTCTACTGCTCGTTCACAATAGCTATGGTCTGTTAATAGCATACTCTGGTCTCTTATGCATTGCTGGTGCATGGCTGCACGTGAGCCATTTTTTGGAGAAACTCCATTTTATTTGAAATAGCCTTTTTTGGTACTGCTAGTGATGTTTGGTGTTATATGGGTGGGTGGGACTCATAGTTTGCTATTTTCAAACTTTCAGATTACAATTTTTTCTCATGTACTTCTTATTCTTTTGGTTTTCATTAGCATTTTCACTCGTCATCGATCTTCTTTAGGGTCTTATTTGTTTTGTTTTAGGTAAGGGTTGGATAAAGAATGAGTTTTTAAATTATAGCCGGGGTAAATGTTCTGTTTTAATACTTTGCTCAAAGGATAATCATCTGGTATGCTCATTGGAGTGGCACGGGAAGTTAGTTTAATGTAATGTCGGTACGGTTTTGTGTATTTTGGACGAACTATGGGTTGATCAACCATTGCCTTTCAGTGTCCTCAAGATTGATTAGCTGCATTCTTGATATCTTTTTCTCTCCATCCTTTTAGGTGCAAGGTATGCACTCTGATGTTGTGACTTTGCCAAAGGCTAGCATATGGCAAGAGGCTTTGCAGATTGTTGGTGAAGAAGGATTCAGAGCTTTTTGGAAGGGGAATCTGGTTACAATTGCTCATCGTCTACCTTATTCTTTTGTCAATTTTTATTCATATGAGCACTATAAAAAGGTTGGTAGAAACAAGCATATATATGTCTGTCTCTGTATGTGTTTGTGATCCATATTTATTAGGAAATTGCTTCTAATCATGCCTTTATGCCTTGGTCAATGACTAAACTGTATTTAACGTGATACAGCTACTAAAGATGATTCCAGGACTAGAGAGCCAAAGAGAAAATATGGGTACGGACATTTGTGTATATTTTGTAGCTGGTGGTTTGGCAGGAATAACAGCTGCTTCAGTTCTTTTGGTATACTCAAGAAGAAGTTGTGGGGGTAGGGGGTGGATGCACGAGGTCTAAAGTGGAGTGAATTTGTTAGTTTATGAACTTGTTTGTACTGGTTTGATACTAAAATGTGAAAGAATTGCTGGTTGAAGAACTGGAAATGTTGGTGGAATGTTATTGGTGGAATGTTTTAAGTAAAAATTAAATTATTAATTAAATTAATATGGAGTGTATTTGTAAAATATTAAAAAAATAAAAAAATTATTATTTAAATATATAATATTATATTATTATTTAAACTTTAAAATAGCTAATCCAATGTAGGTCATTATCTCTGTTAGTTTAGATCTTCTAAAAGTTCAAATTTTAGTCAAAATTTAGACTTGGCAATGGCCTACTGCTCCAAGGATGAAATATTAGATCAATTCAGCTGCCTAGACTTTTCCCAGTGAATGGAGGACGACGAATTAATTGGTATCTTCGACTTATGAAAAGATCAATACAAGATTCTTATTCTTACGGATTGTGATGAGTTATTATTATCTATCGATACTTTTTTCTTTTTTCTTTTTGTAATAATATTATAATTTTATTTAAAAATACATAAAATAAAAAATATTTGCCTTTCTCGAGATTAGATCGAATTTCTCGACTACTCCCCTCTCGATGATGGTAGCACGACTCTTTCATACATGTTGTTCTTCTATATATCGCGAGCGTGAGAGGGAGAGCAGTAATGGCTCTCACATAATGTAATTTACATTAAATGATATTACTCATGATGCCCCATCGCCCCCATCTTGTAGCTATTAGCAAATATTTTCTGAGAAAATTAAGAATTTTTCAGTAGTATTGGAGGATTTTCTTTTTTTCTTTTCTTCTTTTCTAATCAAACTTGTATTAAAACTAAATATATAGGATTACTACAAGTTCACTAAATTAAAGAATATATATTAATCATGTAAGAGTTATGCATTGCATATTAATTAATGCAACTTTGGTGTCAACATAATATATAATTTGTGACATGAATTTAGGATTAAGTACTCAACAAATCAATGGTGGTAGGTTAGAAAATTCGTGAATGGTTCATATAAAAATATAAATGCAATATCCCAACAGTGTAACATAATTAAATATATAATTGTGCTAATTATTGCTAATTCATCATGCATATATATATGCTTGTTTGGCGTAAAATTATATGATTGTTTTCTTTCAAACTTCGTTACCCATATATCTTTATTCCGCCAATCAGCTTTTATTTGCACCAATAATCTTATTATTATTATTATCATCATGATCCTGATGATCATCAAATTGGCTTGAGGCATCATAATTGACCATATAGGTTGTTGATTTTTAACCATTTTTATGTGCAGAATTAATCGTGCTTATGTAACATCAAGACATTAATTAGCAAATGCATATGTACTAATTAAATATTACAATTAAATAATGTAATCTTAAATCAATAGTTGTTCGATGTTTTGGTACAAGTACTCTCCCCATGCAGTACTGCATGCAGCTCCATCTCTCCAGTAATATTTAGGAAATTATTAGTAACGTGTATATATATAGGTATGCATGCATGCTTAATTTTTAATAATTAACTTGTTTCGTTGAAACTTGACCCCAACCACGTAGGTGGAAATTAGAAAGTTCATGTAATAATGAGAATGGTACTTTATAACCACATATATGGTCTTTAATTACATAGAAATGATACTTGTAGTCATGAGTATACAAGCGTTTCACAATTATTTTGAAAAAAGTGAATAAATATAAGATTTACATAAAAAAATTAATTTTTTAATAATAAACCATATTTCTTTTTAAAACGGGTGTACTGCATTTATGCACTCAACGTGGTATTACTCTGAATTACATGTTGTTTAAGCATAGATTGGATCAAATGTTATTTATAACTTCCCTCTCTCTAATTTGCCACGTTAGACTAACTCTTGGAGGCTTGACCCACAAAATTTTAAAAAACCAATTCTTTTTTAAAATTTTTTTATAAGTTAAATTCTATAAGATTTGTAATCTCTATCCCTTCAATTTCTCTTTTTAGTTTCTTCGTTAAAATTATTAGATTTTCGGATCCTTCGTGTTTTGCGCTGAGTGGATCATTTCACATCTACTATTCAGAGGATTACCATAATTTGGGAGATTTCACTGAACAGATCCAACAAAAAGTATTAATAGACCACTGTACGTGCATGCATGCAGTATTATTTATCTTATTCTGAAGAGCAGAAATAAATTAAATTACTTATTCATATATATAGGTAATATTTCTTTTGTCCTTTCGAAAAAATTACGAAAAATAAAAATAAAAAACAATTCCTCTCATGACTCCCTAAATTAAAAATATAAAATGCTAGCCTACATAGCGATTTTATTCGCTCCCTCACTCTTTCTGCATCCCACCTACCTCAAGTTTCGTCATGCACTCAACTGCCGTGCGTGCGTGACTCTTCCATATATACTCCACCAACGTGATATTTCCTCACTTTTTCCATATCACTCTTGTTTAATTATCAGATTACATTTTTCTCTTATTTTTTTCTTCTCTCCAAAATTTGAAAGTTTCAATTGTTTTTTTTTCCAAAATTTTGAAAGTTTCAAAGGAAAGTCGATCGTTATATTTATCAACATGCATCACTATGTTAAATATTTTAACATGAATATTAATAATTGGATCTTTGATTTTCTATAATCCACAACAATAAAATAGTGATAAATAAACACGTACCTTTTTTATCAGTTCGATGAAGAATTAGATCTGACTATGAGAAAATAATCACCCTAACAATTTTACTTCCGAGTGTAACTACAAAAAAAAAAAAAAAAAAAAAAAAAAACAGAATTAAGGCTCTAATTAATTCGCTATCCAATTCTGTCGGCATAATCGGCTGCCAAAACGGAAGTGTCGCTATGTCCATGTCCCAGCGTCTGTGCAAACGCCGGTATTTGAAAATTGCATTAGCGGTATTTGTATACAATTTAGCGGCATTTCTTGAAATGCCGACACAGTACCTACATTAATGACGTTTCTCGAGACGTTGCCACATTATCGTTTCCATCCCCTTGCATAAATTAGTGGTGTTACCAAAAATGCCGCTGCTACTACATTGCCGGCTCATCATATAAATTGATGGCATTTATTTAAATACCACTAATAGTACATTGGCGGAGGCATATTGAATTTGTTAACATCCTTTATTTGACCGCTATCACTTTTTAAAATAGCAGTATTACAATAAATGCCGCTACTAGTAATTTGCCGAAGCATCATATAAATTGGCGACATTTATTTAAATGCCACTAATAATACATTGGCAGCGGCACATTGAATAATTTAATGGTGTTTATCTAAACGCCGCCACTAGTACGCTGCCGACTCATCATATAATTTACCAACGCTTAATGGATGCAGCGGTGGAACCCATTCATTGGTTTTGGATTGGCCCTCCATGGAAACCCAACAACAAATTTCATGTTCTAGAATTCAAAAGTCTCCATGCATTCTGTATTTCTTGTAAATTGCAATGGCATAATAAACGTATGTGCAAGAAATCTATGAAAGGAAAAAGTGAAGGAAGAAGAGGTGAGTAGGGGAAGGAGGCTTTGGAGAGTGGGAAAGAAGGTGAGACTAACACAAGTACTGATCTGGAGCAGTAAGAAGGTGAAATTGCAGTAGAGAAACAGAGTGGGAGGGAGTTGGTCATGGCCGGGATGGCCTCAAATGCTGAGAATTCTCTCTTGATTGAAGATGGTATTTTGGAAGGGGATAGCAATGTAGCAAAAGGAAAATTTGGGAAATTGTCAGGAAGTGGAAGAAGGGGGAGGTTTTATTGTAGAGGAAGTGGCGCAGGTTTAGGTGGACATTATCCCTGGGGTGGATGTCGGGGTGTCGGTTTTAATAAGGCAGGAAGAAGAGGCACTTCCCCCTGCTGTTGTGACTCTTGTTGGAGAGCCATTCAAAGTAAATGACTGGTTTGAGGATGAGTTTGAACTGTTGGCCTCTAGGGTTCCCTTGACACTTTCAGATGATGAATTTAGGGAAGGTGGCATGCCTCACTCAATTTCTAATGGTGAAGGAAAATTGGTAGAGCCACATATTCTAAAGAAGAAAGAGGTTTCGTCTGACAATGAGGAAATAAGACAACATGCAAGAGAGAAAAGGGTAACGAATCGAAGGAGCTCCACTTGGGCTAAGAGCAGGCCTACAAAGTTAAATTTATGACAAAAACATTTTGGTTTGGAACATTAGATGGCTCGACACCTCTAGGAAAAGGCTAGTTAAAATGATAAAGCTAAAGAAACCAAGCATTATAGCACTCATAGAACGATTTGGCAATTCACAACACTTGAGGAAATTATAGAGTGACTTATCATTTGAAGGACATGCCTCTAACTTGGAGGCAGGAGGAAAAATCTGGGTCTTGTGGGAGAAAGGAGTTTGCACCTCGGTAATGGGCCTTAGTAATCAAAGTATAACCTTGACCTTTAATGGGAGCACCTGCTGGGTTTCTTTTGTTTATGCCAAATGTAGATATGGTGATCGAAGAATTTTATGGGAGGAACTGCTAAGGCTTAACCGAGGGAGCTGCCCTTGGATGGTTCCTGGAGATTTCAACGTCATTAGGGCTAATGAGGAGATGGTAGGAGGAGGGCCTAGGCCACATATATCTTTAGAGGAATTTAATTCCTTTACAGACAGTGTTGGCCTATCTTATGTGAGATTTAATGATAACCACTTGTCTTGGTGTAATGGTCATCATGGAAGTACAAGTAGCTATGCAAGATTGGATAGGGCACTGGTCAACTCAGCCTGGTTGTTGGACTCCCCACTCTGTATTGGTTATTATCTTCCCAGCTTGAGCTCGGATCATGTGCCTATGTTGGTATGCTTGGAACTTGAGGAGAGCAAGTATGGTTATGGCCCATTTAAATTTCAGCAAATGTGGACATGCCATGACCAGTTCAAAGAATGTGTGCTTAGCTCCTGGCAAATAGACCAATATTCAACAAGAATGATGAGACTTTCCAGGAAGTTGAAACTCTTGAGGGGAGTGCTTCGGAAGTGGAACCGTGAAAGGCCCCCCGGACTTGGATAACTTAATAGAGAGGGAGGTGCAAGAGGAGGAGAATATTGTTCTCTTGGATCTTCTTTCAATCCAAGAGGTCAAAGAGGCTTTGTTTTTGATCCCTACTGATGGTAGTCCGGGCCTGGACGGGTTCAGATCCAAATTTTACAAGGCCTATTGGGATATTGTGGCAGATGATGTGTTGCTGGCTGTGCATGAGTTCTTTCGTGGCGTTCACATCCCAAGAGAGTTTTCATCCTCTTTTCTTGTTCTTATCCCTAAGATGGACAATCCCAAGACCTTTGACAAGTTCTGACCGATAAGCCTTTGTACAGTTTTCTACAAAATGTGCTCTAAGATTCTAGTGAACCGAATCTCTCCTCTGCTTCCCAGGATTATCTCAAAAGAACAGGTGGCTTTCATCCCTAGTAGAAGCATTTTCGAGAATGTGAGTCTCGCACAAGAAATGATTCAGTATCTCAACAAGTCGGTTCGAGGAGGTAATGTAGTCATGAAAATCAATATGGTTAAAGCATATCATAGCATCGACTAGAATTTTTTTATTCATGTATTGTCGGCTTTTGGGTTTTCTGACACCTTTTGCAACTTGGCCTGTGACTGTATCTCTTCTCCCTAGTTTTCAGTAGTCATGAATGGCGTATCCAAAGGTTTTTTTTTAGGGGGCCTATGGGTTTCAACAAGGGGATCCTATCTTGCCAATCTTGTTTATTATAGTAGAGGAAACCTTCTCAAGACTTTTGAAGCTAAGGCACCAGGGCAGTTCGGCTCTTTCTCACTCCCGAGGGTTGCTCCGTCCATATCTCATCTTCTATACGCGGATGACATAGTAATTTTCTGAAATGGGAGTAAAGCGTCTATTAAGGTGATCTCAGAGTCCCTTGCCCTTTATGAATCATGGTCCGACCAAAAAGCTGGCAAGGAGAAATCCTCTATCTTTTTCTCGAAGCTGATCACTCTTGTTAGAAGAAGACAACTATTGTATATAATAAGATTTTACGAGGGTTCTTTTCCAGTCAAATACGTAGGAGTCACCACAGTTTCTGGTAGATTAGTGACCAATCATTTTGAGGAGGTTTGGGAGTAGAGATGAGAATTTTGAGTTTGAGATGAGAGTTTAAAATATTATTTTTAGTATTATTATTGTTTTGGGATTTGAAAAAGTTGTATTAGGATTTGAAATGAGAGTTGAATTGTTTATTATATTTTGTGTGAGAATTTTGGAAAGTTATAATGATGATATGAGAATTTTGAGTTTAAGATGAGATATCTTGGGCCCCAAACCTACCGTGCCTTCCCAAGAGATTGTACTGAGGATGGTTGGGCTTGGACTAGTTACATAGCTGGTGGGTTCTCAAAAAGCCCAAGAGATTGTAAGCAATATTAGTGGACTAAGAGAAGGGTAGGATGTCCTGATCTGGGTGACTAAAGAAGATGGAACTTTCTCTACGAAGAGTGCTTGGTAGTGCATCCGGGTTAGAGCTCCTAGATTCAGATGGTTTAGTTGGGTCTGGCACCCGTGCCTTCCCAAGAAGATGGAAATACCTATGTGGAAAAGCTGGAATCATGCTCCTAGCCTGGATGATAGAATTCAAAAGCTGGACATTCTGCTTGTTTCGAAGTGCAATTGTTGCGGTCGTGGAGCTTATGAAGACTTGAATCTTGTGCTATCCAATGGGGAAGTGGCTCGGGCCATTTGGAGGAAGTGTGCTATTCAAATGGGCATGCTAAGAACGAATTTCTGCACTTGGAGAGAAATTGTCCTAGCTTGGTTTAACAAAGCATCAAAGTTGACCACAAGAGGGCTGCTCATTGGCATCATTCCAGTCATAGTCACATGGGTCCTTTGGCTCCGTCAATGCAAAGCAAGATGGGAAGGTAAATCTAAGTCCGTGGAGGAGACTTGGCAATTCTAGATGGTGAAACTTAGTGAGAAATTGAGTGCTACAAAGGCTCTATCTGCTCAAGATGAGAAGATTTTGGGTAACCTAAACCTCAAGCCGAGAATCTGAAGGAGAAAGGAGATACAGATCATCCACTAGTGTAACAGCCCGCTAAAATTATCAGTTTTGGATTATTTCCCGACAGCAATCACATCTCTCTCGTCTTTACCCTCATCTGGAATCACGCGTATAGATTATCTTTTCCGTAAATCACGTAATTTGTTCTTCACCGACAGCTGTAAAATCATGAGTCTTCCAAGACCACGCCTAGCCTTTCTCAAGCCCAAACTACCACTTTATGTGGTGGACAGCCACCGTACGCCGCCACGTACGTTCCTCCGACGCATGTTCGTGACGAACAACGAGCGACGCACGGGTTATCCCGTCGATGGTATAACCTTCTATCTCTAGTTATTTTACGTTTAAAATAGTTGGTTGGTTTGTGGATTGTGTAGTTGTATTTGTGGAATTCGTTGCGTAGTTGTGAAGCGAAGTGTGGTTGTGAAGTGTTGCGTTTGATTGTGTATTTTGTGGACTGTGCTGTGAAGTATAGGCGTGAGATGGATGCCGTAGATGTGATACGGCGGGTTGTGTGAAGAGAATACGCGTGTAGCGTATTCTGTGTAATGCAGCGACGCGCCGCGCGACGTGCACTGTAGTGATGTGTGTCGTAGAAGGAAGGGAGTACGCATGTAGTGTACTCCGTGTTGTATGGCGATGCATCGTGTGATGTGCATCGTGTTGATGAGAGTTGTAGCGAAGGAAGTACGCGTAGCGCGTACTCCGTGTCGCGTAGCGATGCACCGTGAGACGTGTATCGCAGTGATGGGTATTGTAGTGTGGATGGAAGAGAGTTCACGTGAGTGTACTCTGTATTAAGTCGTGATACATCGGATGGCGTGTCACGAAGGGTTGAATGGCGTAGCAGAGAAGTGTGGAGCGTATGGTGTAATGTTGGGAAACTGTATGACAGTGTCCCGAAGCAGTGATGATATGGATTATAGTCCGGGATGACTGGTGTCATCTTGTGGTTGACTATGGCTAAGAGTATATGGATTGAGAAATGAGTTGTTTGTTTGGTTGTTATTGATAATTTTAATGAACTTGTTTTAGTGCAAAGGCTTTCTGAAGTCAATTTATCTCTTCCGAGTATAGTGAAACCTCAAGTTGGCCGTGGTGTTGCAAGTGCTTACAATATGGCAATTGAGTTCAGAAGTGAAAATCTTAAGGACTCGAGTGTTCCTCTTCCAGCTGTTGTGCAGTTCCTCGTGTCTCGCGCTCTATTCTCATAGAACGCGACGATCGAGGTAAGTTAGCCTCTAACTTACTATCAGTTTATTGTGTATGTGTGATGGGTAAGAGAACTACAATTTATGTATGTATGTTATCGTATATGCCATGTCATGCTATGTCATTACATGTTTATCTGTTACGTATGATTTAATCTCTCATGAATAATTATCTGTTAAATAATCTTTTCTGCCATACAATGATGTATGTTATAAGTATGCCATGTTAAGTATGCCATATGATACATGTATGCCATGAAATGTTTATGATTAAATCATATTATGCCATTTACAAGTATACGCCATGTTAGAAAAGTATATGATATTAAATAATATCACATGCATTAAGAAAGATAAGACATGTTATGTTATAATAATGCGTGGGGCCACAACAACTGTGGAGTACGTATTATATTTATGTTATTTATAATGCGTGGGGCCACAACAACTGTGGAGTACGTATTATATTTTATGTTATTTATAATGCGTGGGGCCACAACAACTGTGGAGTACGTATTATATTTTATGTTACTTATAATGCGTGGGGCCACAACAACTGTGGAGTACGTATTATATTTATGTTACTTATAATGCGTGGGGCCACAACAACTGTGGAGTACGTATTATATTTATGTTATGTTATTTATAATGCGTGGGGCCACAACAACTGTGGAGTACGTATTATATTTTATGTTATTTATAATGCGTGGGGCCACAACAACTGTGGAGTACGTATTATATTTTATGTTATTTATAATGCGTGGGGCCACAACAACTGTGGAGTACGTATTATATTTTATGTTATTTATAATGCGTGGGGCCACAACAACTGTGGAGTACGTATTATATTTAATGTTATGTTACTTATAATGCGTGGGGCCACAACAACTGTGGAGTACGTATTATATTTATGTTACTTATAATGCGTGGGGCCACAACAACTGTGGAGTACGTATTATATTTTATGTTACATGAAGTATGGGGCCACAACAACTGTGGAGCATACACTACATGAGACACAGCAATTGTGACATGTAGAATACGTGGGGCCACAACAACTGTGGAGTACGTATTATATTTTATGTTATGTGAATTCATGGGGCCACAACAACTGTGGAGCATGAAGTATGGGGCCACAACAACTGTGGAGCATACACTACATGAGACACAGCAATTGTGACATGTAGAATACGTGGGGCCACAACAACTGTGGAGTACGTATTATGTTTTATGTTACTTGAATACGTGGGGCCACAACAACTGTGGAGTACGTATTAATGCACGTTATTAATCAAGACAATTAAATAAGATTCCAAGTTTATGTTAAGTCAAGTTTCAGATCAAGTTCATGTTATGTTATGCTCACGTACATGTTATGTTCATGTTCATGTTATGTTCCAAGTTCATGTTCACATCATGTTATGTTCACGTTTATGATACGTTCAAGCTCACGTTCATGTTATGTTATGTTCATGTCCATGTTATGTTTCACGTTCATGTTATGTTGATTGTTCATGTTATGTTTTAAGCTTAAGTTCATGCCATGTTAAGTCAAGTTCAGTTCACGCTTAAGTTCTGGTTAAGTCATGCTATATGTCAAGTTATACTATGTTTATGTATGACTATAATTATGCATTTATGCTTTTACTGCCATGCATGCATTTTTAACCTGTGTATAAGTTTTATGTTAACTTACTGAGATTTGTAATCAAATCTCACTGTGGTAGTCCCAACTACCATTCCCCCCGAATGGTAGATCTTGTTACAGGACCCAAAGGAGAATTGGAATCTGACCAACTGAATACGGTCGACTAGGCCACGGTGCGATGTTGATGATGGTATAGTATTTAACTTAGGTTAATACTTGTACTTTTGGAGTTGTATCTCAAGTATTCTTTTGATCACAACCATTTTGGACTAGTGTGATGATCACGGCTTTTTAGTATGCCTTTATGTATGAATTATGTTTCAAGTATTTGGGATATATTTAGTTTGGTGCATAGTATTGCTAAAGAAAAAGATTATCCGCTGCGAATATTGCATAATGCTAGATGCATGTTAGGAACATTGCATCTTATATGTCATGAACGGGGGCAGGTAACCTTGTGTTGCATGTCTCGAGGCTTCAAATGTCCGTTCAATCTCAAGCGGAATTTGGGGGCGTCACAACTAGCATCAGCCAAAACAGGGTTGGTTTAAACTTAACGTGGATGGGAGCAGTAGAGGGAACCCGGGGAAGGCAAGTGCAGGGGGAGCCTTACAGGATGCTGCAGGTAATATGGTTTTTGCCTTCGCTTCCCCTTTTAATCATGGCACTAATAATTTTGCTGAGTTCATGGCTCTCCTCCTAGGAGTGAGGAAAATTTGTGAAAGAGGACTGGACAATATAGAGATTGAGATGGACTCCTTAATTGTGGTCAATTGGGTGTTAAGTGCAAAGTGCCGTATCTAGAGGATTTTTGGGAGGAGCTTTTGGGATTGCTAAGAGGTAAGGTGTTTTTGATTCATCATGTCTTCAAGCAAGGCAATGCTCCGGCTAATTTCTTGGCGCAAATGGCTTTGGAAGACCATGCAGGAGCTTGGTCTGTGATAGCATCTAGTCCTCCTCTCCTAAGGGCTTAATTAGAACATATAAGCTTGGTTTCCCTTTAGGAATATTTTGTAACTGGCTGGTATAGTGATATATTTCTATTTTGGTATAGTCGTTTACCTGGGAGTTTTTTGTAATCCCTACTATCTAAGCGTGGTGATCCTTTTTTTTTTTTTTTTTTGTCTCTATGTTACCACGGTTTCTCCACCATAAGTGAGCTGCAATAGATTTTAGGAGGTGTTGTTCTCCCTTTAAAAATAAATAAATAAAATAAAATAAAAAAGATTTATGTTGAGTACGTAGGCGGCTTTGGAAATTAAAATTTAGAACAAACACTTGGCCTTTTCTCTATTACTTTGTTATGATTCAATACTCCAATTTTTTAATTAATTATTTCATGTCACTTATTTCGAACATATGTGCACGGGTGGAATTAAGATTTGGTATGTGGGAGAGGGGGGCAACGATTAGCAAAGTATGTGGTAGGTAGGGGTAAATAGTAACCGACATTTACTATAGTGACGTGTGTCACCGACATTTAACATTAACCATATAAAATAGCTATCTAGGGATAAATTAAATTATTACAACTGCCATTCTGAACTTCTCACTTGAGCTCCATTGGACTCAAGTAAACAATAAAAATTAAGATAAAAATAGCTATATGAGATTTGTTGAAACAAACAATAAAAATTAACTATGTGGTTTTATCTTTACTTTCACTCATAATTGTTAATTCGATGGTAGTGTGTGTGTTTGTGTGTGTATTTACTAACAAAACTAATCCAAATTAATAAGTTAGTTAACTAGTGGAAGACTTGAAAAGAAAAAGGTAAGTAAATAGGAAAAAAGATGTTGTAAATTAACCAAATTGCTTATAAAAAGAGACAAATATATTTTGAGTAATGCTACATACAGTCACTTTTGCGTACTCCCTACGCACTCCACTTATATAATTGACTAGATTAATTTTTTTTAATACAAAACCAATCATATCACTGGAGTGTACGAAAAAGTACGTAAAAGTGACTGCACATAAAATTTTTGATATATTTTCTTACCTCTTATGAGATGTGAAAAAAAAGGAGAATGTGAGATTTTATTAATGATAAAAAATAGGTGTAAGTATGAAAATTTTGTTGAAAAATTAAAAGAAACCTAGACAACTAAGTACTAAATGAGATTTTTGAAAATGTTTTGGGGGCAAGTTACTTTTATAATAGGACATCTTTAAAAAATCCATATACTAAAACATGTTTTTATTTTTTTTTTGTTTTTTTGTTTTTTTTTTGGGGGGGGGGGGGGGGGTATAATGTAGGTCTGCCCCTGTATACATGCCCGTGGAGGTCGGTCTACCTCCTAATCCTCCTTGCGAGAGGTAAATATCTAAAAATAATTAAATGTTTTAGGCACGATATGATTGTTTAATAAGAACTTTATAAATTAATGTGATTTAATGTAATACATCAAATTATAAAAATTAATTTTATTATAAAATGAATATAACGTATGACATGTGTAAGACCTAGGCATGCTGTGTGAAACCAGGCCCAGTGACCCTCAGAAAATGACTTCATTTGGGTAAGTTATCTTCTTCCCTTTTAAGGTTTCTTTCTTCCCCGACTTTCTCTCTGTTTGGGCGTGTGGCTCCCTGTTTTTCTCTCCTAAATCTCTCTCTTTTCTTTCAGTTATCTCTCACCAGTTTTTGCTCTCAACTTCTTGGCAAAACCGTGCTCATCTTCCTCTTGCGCAGCCTCTAGGTGCTGCGATTTTAAAGTTTTTCAGACCTGTTTAAATGCACAAAGCCACCCCCAAGCCGGTATTTTTTTTCCCTCTAGATCTCTCCTCTCTCTCGCTTTCTTTGTTTTTTTTTGGGTATTTATTTACTTTTTTTTTTCTTTTCTTTCTTTCTTATTCTCACTAGTAGATTTCTTTCAATTTCATATGTTCCTCTTCCTCTTTTGCGCCCTTCCCTTTTCCACTCGGTTTCTTTTCCCTTTTAATTTTTCTGCAAAGTTATATTTTTTTTTTCTATTGCAACCCCTACTTCTATTTTGTTTTGCTTGGGGTTTTAGTGCTACAATTTGAGTAGATTTTCAACTGTGTCGTTGGTTTTTGTTTGGGTATAAACAATAAAGAATATCGATGGGTACGGAGTAGAATTTAAGAAGATTTGAACATTTCATTTTGTGGAGTTGTGAATGGAGAAAAGGTTGATGTGGGTATTGTTTTTTTTTTTTTGGGTTGAGTTGGTGGTTGTTTGAGATTTGGGTTGCTGTATTGGTGTTGATATTTCTGTTAATTGAGTTTGATGTTGGTTGATGGGTGTATAGGTTAGTATTGAAATGGGTATATGGTAGATTGGGTTAAAGTGTGAGCTGTTTAGGGATTATTGTGTGGTTGTTTGGTTTGCATTAATGTGCTGACTTTTGATGTGGAATTATGAATTTTAAATACTTAGATTGAAGTGGCGATTGTAGGTGTTTAACACTTAGTGTATATTTATTTTTATGAAAAGGTGACGAGGCTAATAGAGGTCGAATTCAAAGCTTTGATAATACGTTGCAGGAATCAAGTAAGCGGGGTTCCTATGCTAGATTTGCATGAAATGAATTGAGGTTGGTTTGTAAAATGGCATTACTATGTTTTTAAATGAAAACATGAAAACAACCTCAATATATGTGTTTTGTATTCACTCATGAAAAATCTATATGAAAGAGAAAAATGATTTTTGACATGAATAGTGTATACATGAGCAAAATTTGACATGTTTATGAAATGTGCAAAAGAGCGAATATGAAAATTGAGATTTTTATACATGTTTTATTAAATGTTTTGGATATGATATTGATCATTAGAAAATGATATGAATGTGTTCAACACCTGGTTTAATGTGATATGAATATGAAAAACTTTTGGCATGCTTATATGTTATTATTCTGATTCGGAATATGATTCTCATGATACTGGTTTACGTAATATGTTTGGTACCAACATGATATGATATGAGTGCAACCACTTTGGAAACAAAGCGGTCTTTTATGTGTTCTTTCCTGTGTGCACACTCGGGGCTCCGATATTGAAAAAGAGAAAGTTTCACAATATGATACTGTCTGGTTTGGCCACCAGGGATATCACAACCCTACCACGGGGGTTAAACGTGGTATTTGATATGATACTATACGATATGATATGATAAGATGAGAATGTTCAGTTATGTTATGCCAAAGTGTTTTTGAATATGAATAGTTGTTTTATTCCGAATATGAAAAGATTGAAATGTCGCTCTATTTTCCCTAATAATATGTTTTAAGATCTGCATATGAAAATGAAATGTTTATGTTTCCTGCATATGAAACTTTAAGAAAATGCTCATGTTGTACACACTAATATATGTGTCTTGCTTACTGAGTTGTCGATAACTCACCCCCATATCTCCAAATATTTTTCAGATGATATGGATGGTACAACTAAGGATCAAGAATAGAAAATTTGTGAATGTGGATGTGGAAGGTTCAGATGATGGGGATAGAGTGTTGGATTTCTTTAGGGTACTGTTAATAGAATGACTTTCTGTTGCTCCTTAGATTTGTTATTGTTTCTGGACTTAGTAAGACTTAAGGATTTTGTTCAGTTATTTTGTTGGGACTAATGGGAAATTGTGGACCCTTTGATTTATGTTATTCATGGAAATGACTATATGGACATCATTAAGCGTTAGTTGTGGAAAATATGATATTGTTTATTATTTTCGAAGTCTTTAAGGATTTTTAGATTTGATGCGAGGCAAGTTTATAAGTGACAAGTAGTAATTCTCTGACCCCTATGGGACCGGGGCGTTACAGTTGGTATCAGAGCCAGGTTAAAGGTTCTGTAGACTATAGTATGTGAGATTTTGGAACTTAAACAAATTTTTGAAAATTATTTTAAGATTTGATGGTGGATTGGAGAGGACGATAAGAAATAATTTTTGTTGGTATTTTAGGAATTAGAATTTTCAAATGTTAAGAATGATTTTGAGGTATAAAATATATAGGTTTATGAGTTGGTTTCATGATAGTTGAGGTTTCTTTGAATCTGGAAAATTCTATACAAAGAATTGATGGGGTTAAAGGTTTAGACTTTGGAGAGAGAGCTATACTAATGTTGCATGATCCTTCTGGCTGTTATTTTATTGGTAGTAGCATAACTCTAAAGTATTATATGTGTGTGTATATATATATATGTTTACTTTATGGGTTCCGCTATTTCTTTTCTTTATGTTTTATGTTTAAATAAACTCTATATCTTTGAAACATTTATTAAAGGTTCAAGTTTTCAGGATGCCACCTCGTCATCAGGAATGAAGTATTTCGGATTTGAATGCGACCAATAATGAAAGGGGGGGGGGGGGCATCAATGTAGGTCTGCCCCTGCATACATGCCCGTGGAGGTTGGTCTACCTCCTTATCCTCCTTGCGAGAGGTAAATATCTAAAAGTAATTAAATGTTTTAGGCACAATATGATTTTTTAATAAGAATTTTATAAATTAATGTGATTTAATATGATACATCAAATTATAAAAATTAATTTCATTAGAAAATGAATATAACGTATGACATGTGTAAGACCCAGGCTTGCTACGTGAAACCCAGCCCAGTGACCCTCAGAAAACGACATCGTTTGGGTAAGTTATCTTCTTCCCTTTTACGGTTTCTTTCTTCCCTGACTTCCTCTCTGTTTGGGCATGTGGCTCCCTATTTTTCTCCCCCAAATCTCTCTTTTCTTTCAGTTTTCTCTCACCAGTTTTTGCTCTCAACTTCTTGGCAAAACCGTGCTCATTTCCCTCTTGCGCAGCCTCTCTTCTGGAGACCTCTAGGTGTTGCGATTTTAGAGTTTTTCAGACCAGTTTTCGTGCACAAAGCCACCCCCAAGCTGGTATTTTTTTTCCCTCTAGATCTCTTCTCTCTCTCGCTTTCTCTTTTTTTTTTTTGGGTATTTATTTACTTTTTCTTTTTCTTCTTTTCTTTTCTTTCTTTCTTCTTCTCACTGGTAGATTTCTTTCAATTTCAAATGTTCCTCCTCGGTTTCTTTTGCGCCGTTTCCTTTTCCACTCGGTTTCTTTTTCCTTGTAATTTTTCTACAAAGTTATATCCGCAAATAAATCAATTTTCTAACTACGGTTCTCAAATACGCACTTGTACCCTTGGGCACTTATTCCACTACGATCATCATACCTTACTAAAATTTCTTACTCTTGTTCTCCAGCTGAGCCATCAAAATTATTTGAAAAATATTTGGAGATCAGGGGTAAGTTATCAACAACTCAGTAAGTAGAGAATATATATAGTGTGCAAACATGACCTTTTACAAAGTTCAGAATGTAGAACAAAAGGGTTTTACTTTCAGAATGCAGAATCAGAACATGCTATAAAATATATAAGAGCGAAAGTTTCAGAAAAAAATTTCTTATTCAATGTTTATTTGGCACAGCATAACTAAAACATCACTTCAGAACAGAATTCCATGTTTAACCCCCGTGGTAGGGTTGTGCAAACCCCAGCGGCCAATCGAGCAGAAACAGAATGTGAATCTTCCCCTTATTATTCTCGAAGCACAGAATGTGCACACATGAAAGACCATGCAAAAAACCACTTTGCTTCCAAAGTGGTGTACTGAAAATAGAAAAGTTGGTACAACCCAAACAGAAGCCACAGTCTTACACCGGTGGTAAGATCAGAACAGAATAGAAACAGAATGTCATGCTAAAGGTTTTCAGAAATTACATCATATCATATCAAGGTACAAAACATTTTCAGAACATAACAGAATTAGATCACAAAAATATAATTTATGCACAAAATTTCATATTTGCTCTCTTTTGCACAATTCAAAAATAAAATGCCAAAATAGCTCATGTCTATAACAGTCATGCCAGAAAAAACTTTATTCTCATACAGAACTTCATGAGTAATGCAGATAAATAACTGATGTTGTTTCAAAATGATTTTTCATAACAAAACATGCGTATTTTCTAAAATTAACCTCAGTTCATTTCTTTTATGCAAAAACTAGCATTGGAATCCCGCTTACCTGAACTTCTTAGCTTTTTAGAGATTTCCTCAACAATGCTGAACAAATATTAATCATCACCTATAAAATTCATGTAACTCTCGTAAATTTCCAATCGAATACTTACTTCAATATTTAAGCCTAAGATGCTAAAATAACCTATTTTAATTTCTCAAGAACCTAAATTCTCAAAATTTCTAAAATACCATATTTTTCCAAAACCATCAATTATACACTTAATATACTTAATCTAATTCCAACTCAAACATCAATCTATATAAGAAATCAAAACCCAACCCATTAAAAAAAGAAGAGTTGCTTAAATAAAAAAAATTACCCGAACCAAAATAATTTAGAACCTAACCTCAATCCAAAAATATTTTACTTTAAAAATCACTCAACGTAACACACTGTTTTAAAAATTAAAACAAATAAATCCTTAAACCCATTGAAATAAATCCTTAAAAACTGTTTTAAAAACTGAGGGTAAAATTGTAATTTACTAACAAAAGTTTACCATACTTTACGTAAAACAAAAAGGGAAAGAAAAACTAAAACCAAACATAAATAATGGAGGCGTCCAAACTCAACGAGAGTGGAGGAGCAATGCGAGGAACTGGGAGGTGGCGGACATTACGTCGGCGAGGTGGCGGCTGAACACTGAGAGAGAGTGTAATAAGCCCCTTCATAGTAACAAAGAATGGATGTAATTCGAGGACATCACCCTTCAAGAAGCCTCTAAGAATTAGAGGGAGAATACAAGAGAGAAGAAGAGATAGAGAGAGAGAAATGATTGACACTGAATACCGAAGTTAGCCTCCTTCCCAACTCACAGTTGCCTTTTATAGATGAATTGTGTATGAAAACTACCATCGACTTATTACAGTTCAGCTATTTAATGACTTAAACGACAGCTATGAAACGGTACCGTTTTTATTTACATTTACTTATACTAAACGATACAATCCCAATCAGTTATATTCAAACAACCAACACTTAACAAAACGCTGCGTATTGATCATTTCCTCTGCAACACCAATTACTTCAGCTTGCTCATGTTGGCCTCGATCCATGATCTCGTCCATTCTTGCATGATTCTAACCCGTAACATACTCTCCCACATCAAAGCACCTTCTCCACAAGGTGAGGAAACTTGTCACGCAAAGACCAATAAGGTTCCCAAGTCGCATGATCAACACTAGCCCCCTTCCATTGAACCAACACATCAACTACTGCCTTATTGTGAAACTGTCTACTTCGACGCTGTAAAATGGCTTCAAGCCCAGGTGTCAATTCACCTTGCCAATCCACTAGAGGTAAAGAAGACAATGGAGAATGATGCTGACCCAATTTCATCTCTCATTCTAATCTGGTGATATCCAGATCTTAGATCCAACTTTGAAAAAACTGTTGAGCCAAAAAGCTCATCCAATAGCTCATCAACAACTAGTATTGGATATTTGTCTTTAATAGTAGCCTCATTAAGCACCCTATAGTCGATACACATTCTCCAAGACCCATCAGATTTTCTCACTAACAATACAGGGGAGGAAAATGGGGATTGACTGGTTCTAATTACACCAGACTTAAGCAATTCAGCAACAATCTTTTCTATTCTATTTTCTGAAAATAAGGATACATGTATGGTCTGACACTCACAGCTACAGAATCCTTCTTAAGAAGTATCTGGTGATCACGAGCTCTATGAGGAGGTAAGGTGGTAGGTTCATCAAAAACCTTTCCAAACTTTTGCGACAAGTGAATAATTTCTGGAGGAGAACTGTCCTGATTCTGCATAGGCTCCGTAGACATGAGCTGTAACCATACTCCTTTAGAACCAACTTTAGAAATCATGGAAATTTCTTTGTCATCTACCAAGGTAGAAGCAGGTGCTATAAGGCCTTTGAGAGAGACCTTCTTTCCTTTATAATCAAACTGCATTTGTAGGTCTGCAAAGTCCCAAAGTATAGGGCAAAAGTGAAGAAAGCCAACTAACGCCCAACACAATATCACACCCTCCTAAAGTCAAAGTAAAGAATTCAGCAACAAATCTCGTGCCTTGTATTTGTATGGCCACTACAGTAGTCCTACTGCCACTGCTCAAAATGTCCCCATTAGGAACCTTAACCTACATAGATTGCCCTTCTTGTACCACCAATCCACACCTTCCAACTAGTGCAATATCCACAAAATTGTGGGTGCTGCCAGAATCAATCAAGATGACTACCTTCCTTTTATTAATTTGCCCCACTACTCTCATAGTTTTTGTACTAGGTGTGCCCACCATAGCTTGCAACGAAATAGAGGCTATGTCTGTAGATTCAGGCTCTTCATGTATCTACTCTATAATCAATTCTTTCTCCTTTATAGGCTCACTAGTGGATCCTATATCCATTCCTTCCATCACATAAACTCTAGGTTTAGTACATTTATGGTCTGGCTGCCACCTCTCATCACAGAAGTAACACAAGCCTTTCTTCCTTCTATCTTGCATTTGTGTCTCATTAATTTTCTAGTAAGGCATCTTAACAGCAGGCACCTTAGGAGTCCCTAAGATAGATCCACCACCACTTGACTGGTGTGAATCAGTAAAATTATTCCTCCACAACTTCTTTGTACTCCAAACATATTCCTCCTAAATTTTTGCCAATCCAAAATCCTCATTCAAAGTGGAGGGATTCAACATTTTTATTGGAAACCTAACCTCATCTTTCAAGCCACTCAAAAAATAGCTCAATTTATTCTTTTCAAAAACACCTTTAATGCAGTTTGAAAGCAATTCAAACTCAGTCTAATATGAAGTAACATAATGAACCTATTTAAGGCATGTCAATGCTTCCATAGGATCATCATAAGTAGTTGAACCAAATCTAACCTGCAATGCCTGAGTAAATTCCTCCCACAAATGAAAAATTCCAGAGTCACTAACATCCTGGAAGCATACCAAAGCTGCATCATCCATATGAAAGGAAGCCAAAAAAATTCTCTGACCAGGAGGCACTTGATGATACTAAAAATACTGATTAACTCTATAAATCCATGCTGAAGGCTCTTTCCCACCAAATCTTGGAAAATCTAACTTTAATCCCCTGATATTGGGCCTTTCACCCATATTTCTACAATAAACCTCTCCCATACCTTCTTGACCATCGTCATCACCTCCAAGATGATTATGCACATTCCTCACATTTTGTGCATTAACCTCATATTGATTATTACAACAAATCTTTGAAATGTGCTGTAATAGTTCCGCAAACCTTCTATCCTGACTCTCCCTTTCCACCCTAGTTGTTTCTTGCTGTTGAACCAGAACAAAAATAGTATCTTTGATCTGCTTCTATTGACACTCCTATTGTACACGTAAATGATTCACAGAATCAAGAATCTGTGCATATGATCTCGTTCCTTCTGCCATTACTGACTACTGATACCAAAATGTAATAAGCCCCTTCATAGTAACAAAGAATGGATTTAATTCGAGGACATCACCCTCCAAGAAGCCTCCAAGAATTAGAGGGAGAATACGAGAGAGAAGAAGAGATAAAAAGAGAGAGAGAAATGATTAACACTAAATACCGAAATTGGCCTCCTTCCCAACTCACGGTTGCCTTTTATAGATGAATTGTGTATGAAAACTACCACCGACTTATTACAGTTCAGCCATTTAATGACTTAAACGACAGCTATGAAATGATACCCTTTTTATTTACATTTACTTATACTAAACGACACAATCTCAATTAGTTATATTCAAACAACCAACACTTAACAAAATGCTGCGTATTGATCATTTCCTCTATAACACCAATTACTTCAGCTTGCTCATGTTGGCCTTGATCCATGATCTTGTCCATTCTTGCATGATTCTAACTCGTAACAGAGAGAGAGAGAGAGAGAGAGAGAGAGAGAGAGAGAGAGAGAGAGAGAGAGAGAGAGAGAGAGAGGGAAATACGAAGACTGGGAAAGACCAAGAAAACAAAGACATGGCTGTTGGGCACAGGCTACGGCATCGATTGAGAGGAACACGAGGTTGGGCTGGGCGGTTCGGCTAGACCGAAGTGGCGAGTAGTGCTCGAAGGCACTTTCTACGGAGGTGGTGACGGTGTGGATGGGCTGTCGACGTCGCTAGGCAGCACTGACGTGTCACGGGCTGTAAAACTGAAACAGGAAGTGGTTTTCTTGCTCTGTTTTGGGTGCTTGAAAACAAGGCTTAGGTGGTTACAGAGGTCTGGGCAAGTGTTTAAGTGCGATGGTTTAGCGGTGGGTTGCTATGGTGGCTGGGCAGATGTTATGGGTTGGTTACTGTGGCTCACAATGAACTGTTAGATACTTTGTTTTGGGTATGGAAAAACAGGGGGACATGGGCTGAGTTGGGTGTTTTGGCTGGATCTCTTGGTGGCTGTGCAGTGGTGCTGCTGTTTCGCATTGGCTGGGCACGAAGGGGTAGTGTAGCATTGTGGCGGCTGGGCTATCTTCATGGTGTTTCCGAAGATGGGCACGACTGGAGTGGTGAACTCTTAAGGAGTTTGGGTTGCTCCATTTTTGGGTTAATGAAACAAGGCATGCAGATGGGATTGATGCATGGAGGCAAACTGGGCTTCACGGTTAGCGACTTAGCTGTGGGTTGCTACAGTGGGATTGATTGAAATGTCGCTCTGTTTTTCCTAATAATATGTTTTAAGATCTGCATATGAAAATGAAATGTTTATGTTTCCTGCATATGAAACTTTAAGAAAATGCTCATGTTGTACACACTAATATATGTGTCTTGCTTACTGAGTTGTCGATAACTCACCCCCATATCTCCAAATATTTTTCAGATGATATGGATGGTACAACTAAGGATCAAGAATAGAAAATTTGTGAATGTGGATGTGGAAGGTTCAGATGATGGGGATAGAGTGTTGGATTTCTTTAGGGTACTGTTAATAGAATGACTTTCTGTTGCTCCTTAGATTTGTTATTGTTTCTGGACTTAGTAAGACTTAAGGATTTTGTTCAGTTATTTTGTTGGGACAAATGGGAAATTGTGGACCCTTTGATTTATGTTATTCATGGAAATGACTATATGGACATCATTAAGCGTTAGTTGTGGAAAATATGATATTGTTTATTATTTTCGAAGTCTTTAAGGATTTTTAGATTTGATGAGAAGCAAGTTTATAAGTGATAGGTAGTAATTCGCTGACCCCTACGGGATCGAGGCATTACAACATGATACTACATTAGTTTATGAGTTTAATTTTATAAAATTTTATTATAGTTATAGCATTTCTCATCCCAAAAAGGACAATAAAAAATAGCATGGTGGTGGATACTATCACACTCGGAAAAGTTGGAAGAATGTCTAATGCTACTGTGTTTTCATTCCAACAACTATTTGAATTTGGTTAAAATCCCATAATTCCTGAGTAGCAATGCAAAACCTACAACATTCTAAATAGAAGGCCCAAGAATAGCGAAGATGCTAGGTAATAGAGCAGAAACAAACTTCTCAACAACTATACAAATACCAATACGTTATTAATAAAATTAAAGTATTGTTCTTTACTTTAAAATAAAATACGAATAACATTAAAGTTCTCAGAATTTGCCATATTGTTGTTCATAATAAACTAGGGTTCATTTTCCTCATGGTGAAGAATAAGTTCTCAAGTAATTTCAATTTCATTACTGAAACTATTGTAGAACTCCCTTGTATTAGATGATAGTAATAACAAATACTATTGTAACGAAGGTAACAATGGTTGTAATGGAAGCTACTGTAATGGATTTGGGATGAATGCATAAAAGTTGTTTGATAGAAAAACTCAACCAGCCATAGATGGTATTGCCACAAGTTCTTCGAGGGACCTGACCTCCTTATAGGAAATGCTAGACAAACAACATACATTATAGACCTCCTCATCTTTGTTCCATCTTCGTCCTATATACCCCACTCATAACAAACTCTTGCAATTGATAAATTGACCCATCCCACACTAAAGAAAATCTGACAATATTAAAAACGCACCGTTTGGTTCCCACTCACCAAACGCTGCGTTTGACTCACTAAAACGACACACAACCCAATTAACTAAAACGTTGCGCATTGCAATTAGCTAAAACGACACTCTCCTCCTTTTATTCAAACGGTGTGTTCCACTCTGACCAAGCCACATAATACGGCATCGTTTCCAGTTCCCCACTTCCAATTCATTCCTTCTGCAGTTCACTACTTCCTTCTTCAGTTCGTGTTCTTCACCAACCTAACTTAGGGCTCTTGACAAACTAAATGTAGAATGACTAAGGTTGAAAAGATTAGAAAGCTATTGGGTTTCAAGCATAGCTTTGTGGTGGACAATAAAGGACTCAGTGGGAGACTTGCTTTAATGTGGAAGGATGATATAAAAGCTAGACTAGAATCTTGTACCCAAAACCATATTTCTTTAATAGTTCATCACTCTATCAAAGGGAATGATTGGGTATTGACAAGGGAATCCACTGGATTCTAAAAGAACTGAAAGCTTGATAGTTTTTAAAGCTCTAAAACCTAAGGTTGGTGTGGCATGGATGTGTATAGGGGACTTTAATGAGATACTTCATCATGTTAAAAATTTTGGAGAAATAGTGAGACTTTATAGACAAATGGAAACCTTTAGACTGGGGGTGGAGGAATGTGATTTGAGTGGTTTGGGATTCTTCGGAAATAAGTATATGTGGTGCAATAAGAGCATGTTAGGGCTTTTACTAAAGAAAGGCTAGACAAAGCTTTTGGCAACTCTTATTGGCATGACCTTTTCACAACGGCAATAATTAGGACCATGCTAGCTCAAAGCTTGGATCACTGACCACTTCTTCTCTCTATAGATAACAATATGTCAAAATACAGTAGAAGAGATAAACCTTTCAAATATGGAGCTAATTGAGCACAAAGAGAAGAAAGTGGATAAAGTGTTTGAAGAGGAAGTGGATAAACTATTTGAAGAGGAAAACACCAAGTGGAAGCAAAGAGCTAAATAGAGATAATTGAAGGAAGGGGACAGAAACACTAAGTTCCTTCACCAATGTGCAAGCCATAGAAGGAAAATCAATACTATTCATAGAATCACTGATAGTGATGGTAATGTGGCATCAACTCCTAATGTAATTAGTGATCATTTGAAATATTTTTTTAGGAACTTTTCACATCAACTAGACTAGAAGGAATTGAAGACTACTTGGCTACTATGGATTCTAAAGTGACAGCAAACATGAACAATGAACTTATCAAAACTTTCATTGTTCAAGAGGTGAAGGACGCTATTTTCCAGATGAATGAAATTAGCTCCCAGCTTTTTATCAATATCACTGGAGCACAATTGGTAAAGAGTTTAGTGAGGTAGTTTTGTTTGTGTGATCCCCCGACTCCTATGTACAGAAACACGAGAATCGTGACATTGGGATGATGACAACACGAGTCATGCATCCCAACAATAAGTGTCAAGTGTGTATACATGCAAAAAGTATACAAAAATGCTACAGATAAATTAAAAGCTAGTCATCTAAGTACCAGAATTTTAAATACAAATTTACCAAAACAAAAGTAGTACAAAAAAGAGTTATACAATTATCCAAAAAATATAATACAAGGGAAAAATACATAACGAGTGGGAAAAAATAAATTTACGGTTCCATAAAATAGAACTGTAGGGTTTCGAATATAGTGAGATTGTGAATCTCTATAAGTAACCACCCAAATAAACCAAGAGATAAAAATCATTAATGTATTCAACAAATATGCGTGCACATGACGAAACATGAATGTGACGCAAAAATTCAATTTGACCCAAAACACGCCATGAATAATATTTGTCATTTTCCAAGAAAATGGCCCAAACATAAACCAACCATTTTCCTAGAAAATGGTACCTGTACCCATTAAATCATACATCGCCATTTTTCTGAAAAATGGCCAAACATAATCATTTATTGGACATTGTAGGCAGGAATCGCAGGCGAGACTCTACCACCATCTTACTGAATGCACTGTAGGTTGGAATCATAGGCGGGACTACAACCATCCCTAAAGCTTGCGCTATAGGCAGGAATCACAAGCGGGACTACCACCATCCCTACTTACCATCATCCCTACCGCATGCACCGTAGAAGGGAATCACAAGTAGGACTCTACCACCTTTCCTACTTACCACCATCCCTCCAGTTCCTTTCCACACAAGGGGTACCTATCAAAGCACTGTAGGTAGGAATCGTGAGCGGGACTCTACCACCATTCTTACGTACCAACATCCCTACCACGTGCACCGTAGGCGGAAATCACAGGCGGGACTACCACTATCCTTGCTTACCACCATCCCTATAGCTAGCACTATAGGCGGGACTACCACCATCCCTGCCGCATGCACCGTAGGTAGGAATCGCAAGCAAAGCTCTACCACCGTCCCTACTTACCACCATCCCTACAGTCCATTTTTCCTTTCTTTCAAACCGTTCAATCCATTCATTTCAAACATATCCAAAAATCTTCTCTCACATGAAAACCCAGCTCTCATTCACAACACATGAGCATGCATGAAATGATGCAATAAATGTCATGATGCCAAACACAACATAAATGCACGCAAGCATAATTCAATTAAATAAACAACCCATCCTCACATCCAACCGACCGCCATACTCCTCGAACTCAATGTCCGGCACAACCAATTAAACTGCAATAAATTTGTTAGTGCAAAAATATATTTAAATCTCAAAAGTTTTTTGAAAAAATACTTATAGTGCTAAAATATAATTTTTGAAGGATCAATGAGGTGCAAAAGATGGCGGCACAGCAACGTAATAGTATTTTTTGAACTTTGGTTGTGGGTTTGAAAATGCTAAATTTTGAAAGGGGACAAATGAAGACTTGGCCTGGCTAGGGAAGAGCTTAAAGGTGTTGATGAAGCTAGTGGTGGTGGTCGTTGGCCGTGGGTGGTGGTTGGAGGCCAAAAAACTTAAATCGGAGATAGAGCTTGATGGGCTACAATGGTGGCGGATTGGGGCTGAGGAAGGGTGGGTTAGGTAGCTAGGAGGTTGCCAATGAGGTGGTGAGAAGATGGCGGCCCAAGGTGGTGCCATGGCGGCACTGGGACACTGAGACTGGCTTGAAGCGGTGCGTGGATGAGTTTGGCTACGCTGAAGGGGCTAAAAACGGGGAGTTGAGGTCGTCGTCTAGTGGGGAAGGAGATGAGAGCAGTGGTGACGGAAACAGGAGGCGCACGACGACGCAAAAACACCCAACCCAAATGGGTTTGGCACTGCCAGGAGAGAGAGAGAGAGAGAGAGAGAGAGAGAGAGAGAGAGAGAGAGAGAGAGAGAGAGAGAGAGAGAGGCTGGGGTGGGGGAGGTTGCTGGAGGGTGGTGGAGTTGGTGGGCTGGGCGGAGGAGGAAATGCACAGTGAGGGGAAAGAGAGGTGTCACGTGCAGGAAGGGAGCAGGGGAGGGAAAGAAAAGAAAAAGAAAGACAAAAAAGGGAGAGGGAAAAAGAAAAAGAGAAAAAAAAAGTGAGGAAAAGAAATGAGGTCCAGTCCTCACAACTTGGGTCACAAAATTGATCTAACAAAAGAATTTTCAAAAATGGCAAATTTAATTATGAGTGATTAAGTTATTTAAATGAGTGATTTATTTTATCAAATAAGGATTAAATACTTAATTATGCATCAAATTCTAATATTGAATGTCAAATTAATTGATGTCAATAATTTACACACATGCAGAAAAGTTGGACAGTTTACACATTAAGCAACCCACGGCAAATGCAGAAAACAGAAAAACAGCAGCACATGCAGAAATGCAGAAAGCAGAAAGTGCAGCACATGCAGAAATGCAGAATGCAGAAAGTTGAACACACATGCAACAAAACAAACCAACAACTCGGCAGCTCACACAAAAAGTAGAAAAGAAACACATGCAGCAGAATGACAGCACACAAGCATCAATCACGGGTTGAATTGCCAATAGCACATGCAGAAAACAACTTGGACGTTAGGCGGTAGCTTGTTGATTTTTTTGGCTTGACTTTTACGTGTGGTTGGTGCAGCTAAAGTGGACCGAATGATATTTCTAAGTTGGCTTACTCTATTTAAAGGAGTTTCTTGTTTTGGAGTTGGGAGACCGGAAGGGAGTTAGTTTTAGTTTTTTTTTCTTTCCTGTATTTTCTTTGTTTCAGTCGGCTAGTGTTGTTATTTTACTCTGTTTTTTTTCTTATCTTTTCATTTACGTTGGAAGCTTTTAATTTGAAGAGTCGAATTCAATTTTTTTGCTTTACATTTTAGTGTTTTTTCAGTTATTATTTCAGAGGATTCATTTTCAGTTTTATTATTTTTTTTGTTGCCCAGTTTTCTTTCCTAGTTCTTAGTTGAGCCGACGTGGAGTTCTTGGTTTTATTTGTTTTATTTATTTATTTTACAGATTTTATCATGACTTCACTCAGATTTATTTTTGTTATTAAAAATATCATGTGTAACTAATTTCTAAAGCTTGGGTTGTGGAATGAGATTTAATTTATTTTAGATTCTAGTTTGATGCAATATTTTGTTGTTTAATGTTGATTTCACTAAGTTACTAGTCGGATTTTAATAGAAAATAGATTGCGGCTCTTGCTCTTGTTTTGTTGTTGACGTAAGGCACAACAAAAGCTTGAAATTATCAAGGCTTCTTTCGATTGATTATAAATATAAATTTGGCTAGTAAATTAGAGAATTTCTTGAGAAAATATTGCAAAAACTTGAGCTTAATTTCTTATCTTCCGAATATCAATACCTTGACTGGATTGTTAATCGAGAAATTATCTAGAATCCGAAATAAAAAGAATCTCAAACCCAACCCAAGTGTTTGTTAATTTGCTTTTTTGATCAGAAACTCTTATTTCAATTTCTATTATTTTTTGCATTGCATTTTAATTTTATTTTCATCTCTCATACTCGATTCAATTGTTACCCAAAATCCCGTATACACTTTGATAACCCATTGTCCCTGTGAAATACGATCTTGGACTTATCCTTGATACAACTTGACACTTCTACACTTGGAAGCACATTCGAAATCGAGTCATAAAATAATATAAATTTAAAATAAGAACGCCCATAATTATAATAAATAAAATAATTTACTTAGCCAAAATACACGTAAATACAGTGTATCACAGTTTTCACTTAGCTCAGAAGGACTTGCAAATGATATTAATGAGACTCATATTGCTCTCATTCCTAAGATAAAGTCTCCAACCAAAATATCTAATTTTTGGCCTATATTTCTTTGTAATGTCGTTTACAAGATCATTTCCAAGATACCAAGTAATAGATTGAAGAAAGTCTTACCTAATATTATCTCTCATACTCAATCAGCGTTTGTACCTGGCAGATTAATCTCATATAATATTATAGTTGCTTTTAAAGATTTTTTTTTTTTTTTTATTGAAGAGCCAGAAGCCATCCACATAGCAGCCTTGTCCCAAGTTTAAGTTTATTAAAAAACTTTCACTTGTGGCGAAAGAATACCATAAACAAACTCAAAAAACAAAAAATAGACATTACGTCTCTCTAATAAAAACCATCCCCAACCGATCCATACGGATCAAGTCTCGCAAGCATGTATTCTCAAAACCCAACCCCAATAAATCAGAATTTACACCCTGTATTCCTTCCTTTGCCAAAAAATCCGCTACCATATTTGCTTCCCGAAAAATGTGTCTAAACCTTGCATATCTCCATAGTAATCTCCTGTATCTCATCCCAAAAATCCCATAGAAACCAGAGTCGAAAAATTCCAGATGCAAACCAATTCATTACCACCGATGAATCTGATTCTACTAGAACGTTCTGAAATTGTAGTTGTTTGCAAAGGCGCAAGCCATCAAGTAAAGCACGACATTCGGCAACCGTATTCGTAGCATTTCCGTAACTATGTGCAAAACCAGCTATATATCTTCCATTTGAATCCCATATTATACCACCTCCTCCTGCCTCTCCCGGATTATTTCGAGCACCCCCATCTACATTTAATTTTACCATTCCTGCATGTGATACTTCCCATTCAACATACTTTATCTTCTTCTTATGCGTTGGTAGGATCGGTAAATTCAAACTTTGCATAATCCCGCAGTCCCCTTTTACTATTTTCTGAAAATTCTGCAGCGAGCAAGAGGCTTCTTTAATAAACCATTTCACCTGCCGAATGATTTCTTCTATACTGAAAGTAGTTCCTTCCATTCTCGTTGAGCATCTAGCCTTCCATAAAGCCCAAGAAATCAGAATTGGAAGTGCACCCCGTATCCACCCAACTTGTGTTCTGTTTTTTGCTCTTTGCCACCAGTACATCATCATTCCCTTCCAATTTCTGATCTGTGGCAACTGAAAATGATAGATATTCGCAAAATACCTCCAAACCCTTTGAGCAATCGGCCCTTCACACAACACATGATGCAAAGATTCCACATTTGGCACAACACAACAATGACATTTAGACACTAAAGGGATATTCAGCCGCTGCACTATATCATTTGTCGGCACAGCCCCTCTTTTTCCCCTCTAGCATAAAAAAGGCATTTTTTTGGGGATATTGGCCTGCCATAGCCTCTTCTTCCATTCACAATTTTGTCCCCTTTGTCTAGAGATCTCCCAAGCAGACTTTGTTGTGAACCTCCCCTCCACCGTATGCTTCCAAATCAACACATTAGGTTTATTATTTCTCAACCTTACTCTAGCTTCTTTTATCTGCTGCAGCACCTCAGACGAAACTAACTCACAAATAATCTCATTTTTTGACCCCTATCATTAAACACTTCTACAACCGAAATTCCACTATCACCTTTCACCGGACAAATATCTTGAAGAGGAGCACATCCAACCCAATTATCCATCCAAAAATTTATCCCAACCAACCATTTAGAATTCTGTATGACTCTCGGCATTTATTCAGATACTCCTTTCCAAAACCGTGTCCCCTTTTGCAATTGAGTTGCCTTATATACATGTTCTCGGCCAATATATTTTTTCCTAAAAAAATCTGCCCAAAGAGAACCCCCCTTAAGCAACTTCCAGGCAAATTTCGTAAATAGAGCCTCCTGCACTCCATCAAGTCTCTAACACCAAGGCCCCACTCTTCCACAGGCTTACAAATCACACTCCACAACACCCACTTATGCTTTCTAATCTCTATTGAGGATCCCCAAAGAAAATCTGAAAAAATTCTTTTAATCGTATCATAAACCCCTTTAGGCATTTTCAAAACTAAAAGCATATGTATTGGCATGCTATTCAACACATGTTTTATCAGAATAATCTTCCCCCCAAAAGATAAAATCTTACTTTTCCACCCTGCCAATTTTTTCTGAATCCTAGCCAAGAATCCATCAAATAAATTCATTTTTATCCGACCCACATACAAAGGAATTCCAAGGTATCCACATGGCTAGTTGCCCTCTACAAACCCCGGTATCTGCTTGATATCCCTCTTCCATTCCACCCCAATAGAAGAGGAAAAATAAATCGTAGATTTACTAGGACTCATCAACTGACCAAACATCTCCTCATACCGATGCAAAGTTGCCATAAGCCTCCTAATAGAAACCTTTCCACCATTTGCAAAAATCAAAATATCATTCGCATACAATAGATGCGATATGAGCGTTCCTCCACCTGAGTGATAGCACTTGATACGGACCAACCTGACTTGCTGAATCACCATGCGTGAGAGAATTTCCTGAGACAACATAAATAAATAAGGCGATAACGGATCACCTTGCCGAATTCAACGTGATGCCTGAAAGAAACCTTTAGAACAACCATTCAACATAACCAAATAACAAGGAGAAGAGATAGCATTATAAACTAAATTCCTCCAATTCTCGGAAAAACCCAAACGACGTAATCTCCTATAAGGAATTTCCAGTTTACACGATCGTACGCCCTTGCCATATCAATCTTCAACATCACATTCCCACCTCAGACCTTTCGATTTATTCCTTGCACCAACTCCTGTGCCAAAGCCATATTATCAAAAGTGCTCCGACCTGGAATAAACGCCGCTTTCTCCATAGAAATAATTTTTTCAAGCACCAGAGCCAATCGACATACTGTGACGCCTCCGGCTCCCACGTATGGACATGTGGAAACCGAGATGTCGGGATGCTGACAACACGGTCACACATCCCATCACCAAGTGCCAAAAGTGTGTGCACACGCAACATATGTTCAAATAAAAACACGTAGCAGATAGAAAAGCCATAACTAAGTACCAGAATTTTGTTTAATTACAAACCAACTTAAAACAAGCGTAAATAAAACATTACAAGTTCAACATCTTAAATACAAATAAATACCAATACAACAACAACCAATATAAAATATAAAGGCCATCTCAACTACTCCTCCGGCGGAGCCGCCTCCTCGGGCTCAGCCTCCTCCTCCTCAACACCTGCACCAAAATCTACGGTACCAAAAATGGTGCCGCAGGTAAGTAAAATCCAAACAATGTAAGATAAAAACATATTACAACCAAAACAATATGCATGAAGTATGCCCAATGCACATGTCCCAAAAACCATATTTTTCCACACACGCCAAAAGTCTCATTTGACCCGAAATCATATCGTTTAAATCAATCCTTGCCATTATCCTAGATAATGGCCCAAAAACCAAACTCGTCATTTTTCCAGAAAATGGCCCATTAACCAAACCATCAGAGCACTGTAGGCGGGAATCGCAGGCGGGACTCAACCACCATCCCTACGAGTGCACCGTAGGCGGGAATCGCAGGCGGGACTCTGCCACCATCCCTGCTTACCACCATCCCTACGCCATGTGCACCGTAGGCGGGAATCGCAGGCGGGACTCTACCACCATCCCTGCTTACCACCATCCCTACACGTGCCTCTGAATCCAACCAGTCAATCCGCACGTTCACGTTTACCAATAAAACCATATCTCACTCGAAAACCCAGTTTTCAATAAATAACACATGCATATGCGTGCACAATGCAATGCAAATAAAATTATACAAATGCACCAACATATTCCAAGCATCTATAACAATCAAACAAACAACTCCTTTCTTAATTCCAACCGACCCCCGACTCCTCGGACTCAGTCCGGAATAACCAACTAGTTCACAATAAATTATTGTAAAGGCAATAATACATTTAAATCTAAAACGAAATTTGGAAAATACTTACAGGGTTATATATTATTTTTCGAAGGATCAGCGTGAAGCAAACGGCGAACGGAAAGCAACGTAACAGTGCAAATGCACTGTGGCCGTGGGTCGCAAAATACCCACTTTTGAACGGGGACAAACCAAGACACCAAATTGATAGAGAATGGTCTAGAGGTGTTTATGAAGCTAAGGGAAGTGAGCTTTGGCCGTGGGTGGCGGTGGAAGCAAAAAACGGCCAAATCGGAGATGAGCTCGTGGGAGCTACTCCGGCAACGGATCGAGGCCGGAAATGGGTGGGTTAGGACGGCAAGAGGTAGGGGAAGAAGTGGTGAAGAGGTGGTGGCCGGAGATGGAGCGACGGCGCCGAAAACGGCAAAAAGCCGTGTGGCTTAAATGAGCTACAGGGGGTGATCGGCTGGCCGGATGGAGCTGGAAATTGGTAGGGGTGATCACCGGCCGGAGGGGAGTCGACAGTGGGGGTGGTGTCGACCACGGCGGCTGGACGGCAGTGGGCTGGGCGGTGGGTGCTGGACGCGTGGGTGAGGAGAGAGGGAGGAAGGAAAAACGCACGGGGAGGGGGTGTTCGCGCGGAAAGGGAAGGAAAGAAAGAAAAAAAAGAAAGAAAAGAGAAAAAGAAAAAAGGGAAAAGAGAAAAGAAAAGATGGAAGAAAAGAAATGAGATCCAATCCTCACTTCTGGAGTCCAACGACTGATCCAACGAAAATAACTTTAAAAGCGATAAAAACTAAGAAAAACATTTTAAACACAACGTAAAGCTAAAATAAAATAAATAACTAGAAAAACTAATTATTAAATTTTAAATCCAAAAACAAGTTAAAATAAATTAAACAGCAATTAAAATCCAATTTAAAACCCGATTATTTAAAATAAAAGAATTATTATATTAATTAAATTAAAATATTTCTTCAGTAAAAATACACGTAAAAACGGGGTGTCACACATACCATAATCTTCGTCATAATTTTATACACCACTGAACAAAAACTAATTGGTCTAAATTGACTAAACCCCATAGGTTCTTCCACCTTAGGGAGCAAAACCAAAGGTTGCCCTGCAAAAAAATCCTTTGCCATTTCTACAAGATCCTCTTTCACAGTATCCCAAACCAAAGAAAAGAAAGAAGCTGAAAATCCATCCGGACCCGGACTGCTGCCTACCGGAATAGACTGAAGAGCCCCTACACTTCTACAACAGACGGTGGTTTACAAAGATCTGCATTCTCTTCTGCAGTAACAACCGGACTAAGCAAATCCATCTCCGGACCCTCTGTATTCACGCTAGAGCACGTAAACATTTGTTGAAAGAAATTCATTGCCTCCGTATGAATCTGCTCAACAGAATCAAGCACTCTACCATCCTCCATCACCATTTTTTCTACTTTATCTTTCGAGTTCTTCACTCTCAATGCAACATGAAAAAACGTTCAATTATAATCACCTTCCATTAACCATTTTATCCTTGACTATTGACAAGCCAAACTTTCCTCCCGGTGTATCCATTGCAGATGCAACTGTTTAACATCCAGCAACTCCATTTCAGTCTGAGCAGAACACGTCCTTATCACCTCCTCTTCCAACAAACTAACCCGATCTCCTAGTTTCTGAATTTCCACATCAACACGGCCAAAGACTTCTTTATTCCATCTCATCAATTCTCCTTTTAAACATTTCAGTTTTTTACTAATCCGCACCATAGCACTACCCTCAAAATTATTTTCCCAACATTTTTTCACCAATGGAAGAAAGCCATCATGCATACCCCACATACGGAGAAATTGAAAAAGTTTCACAATATGTTCTATTTGCCTGCAAAAATTAAGCAACATAGGCGAGTGATCGAATGAAGTCCGAGGAAGATAACACGAACCTGCCCCCTCAAAAGCGTTTAGAAACTGCAAATTCACCAAAATATGGTCTAATCTTGCCCAAATCCTCCTCCGACCAAGACGTCCATTGCACCACAACAACCGATTTCCTTTGAAATGAATATCCAACAAAGCACAATCATGAATACATTTATTAAATTCGGCCTTTGCCCGAGGAGCCTCAAACACCCCCTTACTTTTTCACTATCATTGCGAATTATATTAAAATCCTCCCCAACCATCCACGGTAACGCTAAGGATTTTGCCTCCTGAGATACTCCTATAATTCAAGCCTTTTGTCCCGGAAACAACTGGCATACACAAACGAGCCAAACAAACGTCTCGAACCAAAAGAGAACCACCCTGAAATAGCTTGATCCGAAAGAGATGACAGCTCGAACTCTACTTCCTCTGCCCAAAATAACCAAATTCCCCCCCCCCCTCCCCCCCACATCTGAATTATTTACAAAAGATGGTAAGCGCAACCATCTTGCCCACCGGCGACATTTATTTGCAATGATAAACGGTTCTAATATAGCCACCACCAACGGACAGCTTTTATTCAAAATATGTCGAAGTCTAAATTTTGACGAAACAATACCCCTAATATTCCATATGAGAATAGACATAAAATCAAATTAATTTTTTGGAGCGAGTACGACGCTCCAGGGAAATTATAGATTTCTCTTTCCTCCCCACTTCACTTTCTTCAATGGCACATTCATATCTAGGTCAAAATCAAAACTTTTTACAACCAACTCATTTAATTCACCTTCTTGTTCTCCATCAGAAACTGCTCGGAAGGGCCAACCACGTCCCTCATATCAGAATCTACAAACACATCTTCTCTAGCCAAACCACCAAGCTCAAACTCCAAGGCCTCATCCACCATCCGCAACATGCTTCTAGGACCCGAAGCATCCATGCTCTGTTCCATATCTGAACCAGAACATTCATCTTCAGCCATATCACTCCATTTTCCCAGACTCACATCCTGATTATATACCGGCAAAATAACCTCCAGCAACCCCTCTTGTGCCACATCTTGTCTACACAACTCCAAATTTTTATTTAAAATGCATGGTGCAGTAATTTTATTACCTAGCTCTTTCTCAACCCCCCCATCCTCACGTCTCATAAGCCACACCCGATTGTGAAATAAATAACAACGCTTTATCATCCCCAGCTTCCTCCTTTTTTCGTGAGTGAATCTTTTCCAAAATCTCCGACTGCCGAGACCTTGATGCCTCCCCTCTTTCCACCTGCGTTATCATCACATCTTCCTTCCTCTTTGCATTTTTAATGTCCTTCCATGCCACTTTCCCTGGTTTTTTATTTCCCCCATCCACTGCAATATCTTTTTTCTGTTTCAATGCAATGCCACTCGCGCACTTAGATTCTTGATGCCCCTGTCTCCAACATGCACCACAGTATTTTGGCAATGCTTCATAAAAGACCTCTTGACAATGACTAAATCTACCATGAGGAGGACTCAACCAAAACGATTTTCTCAAAGGACAAGAAATATCCAGTTCAACGCAAATTCGGGCCATCTCTGGCCGTGTAACACATGCCGTCGCATTGTCCATCTTCAAATATTTCCCAAATCCATCTCCAGTACTCCTTAAAATCGATTCTTGAAAATAATTTGGAGGAAGTCCAGGCAACGTCATCCAAACCGGAACCAGAGGTGAATCCTCCTCTTCCATAAAATCTGGAGACCAATGAAACACCCGGAACGGCACACCAAGAACTTCAGAATTCCCTCTCGCCATAACCGAAATAAAATCCTCTTCCTAAATCATCCTTACCAAAATATTTCGTGGATTCCGCAATGGGCCAATAACCGGTATTGTTTTCAATCCCCAACGTGCTTGTATAAAACCCCTAATTTGATCGAGAGAAGGCCTTCTCCGTAGAAACTTTAAAACCACAGAAAATTGGAACGACTCCAATGACAATTGCACCTCTGTTTTTTAGAAAACAAAGAACATCTCACCACCTTGAAATTTTGGATCTCTATGCGGAATTGAAACTAGAGGAAGCAGCTATGGATTTGAACCCACAACTTCCGCAAAACGACGTATATTCTGCATCCCGCACTTTCCGACCGTAGGCTCCACTCGTCCCTCTGCTAATTCCATATGAAAAACCCCTTCTTTCCCACAGCCCCCAGCTGGCGGCTGAGGGCCGGCGCCCAGCGCCATGAACGAGACACAATATCGCCTCAAAGTTTGAGAGAAAAAATCCCTAGTGCCTCGTCATCTCCTCTTGAAACCCTAATGTTTTTTTCTACAATTGTTGATTAGTTGCTTTTAAAGCTATGCACACCATGCGTTGCAAGATGTTAGGGAAATCTAGGTGTATGGTTTTAAAATTTGATATGAGTTAGGCATATGACCAGATAGAGTGGAACTTTCTCAGAGCAATGATGAGAAAGTTGGGGTTTGAGCAAAGATGGATTGAATTAGTAATGAAGTGCATTGAATCTGTTTCCTATGCAATCCTGGTTAATGAAGTCCCTTAAATGTTCTTTCAAGCCTACTAGGGGAATTAGGCAAAGTGATCCTTTATCACCTTACCTATTCATAATATGTGCAAAACTTTGAGCTCTCTACTTAGGAATGCAAAATAAGAAGGGCATATAACTGGTGTTCCTATAACAATAGGCAAGATCCATACTAACCATCTCTTTTTTGCAGATGACAGCTTATTCTTTTGCAATGCCAACTCTCTTGAATAGAGCAGGATGACTGGTATTCTAAGTATCTATGAAAAGGCTTCTGGTAAGAGATTAAACAAGGAGAAGACATTAATCCAATTTAGCTAGAACACTACTAGAGACACACAAGACATCATATAGAGTATAGCTAGAATAAGATCGACAATGCCTAATGAAAAATACCTTAGATTGCTAGCACTTGTAGGCAGGTCTCAAGCTAAGTCATTTAGAAGTATTCAAGATAGATTCAGGTTGAGACAAAACAACCACAAAGTGAAGATCCTCTCTCAAGCAGGAATAGAAATTCTCCTCAAACTAGTAGTGCAAGCCTTCCCTACTTCCAGTATGGGAGTTTTCAAGTTCCCAAGTAGTTTTCTCATAAATATCAATAGAGTTATGCAAAATTATTAGTGGGGACAACAAGAAAATGAAAGGAAAATACACTGGCATGCTTGGAGCACTATGAGAAAAGCCAAATAAGTAGGAGGAATGGGGTTTAGAGAATTGGAGAGCTTTAACCTTGCAATGCTAGCAAAGCAAAGGTGGAGAATAATCCAGTACCCTCAATCTATAACTTCACAAGTTTTAAAGGTAAAATACTTTCAAGAGGAGTCTTTCTTTCAAGCAAGATTGGGCAACTAACCTTCATTTATTTGGAGAACCATACTTGTTGCAAGACCATTACTCAAGGCAAGTATATGTGGAAAATAGGTATTAGTAAGTGTACTCGAGATTTGGATAGTAGAGGTTGGACAGTAGTGACCCAACCTAGGCAGGGCCGTATTATGAGGCTATTATCGATCATATAGGGTGGGTAGCACCTCTACCCTAGACTCTACTTTATTGAACATACTCCATCCAGAAGCTCACATCTAGACTCCTTATATCTCTCTTTCTCTCATCATTTATCTACCCGAAGTACTCTCTAGTTCTTGCCAGCTAAGGGAAGAGTCACCCAGCTTTCTCTTTCTCCTTCTTGGTATTATTTCTAGTTAGATTTATGGACTTCTCTTAAGCTTTTTATATTTTTTTGTGTATTTTTTTTATCTACTCAGATTTGCAAACATCAACCAGCAACCATCTTCTGTATATAACTATCATCCACTACCCGCATGCTACCTTATGCAGCAGTCCACCTAGAGTACATGATTGCCATTCCACCATCTCATCTTTTACAGATAATTTCCACCAATAACATAAGGTTCAATTCACCTTCCAGCCCGAAGTGGATTCTCTTTACCAGTGAAAATAGGGGTCTTATGTACTGGGAAGCGCTCATAGGTGCACCTAGCTTGCACCTCCCTACTTTGATCTCCTTGTGGCAGCCGAAAATTTTGTTGAAGGAACTCCGTCATCTGATTTAAAGCTCTAGCCATGGTGTAGTTCCCATCACCCCACAGCAAATCATCCTCGAATTCACCAGTAGGCCTTATCAGTCGTACCATCTTCCCGCCATAACGTAACTCTTAACCCCACTTAACTCCAATTGAAACAAAATGCAATATAACATGATAAAACAATTTAAAATAAACAAGGTGAAATAAAATCAAATAAAACAAATAAAATAACATAACATACTTTAAATAAAATAATTTCAAGTTAAGTTTTTTAAAATTTCTGGTGCCGCACCAATAGGACATGTGGCTTTACCCAAAGACAAATCACTCTGATACCACCTATGACTCCCTCAACTCCCACTTACGAAAATGTAGGAATCGAGGCGTCGGGATGATGACAACACGGGTTACGCACCCCAACGACAAGTGCTAAGTGTGTGCATATGCAATACGTGTAAAACAAAGACGTAGCATATAAGTTAAGTCAATCAACTAAGTACCAGAATTGTTTAAATACAAATTTGCTGAAATACAAGCATATAAAAAAAATAGTACAATTATCCAGTAAAAACATCATAAACCAAAATACATAATTCAAAAACAGGAAAACAATTCCCAAAATAAGCAAGTGGCACCAAATCACTCATCCGGCGGAGCCGCGTCCTCAGGCTCAACCTCCTTATCATCTGCATCAAAATCTTCGATACCAAGAAACGGTACTGTAGGCAAGTAATAATCCTAACAGCCCATGAGATAAAAATACATTCATGCAACAACAAATATGCATGCACATGATGACAAATACATGAGACCCAAAAATCATCATTTACAAAAAATGAATAATTTTCCATGCATGCCAAAATCTCATTCTGGCCCAAAACATTTCTCGTCATTTTTCCAGAAAATGACCATCATAAAATCCACAATTTTCCTTTAAAATGGGCCACATAAATCATTTAATCAAATCCAACCATTTTTCCAGAAAACGGCCCATATATATACTTTAATCAAATCCCACAATTTTTTCAGAAAATTGCCCATTATTCAATTTTAACTCGTATGCACCATGATCTCTCCTAGGGACCGTCCGCATCCCTTGACTCCCTTCACCACACTACGGGTAACGACCATGCTTGCGATTTCATAATGAGTGATGCCTAATTCCACGCCCAGCGCGTTTGTTACTAAGCATCATCTAACCCCCGCCAGTAGAGGGACCACGGATTCGGTACGAAAGCCTTACCATCCCGTCCGATCCCATTGTCACCCAGTGACAACTCAGGAGACGTTACTCAGTATATTGAGCTCCCCTGTGACCAAAGGAGCTCCACCGAAATAATGCTCCATCTTGGCTTTAGGTCGTGATACACATGCACCCGAAAATCATTTTACACATGAAAACTCATTTTTCATTTCCAACACATGAACATGCATGCAATTATGTAAAAACTCAGTTTTCATTTACAAATATGAATATGCGTGCACTGTGCAATGTATACGATAAGACGCAAAGATCCAACAACCAACAAATCCCAATATCAACAAATCACATAAACAACTTCATTCTCCAATCCAACCAACCCCAACTCCTCAGACTCAACATCATGCAAAACCAACCTAATCACAAATACTTGTTAATGCAAAATATATTTAAATCTCAAAAGGTTCTTTGAAAAATATTTGCAGTGCTTTAAATGCAATATTTGAAAGATTATGCACCCGATTTAAAGCCCAAAAGTTAGCTCCAAAATAATTCACCAAGAATTATAATTTTTGGGACGAAAATGGGTTTCAAAAACAAGATTTTGAGGTGATATTTTCGGAATAAAGGGCTGATTTTATTGAAATAAAATAGAAGATGATGGCTGGAAAGAGGGAGGTTCATGGCAAGGCAAAATCAACAAAAAAACACCAACTGAAACCCACGGTTTCATACTAAAGCAGGGCACGGCAAAGGGCAAAACAGAGCAAGGAAAATGACCAAAACAAAGTGAAAATGCAAGGGAATAAATCACAAGCATGAACCCACGAAAATACCAAAGGAAAATGAGAGAAAATGGAGCATGAAAATGGGGCCAAAAACAGAGTAAGACCCCACGGATCGACTTGCGAAAATGGAGAAATTAGAGGACTAAAATAAAGTAAAAGAGAGAAACAGAGGGACACGGTCTGGTCTAACAACAGGAAAATGTAAGAGAAAAGAACCAAAAGAGAAAAGAAGACTTACCAAGGGAAAGAGAGAAGCAGGTGGCACAGCTGGAGGAGAAGAAAATCAAAATGAAAGGAAGAGGAACAAGCGGCGTGCGCCAAACTCTGGTTTACTAGAGATAGAGAAGGAAAACAAAATGGAACGAAGCGGAAGAAGAAGCTGTCGGCAGTAGGGGAAAAAGAAATGAAAATGTAATGAAGAAGAGAAAGGAGTGCACGGTACAGAGAAGAAAGAAAGAAGGAAAGAAAGAAAGCCTAAGGGCTGATGCAAAAAAGGGAGCCATTTGGGAAATAGAAGGGTTGGGTTTGTAAGGGAACAGGCTGGGCTTTGAGACCAATTGGGCTTGGGTCTAATATGAAGGGAAAAACGCACAAAGAAGAGCCTAACTCGAAAATAAAAGGGTCCAATAAAGGGAAGAGTACAATAAATTAAATAAAAGTTAAATAAAAACACTATAACTCAAAATTAATATGATAAAATAATTAAATTCTAACAATAAAATAATTTAAAGAAAAAGGAAAATTTAAATGCAAAATAATAATTAATAACCCGTTAATAATTTAAAGAAAAAGGGAAATTTAAATGAAAAATAAAAACACATTAAAATAATTTAAAAATCATAAAATAACCCAGTTAAATTTAAAGCAAGAGAACCACAATTTGATATAATTTTAATAATCCTTCAATAAAACAAACATAAATACATGGTATCACAGATCAAATGTCTCCCCCAGCAAGTACTCTATCTCTTCTGAATTGGAATCAACGTTAACCCAAGAATTCTTGTCAATCTTTCTTAAACCTTCCAGTTCAACAGCTACTTCCTTCATGGTAGGCCTATCTTCCCCTTTCACTTTGATGCACCTCCTTGCAAGATTAGCCACTTCCTTCAGCTGCTTCTCATTTCTTTCAGTCCCTAGATTCTGCTCAAGAACTTCAAACAATCTATCCTCTTTAATAGTAGAAAGAAAATACATAGCCAGACTTCTCTCCTCCTCGAGCCTATCAAATGAAAGTGCCTTTCTCCGGTTATTAACTCTACTAGGATGACGCCAAAGCTATAAACATCACTTTTTACAGTCAATTGGCTGGTTTGCATATATTCAGGGTCCAAGTATCCAAGAGTTCCTTGTACCAATGTAGCTACTTCTATTTGGTGTAATGGAATCAATCTAAAACTCCAAAATCAGGCACTTTAGCTTGTGTAATTACCATCTAGTAATATGTTTGAATACTTGATATCTCTATGAATTATAGGTGGAGAGGCTGCAGAGTGCATATAAGATAGCGCCTCTGCTGTTATTGCAGCTATCTTAAGACGAGTCTCCCACAAAATTGGTGACAAGCTACCCTTATGATGTATGTGCTTGAAGAGAGTGCCGTTGGAGATGAACTCATAGACTAGTAAAGGAACTTCTGTCTCCAAACAACAACCTAGGAGTTTAACAACATTTCTATGGATAATTTGAGAAAGTACAAGCACCTCGTTGATGAACTGCTCAATTTGGCTCTTATCCACAAGTTTGGACTTCTTGATTGCCACAACTCTATCATCGGATAAAAGTCCTTTATAAACTGTACCAAACCCTCCTTGGCCGATGATTAGATTCTCATGATAATTGTTGGTAGCCTTCTTGAGCTCTTCTGCACTAAAAAATCTGACTGTTTCAACTAAATTTTCTTGACTTGAGAGTTGTTGACATAAAAGTGCTCCACCATTTTGGCGAAAGAGTCTTTCTCTAAGCTTGATTATCTTTCTTTGCTTGTTTATCAAACACATCCAAGAAATAGAGACTAGCAGTACTATAAACCCCACACCACCAGCTGCAATGGAAAGAAACAAAGTATTATTAGTTTGATAATAGAAGGGGTAGAGTGCCCTCACAGCTTTACCCCGAAGGAAATCAAGTTGAATGGATCATTTCAATGGTTAATTTTTAAAGACTTAGGGCTAGACAGATGATTACACGAGTTAAAACTTCATTCAATACAAATTTTTAATTTCAAAAAGTCTAAAAAAAGGTTAACTTTCCTATTCAAATATTAAGTTGTAATGTATAGGAAAGCTTGAAAAATTGGAATCGGGTTCTAAATCGAATAAAGACTAATTCAATAAATAGGGCGATTCATAAGAATTTTGAATAGGTTATTTCAATATTGATAAAAAGTATTAAAAATCATATATAATACAATTTAAAATTTTAATATCATGTATAAAAGAGTATAAAATATAAATTCATTTACTGGTATTAATAAAAATATTATAAGAATTTAAATAGTTTCGATAAACATGTAATTTATGTATTTAACCTGAATTGTTGACATTTGTTAACCTAATAATATACAAAGAATTAGATAAAGACCATTAATTTATAAGCACATAGCAAGTATAATATTTTATGTACAACCATAAATTTAATACAAAATACATTGATCTGGTAATATTTTTGTTCAACTAAAGAAAACAAAGAATTAAATGCTTTATCTTTGATCAATTTTTATGCTATTCTTATTTAATACATTGATGAAAATGTTAATATATGTTTAGTTTTATTGTATTTTTGCACAAGAAATTAAAAAACAAAAACTCAATTATTAGACAACTTTAAAATAAATATAATTTTGAATTAGTTGGAATCTGCTCAAGTCGATCTAAAATCAACGGTTAAAATCAGTTTAAATCGATCGACTGAAGTGGTTTAGTAAATGATTCAAAGGACTCAGGTTTAGTAAATGATTCAAAAGACTCACTAAAATCGATTCGCTTTCCCATCAATTCAAGTTAACTTGAGTTGGCTTTGAGTTGGCTGAATCGACCCAGCTAAATCGAATCGCGTGTTTTCAGGCCTTGATGTATTGCCTCTGTCAGTACTATTACACATTAATTTTACAAAGCTTGGTCACTACCATGAGGACAATTGTTTTACAGGGAAACGATATTTATCACCGATATGACAACTATATTTGACAATAATCAATAAAATAAATATTTTGCATGCATAATTTTGTCAAAACTCTGAATTTTTAAAATGAAAAGCATATATAATTTTGAAGTTTTTAGAAATCTTAAAAATTAAAATATATATTTATTGATATTTGTTAAATATGATTATGGTGTGTTCCCTAACATGACTGATCTTGACCATGATTGTTGGACCAGAAATAGGTATTATCCATGATCGATAACCATGACAAATGAGTTAGCATTAGTATCTTATAAGATCATTCCGAAAACATACTCAACCAATATATCCTAATGCTGTAAATTAGTGTTAAAATTTACTTCTAAGCTCATTTTTTGATACGGTACCCGATACACCATTAAAATCGATCCAAAACCAATACTTTTCATCTGCATGGATTTGTACCGACGTTGTGACCGGTGGTGGCTATTTGTTGTGTTTTGTTTTTTCTTTTTCTAATATTCAAAAAGAAAAAAACACCAAAACACAACAAAAAGCCATCATCGGTCACACGGTTCGGCACAAAATTTCGGAAAACATAGCATTATTCATCTTTTTATAACCATAATGTGTACTACAACCATTTGTGTTTAGTGTTGACATATTAGATGTGCAAATAAGAAAACTCAATATGTATACTTACCAACAGCAATCTTGTTCACTAATAGGACTGTTCATCCGGATTCCAACCCGAGAACCTAGTTCATCGAATCTAATTGAAGGATTTGGAGTAGCTTATATTATGTTGCCTAATGGTACCAAATTTTGTATTGATGATGCTCTATTTTCTTCACGATTCAGAAGAAATTTATTGAGTTTTAAGGATATACGTCGTAATGGTTGTCATATTGAAACCACCAACGAAGATAATAAAAAGTATCTTCTCATTACTAAAATAATTTCAAGCCAAAAGCTTATTTTAAAAAAACTGTCTGCTCTCTCATCTGGATTGTATTATACAAAAATGAGAACAATCGAATCACATGTGGTAATGCACCAAAAGTGCATTGACCCCAAAGTATTTATGACTTGGCATGATCGCCTTAGACATCCGGAATCAATAATGATGAGACGAATAATTGATAATTCGTATGAACATCCCCTAAAGAATCAGAAGATTATCTTACCCAATGAATATCTATACTCTGCATGTTCTTGGGGTAAATTGATTATCAAACCATCTCTCTCAAAAGTTGTTTTTGAATCTCCGTCATTTTTATAAATGATTCATGGGAATATATGTGGACCGTTCAGATACTTTATGGTTTTAATTGATGCATCAAGTCGATGGTCACATGTTTGTCTACTTTCTACTAGAAATATTGCATTTGCTAAACTTCTTGCCTAAATAATTAAACTACAAGCACAATTCACTTACTATCCAATTAGTACTATTCGATTGGATAATGCATGTGAAGTTACATATCAAGCTTTTGATAACTATTGCATGTCAATAAGAATAAATGTTTAACATCCAGTTGCCCACACACACACTCAAAATGGTTTAGTTGAATCAATAATTAAAAAACTTCAGCTAATCTCTAGACCTTTACTTATGAAATCAAAACTTCCTATTTCTTCCTGACGACATGCTATACTTCATGCAGCATCGTTGATTCGAGTTGGGCCATCAGCATATCACAAATATTCTCCATTACAGTTTGCATTTGGTCAATAACCAAATATTTCTCATCTTCGTGTTTTTAGATGTACGATATATGTTCCAATTGCAACTCCACAACGTATAAAGATGAGTCCTCAACGTAGACTTGTGATATATATTGGGTTTGATTCTCCATCTATTATTAGATACCTTGAGCCTCTTACAGAGAATATGTTTAAGGCACGTTTTGAGGATTGTCATTTTGACGAATTCATTTTTCCAATATTGGGTAATGAGAAGTCGGTGCCTGAAGCATGATAAGAATTACTTAAAAAAATAAAGTCATTTCTCAATTTGACCCTCGTACAAATGAATGTAAACTAGAGGTTCAAAAGATTATTCATTTGCAAAGTGTTGCAAATCAATTACCGGATGTATTTATTGACACTAAAGGTGTGGTAAAATCATATATTCCTGCTATTAATGTTCCAGTAAGGATTACAGTCCCTGAAAGATAAGTTGTCAAAACAACAATAGGTGAGTCTAAGACACGCCTGAAGCATGGACAGCCTATTGGTGTAAATGACAAACTTTTTCGAAAGAGGAAAATACAAAATGAATTTGGTACTCCTGAAGAGTCCATACCCACAACATAGGCCATAAGAGTAATTGATGCTCCTGAAGAGACTAAATCTTCTAAAAAAGAACCTCTTGAAGAGGTATTTAATGAAATGTCTTCCCTTGAAGATGGACAGGTACTTGAAAATAACGAGATCTCGATACATTTCATGAGTACTGGAGAAATTTTGGATAGAAATAAAACTGTTGTCGACAATATATTTTCATATAAAATGACCATTGACATTATCAGAAATAATGAAGAAATTGAGCCAAAATTGTCGAAAAATGTCAATGTAGAAATAACTGGTCAAAATGGAAATCAGCTATTGAAGCTGAATTAAACTCGCTAGCAAAGCGAGAGGTTTTTGGACCAATTGTACAAATACCAAAAGGTGTAATGCCTGTTGGATATAAATGGGTATTTATACGTAAGCGTAATGAGAGCAATGAAATTGTGCGATATAAAGCACAATTTGTTGTACAAGGTTTGCTGCAGAATCTAGAGATTGATTATGAGGAAACATACTCTCCTGTTATGGATGCAATCACATTCAGATTTTTGATTAGTTTGATAGTTACAAAAAGATTGGATATGCAGTTGATAGATGTGGTCACTGCATATTTATATGGATAATTAGATCATGACATATATATGAAAATTTCTGAAAGATATAAAATGCCTGAATCTTCTAATATGAGTATATCCAGAAATATGTATTCTATTAAATTTCAAATATCTTTATATAGGTTAAAGCAATCCGGACGCATGTGGTATAAACACCTTAACGAATATCTATTGAAAGAAGGATTTGAGAATAATCCAATATGTCCATGTGTTTTTATTAAGAAATCAAATTCCAGATTTGTTATTATTGCGGTTTATGTTGATGATCTAAATCTTGTTGAAACTCCTGAAGAGATCAAAAGAACCGCTACATATTTAAAGAATGAATTTGAAATGAAAGACCTTGGAAAAATGAAATTTTGTCTCGGCCTACAACTCGAGCATTTGTAAAATGGAATTCTCATTTATCAGTCAAATTATATAGAGAAAATCTTGAAACACTTTTATATGAACAAAACTCATCTCCTGAGCACTCCAATGGTTATTCCATCACTTAATGTGCAGAAAGATCCATTTCATCCTTGTAAAAACAATGAAGAAATTTTTGGTCCTGAAATACCTTATCTAAGTACAATTGAAGCCCTGATGTATCTTGTAAATTGCACTCGGCCTGATATTGCATTTTCAGTTAATTTACTTGCAAGATATAGTCCGCATCAACTCAAGGACGTTAGAATAGCATTAAACATGTTTTACTACCTCCGAGGTACGATTGATATGTGATTATTTTATTAACATGGATCAAGTCCACAATTAGTTGGATATGCGGATGCAGGTTATCTTTTAGATCCAGACAGATGTAGATCTCAAATTTGATATGTATTTACTTATAGAAATTCTGTTATATCATGGAGATCTGTCAAGCAAACACTATCTTCTACCTCTTCAAATTATTCAGAGATCATTGCAATTCATGAGGCAAGTCGAGAATGTATTTGGCTAAGATCAGTGATTCAATATATTCAAGAAAAGTGTAATCTTCCAGTGATTAATGATAGTCCAAAAAATTTATACGAAGATAATGCTGCTTGTATTACTCAAATTAGAGGAAAATATATCAAAGGTGATAGAACTAAACATATTTCACTTTAATTCTTTTATACCCATGAACTTCAAGAGAAATGTGAAATGAATGTCAAGCATATACGGTCAAGTGATAATCTAGCAGATTTATTCACCAAAACATTACCAACTGCAACATTAAGAAGATTGTGCGAAATATTGGAATATGAAGACTTGAAGACCTATTATCATGCACTTTTCAGGGGGAGTAAATATCTTGAAAACTTGTGCTGATTGTACTCTTTTTCCTTCCCCAAGGTTTTATCTCACTGAGTTTTCTTCTGCAAGGTTTTAATGAGGCAATCTTTAAGCACTTGGCAGTACACATGAATATTGTACTATTTTTCTTTCGTCATTGGTTTTTTCCCACTGGATTTTTTCTTAACAAGATCTTAACGATGCATATTTTTTATGTATAGTTATCCAAAGGGGAGTGTTATAAATTTATTTGTATGATAATCTTTAGCCATCAATTAAGACCATTTAGCTATCAATTAAGACCAATCTTTAGTCATCAATTAAGATCATTGAACCATCAACTAAGACCAATCTTTAGCTATCAATTAAGACCAATCTTTAGCCATCAATTAAGACTTAAGCTATACCTAAATTCCTTTGTACTCCTATATATATAGGTATCATTCACTTGTATATAATCAAATTTTACATTGAATAACAACTATTTTCCTTGTAATATCCTTTTTCTCTTACAATATTATTTTCATTTTAATTTCATAACAATATCCACATTATTAAAAATATCACCATACCAACACTTGTTGCCAAGGAGGGCAGTCTGACACGTAGCTTCCAAGTTTCTCCAGATATATGAGAAATGAATAAAAAACATTTACAAGCATGATCAGATTTCTTTAGATGTAACGGCTCTCTTGTAGCAAAATGTAAAGTCTCTTTAAAATAAAAGATCCGATGGATGGCAATTTTAAGAATGTTTTTTTATATTTTTAAGAAAAATGCATTATAGAACATCTATTGGCCGGGAGTGCTCTTAATACTGATATATATATTGTATTTGAAACTGTAAAAAAACGTATAATGTAAATATGTCACTTACATTTGACCGTAAATATATTGTAGAACTCACTTTTTTCTTATTAATCTTAACCGTTAAAATTCGATGTGAGTACTATGTATTCATTTTTTATATTAATTAAAAGCTATATTTTTTTAGTTTTGATAATTCGATACATAAAGGATAAAACAATCCATAATTATAAAGGCTTTTAAAATCTATGATCTGTTACAGCCATTAAGAGAAAGAAAAAGAGGACAACTTTTATAAGTTGTATTTTGCTTACTCTAAATTAAAAGAGAATGGATCGTTTGAAGTAGTTCTTACATTTCAAACGTATATAAGAGTGAATGAATTAAGAGAAATACTTTAATTATAAAAAAATTACATAAAAATAATAATTTATTTTTATTATTAAATATGCTCGTATTACAGGAGCTATCATCTGGAGTGGTAATAGGTTTCCAAGGTGTCATGACCCATCATTCAACGCTTGATCAAATAAAATTGGGACCGATGGTGGAACGGAGCACAATGAATGTTATTTGGTGGCTTGTCATGCTTATATATCCATCGAACTAATTGTTGCTAAATCGCTTCAAAACAAGCATTCACATTCTATCCTAAGAATCATGATTGTTATCAAAACAGTGGAAGTGCTGTCCAAGTATGCTCTTTTGTAGTTTTTTTTGTTATTATTAGATACTAAAAAGTGTCAATTTTGTTGTAATAGTATTATAGTTTGAAAGATTTGAAAATTTGAGGTTGTTAAAAAGCGTGTTTTTCTAAAAAATATATGATATTGATAGCTTTGGAGTGGTTGGCCCTACGGCCACTAAGAATTAAAAAAGCGTGTCTTTTACGAGTTATTATATGATTGAACTTTTAAAATTATTGTAGTACGCCGGAATCTTTAATTTGTTTTCTCAATCATAAATTAACATGAGGCCATCAATTGCCTGAATATCAATTGCCGGAATTTTTGACTACTTTTATCTTTAGATAAGATACCTTTTGTCTGCATATCAGTTGCCTGAACTTTTATTTTTTGTTTTGCTACTTTTGCGGACTCGCCTGCATGTATTCTTTTCTTTTTCCTGTTTTCGTTGTTTCTTCTTCTCTCTTTTTTCACAAGGAAGTATTCGTTTTATATATTTAAAATAGTACTAGAAGTTTCATATATAATTTATACGCTAGATTATTAATATTGATTCATTATCTTTGGAACTATTAAAGAATGGAGAATGTAAATATCTCGCTTATATTCCACGGTTGTTATTATGTACACCTCACATTTTTTATTTATCTTTTTTTTTTGATACATTTGAAGAGAGAGGGTTTTGAACTCCAGACTTCTATTTTGGAAGCTGAGGTAATGCCAATCAGGCCACAGGCCTTTAGCACATTTTTTATTTATCTTAGATGTTCGATATGAGTACTATTTGTCCTTTTCTTTTATATATAATTAAAGATATCTTTCAGTTTTGATAATTTGATAATAAAACATTCGGACTAGTTTGGTTAATAAAAATCAAACTATCTCATCTTATATAATTATTATAATTTTTTTTCAAATTCTAACTTAAAATATAATAAATAATTTGATTTTTTAAATTTTAAAACAAAAATAATATTAAAAAATATTTTATAATAATATTTTATTTAATTTTTAACAAAATTATTACTGAGCTGAGGCCAATACCCATCATCAACGCCATGGCGAAAGAGTCAGAAGTGGGACTTCGTTCCATGACAGAGTGAAAACTCCAAGTGAAGATTCAACTAGAGAATACTTGGAGCAGTAGTTGTAATTCCATAGGAGGATCTTAGCCTGACTGATGGCATAATGGCTGAGGGCTATGGTCTCAAAACCAACACTTTCCATCAAAACCATCTAGTCACCGTAAGAAAATTGAATTTTTGTAATTAATTTATTACAATTAAAAAATTATTTATAACTAATTTTAATTAAAAATAATTATTTTACTGGAATTACTAATCACAAATAAGTAATTTTCTTATAATATATTCTTTATCCTCCATGCTTTCCATCTTGGTAAGAAGAACTTAAGAGAAGGAGCCCACAGGCCGGGGTAAAGGTTAGAGGTAGCTTTTCCCAGAGATTCGGCGTCGTTTTGCTGTGGCAATTGAAGGGAGATTTGGGACTTGGAGAGCGATGGGAGGAGCTTCGGACAGATATTGAGTACGTGAGGTGCGATTTGGTTATTGGAATTTGGGATTCTGGTTTGGGTGAAGAAATGGGTGGACAAAGAACCGGTTCAGAGCAAAAGCTCCTGTTCGGAATAGGGTCTTGGAAGCCACGTCAGCCAATTCCCCGGGGGCCCACCCCCGATTGCTTGTAGCAGAACTGTAGAAGAAATGGATCGGATATTGACGTCCATTGACGGAGGAGCAAATTAATTCTCGCTATATAGATGGATACCTTAATATAAAAAAATTTTCACCAAACACTAGGAAGTTAAAATACTATAATTCAATTTTTTAAAATTTTAAAACAAAATTAATATTAAAATATTATATTTTAAAAATATTTTAACTTTATAATATTTTTTTATTTTTTTCTCTTTTCTTTCTTAAAATCTAATAAATACTTAACTCAAACAATCTTACTAATATTTACAAATTATTTTTTTACTATTTATAAAGTTCTCGTATCATCTTATTCTCTGAGCATCCCAAGTCTAACAAATTGCATGATACCCAAAAGCCTAATGTACTCACTGTTATCACTGTATCAGAGACAATAATTAATATCACATTTCTAGATAAGAGACTTTTGGTAGTTTAACATTCACTGGTTTTCAACTATATATTGATCACATTAGAATAGGGTTGCAAACGAATCGAATCAAGTCGAATTCGAATAGGAGGTCAAGAGCTCGTTTAGCATATATATATATATATATATATCTGCTTGAACTCAACTCAAGTTCGAAAAAAATTGAAAATTTCTGATTGAGCATGACTCTTATAAGGTAGTTATATAGGGACAACTAAATTATTAACCATATGTCCGTTTTTCACGAGTACAAAAAATAAACGAGTTGATACGAGCTCAAGTAGCTCGACTCGAGCTCGGTTTAAATCTGATCCACAATTTTTTATTTTTTATTTTGGTTGGTTGAAGCATAAATGAGATTATTTCTTTCTTTTTTTTTTTTTTTTTTTTTAAATAAATGAGATTATTTCTCTTAATCAATTTTAACTTGATATGAGCCATATACACATACTAAAATATAAGCCTATCAAATATCAATGTAACATTGATTCATTGTCACTTTCCAATACATATGGCATCAAGAATTCCTAATACATTAAACTCATTTAAAAAATTACATAATAAAGCTATTAATTTAATATTAAAGTATTCAATTATCCTTAATATAATATTAAATATGATCAAATAATCAAAATATGATTAGTTAAGAAAGTATCGCAATCAATTAGAATAGTTTATTTTTATAAACATTTTATATTTGACTTAGTAATTCTTTTATGAACTTAATACATTATTATTATAAAATAATAAAACACGTTACTTATACATAAATTTAAAATAATAACATATATTACTTGTACAAAGTATCAAAAATAATATATATAGCTAGCATATAAAATATATATAATAAAAGAATATATGTAAATATATATATATATTATGAGTATTGTGACAAACTCAAAATGAGTCAGAATCGAGTTTATATAAATATTGTTCACGAGTCTAAACCGAATTGAGTCGAGATTATACGAGTTTTGCTCGTTTAATATTCAAATTAATATTAATGTTCACGAACAACTCATTTAGTAACGATTTTATTCTGGATTCTTATAAATATTGTTCACGACATATTGTTCACGACATTTAATATTAACCATATATAAGGTAATTATCTAGGGACAACTAAATTATTAAAGTCACCAATCTGAACCTCTCACTTGAACTCCATCGGACTTAAGTGAATGATAAAAGTTATAATAAAAATAGTTATGTGAGACTTATTGAAACAAACGATAAAAATTAAGTAAACAAACAATAAAAATTAGTTATGTAGTTTTATCTTTACCTTCACTCCTAATTTTTAATTCGATTGTAGTATATATATACTTACTAACAAAACTAATGCAAATTAATAAATTAGTTAGTGGAAGGCAAAAATAAAACCAAATAGCTTAGTGTAAATAAATAGAAAAAATGAGGTTGTACATTACCAAAGAGTTTTGCTATATACAAGCAAAGTCGCGTACTAATCTGTATACCAATGCTGATTCTTTCATACTTAAAATTTAAATTAGTACTGTTTTCAATAAAATCTACTTTTTGACCAATTACAATAAATTGGTGCATATATTAGTGCACAAGTGTGTTTGCAACTAGATTTTTTCTTTACCAAATCGCTTATAAAAAGAGACCAAGATATTTTCTTACCTCTTATTAGATGTAAAAAAAATGAGAATGTGAGATTTTATTAATGACAAAAAATAAGCGTGAGTATGAAAAATTATTGAAAAACTAAAAGAAACCTATACAACAAAGTACTAAATAAGATTTTTGAAAATATTTTAGGGGGGCAAATTATCTTTATATTAGGACATATTTAAAAAATGCCCCAGTACATACCCACTTATAATAAGAATATTGTTAACAGAAAGGCACTTTCCAGCTACCAGCTACACGTACATGACACATGCACACATAAATTGATGAGTTATTCTACACTTAAGCCCTCTATTTCGCCCATACCGCACACCGCCCACGTGGCTTTTATTTTTATTTTTTTCTATACAATAATTTAATTTTATCTCTTTCTCGTGTGTCCCTATCCCGTCTACGACGAATGGGTTTTCATTTTCATTCGAATTTCTCCCTCTCCCCCCGCCGCCTGGTTCTGCAACTATGGGTTTTGTGAAGAATGGCTTCCGAAGAAGGTACCTGCTGTCTTGGTGATGCATTGCCGTCTTCTGCCGTCTGCCCACTGTTTTACAGCGTATGCAAGGTAATCCATTTGGGGAGTTGGGTATGTGATCTGGGTTAGGGTTTAGAATGGAGATTTATGGTATGGATTTCTCTAAGTGCTGATAGTTGATAGTTTGGCTTCTGCAACTATCTTTTTCTTCCATGAAAAATATTTTACTTTTCAAGTTATTGTCATATTTATAATTAAATTTATCAGAAATCTAACTTGAGAAAGGCTCTGGGTTGAGTCGAGAACTAGTTCTGAGTTGAGAATCTTGCAATCTCAAGGAACTCTGAATTAACATTTGGATGGTACGGTCAGTTAAATGTCTCATGTAAATATATGTGGTTCACTAATAAAAAGGAAGATTGTGCATTGTAGGAAGGAGGTTTGAACGGATGTCAATTATTTGTTGATGGTTTTGTTGGTAGCATAGGAAAAACAAGCACCCTCAGCTACTACCTTGGCTGTTACTAGATGTTTTTGGTTTAATCTGTTAAAATTAGCATGTGTTTATGTAAAGATTGGGTAATTAGTGTGCCCTCACGTGGAGAACATTTTGGATCCTGTATTGTTGGAAGTTAATGTAGTTCAATGCTTCAACAGATGAGACTTTGCTTTCCTTTTTAGATCTATCAGTCTTTCTTTTTTCCTTGTTCACTATATCCCAAAGATTTAATTGTATTAAAAGGGGAGCACATGCTGATGATTTGTTGGATCACTTGCATAGCATTTTTCTCTTACTAGTAAATATTAATTTTTATGATATGATATGATTTGTTGGATCACTTGATGGGGGAGCTCTTGCTGATAAATTTTAAGGTATATTTTTTTTAAAATGATATGATAGTATTATTTGTGAGAGAGTTTTTTATGCATAGGGGCTTCTCCATGTGCTCCACCGTGACTGTTTCTTTCTTCTTTTCTTTGATGATGGATGGTATTACATAATTTTCCCTGATAACATACAAGAAGCCATACATAAAATCCCTAAAACCTGCATGTCCTTTTCATTATGGATCCTTATGAAGAAGAATTTTGAATTTTTTATAGTTAAAGCTAGACTTCAAATGTAGAAATGAATCTTTTTTTTTCAAAAGGTGGTGGCTAGATCATTGTCCGGTAAAATATTTGTAGAATTTGATGTTTAAAACTTGAGAGACAAGAGACGATCGTTTCCTAATTAATTCACCCAAGAGATTGTACTTCTCATTCTCAATAGCGTGATGGATAAAGAAGAGGATAAAAGGCCAGCCAGGTCTTCTACACCAATTCTACCGACTCAGGTATTATACGTTGGTCATTCAACAAAGGAAGGTGTCTCGATTCCAACTAGTTACTATATTTTTATATTTATTTATTTTTTGTGTATTGTAGGGATATTATGGTCCAAGAAATTCCTATTGCCCGCCATTTATGATGCATCCAAATGTATATATGAATTCATATACATACGCATGGGGTAGCCAAGTACATTGGTTTCTAAACTTTCAATTTTTTCCCTTAAGTTAATTGTTATGTATTCTAACATTGTGCTTATTGCAGCCCCCACCAATGCCAAAATTTTCAACAATGTTCATCTACCATTCGTCGAGTAATGCGGAGGAGTCAGGCCGTGTTGAACAAATGATCCAGGTACATAGCTTTCTAAACTTTCAAATAATTTTTCCTTAAGTTGTTTATTACCCGTTTTAACATTGTGTCTGATTACAGCCGCCACCAATGCCACCGCTTCCAACAACGTTCATCTATCCTCTGTCGAGTAATGCAGAAGAGTTGAGCCAAGTAGAAATTTTTCTAACCTTGTATTTTTCTTCCTTACGTGCATTGTTATATATTCTAACATTGTTCCTGATTGCAGCTCCCACCAATGCCACATTTTCCAACAACGTTCATTTATCCTCTGTCGACTAATGAGGAGGAGTCGGGTAGTCTTCAACAAGCGATCCAAGTAGGAATTTTTCTAACCTTGTATTTTTTTTTCCTTACGTGCATTGTTATATATTCTAACATCCCCCACCAATGCCACATTTTCCAACAGCGTTCATCTATCCTCTGTCGACTAATGCAGAGGAGTCGGGCTGCCTTCAACAAGCAATCCAAGTATTCCATTTTCCTAAACTTCTATTTTTTTCCTTACATGCATTGTTACATATTCTAATATTGTTCCTGATTGCAGCCCCCACCAATGCCACCTATTCCAACTAATTTCATCTCTCCGTCGTTGAGTAATGCGGCGGAGGAGTCGGGACATGTTCAACGAACAAGCCAGGTACAAATTTGATTAACCTTTTATTTTTTTTGACGATTGGGTGTTACCCGTTCTAATATGAGTTTGTGATTACAACCCTTACCAATGCCACATATTCTAACAACGTTCACCTGCCCTCCGTCGAGTAATTTAGAGGAGTCGGGGCATGTTCAACAAACGAGTCAGGTGTAAATTTTTCTAACCTTTTATTTTTTTATTTACATTTTTACCCATTCTAAATCATGCCTGATTATAGCCCCCACCAATGCCACTTATCTGAACAACATTTTACCCTCTATCGGGCCATCTCCAACAAACGAATAAGGTAGATTCCTGTCTAACATTTTTTCTTTTGACTTACGTGCATTGTTACCTGTTCTAACATCATACTTGATTAAAGCCCCCATCAATGTCATGCCCTCCATCGAGTACCAGAGAGGAATTGAAATCCACTGGAAAGACTGCAAGTAATGCAGAGACTGCAAGTAATGTTGAAGGTACATTACTTTTTGATGTATTTTTGTATTTTCATAGAAATCCCGTATTAGTTGGAGGGTAATATAAATTAGCACATTTCCTAAGTGAACATTTTCTTTTTCAGAAACTTCATTAGATGTAGAGGCAAAAGTCGAGGAGATAAATGAAGAAAACTCTGATAAAGACCGAGTTGAGGAGGAGCCCAAACCTGGTATGGAGTTTGGAATGGAGTTTGCCACTGATCAAGAGCTAATGGCCTATTATAAGCGATATGTTAAGCAAGAAGGTTTTGGTGTGATAACACAAAGGATGAAGAGAAAGGCAGATGGAAGGGTAAAGTATTTGATGATTGGGTGTGCGTGAGGTGGCAAGTACCAACCTTGGGATAGTAATATCTCAAGGCCCCGACCAACTATTAAAATAGATTGTAAGGCAAAGATCAATGCTCACTTGGTGAAGGGTACTTGGGTGGTGACCACTATAGAGATTGCTCATAATCATAGTACTATTAGCCTACAAAAGTCTAGATTCTTTAGATCGCACAAGTGTTTAGACGAATACAATCAGAGGATGCTTGACTTAAACGACAAAGTAGGTATTTGAATGAACAAGAATTTCGGGGCACTTGTTGTTGATGCGGGGGGGTTTGAGAATCTTGATTTTCAAGAAAAAGATTGTCGAAATTTTATTGACAAAGCCAGACAATTAAGATTGGGTAAAGGAGGTGGCGAAGTACTTACTGAGTACTTCAAGAGGATGAGGTTGCAGAATAATAGTTTTGTCTATGTGATTGATGTGGATGAGGAGTTGAGACTGAGAAATGTGTTCTGGGCTAATGAATGTAGTAGAGCAACATATGAGTATTTAGGAGATGTTACCACCTTCGATACGATATACCTAACAAATAGATGCGGTATGCCGTTTGCTCTATTTGTTGGTATAAATCATCATGGGCAGTCTATATTGTCAGGGGCTGGGTTGATTTCAAGTGAGGATACAAGTACTTTTGTGTGGTTGTTTCGAGCATGGTTGGAGTGCATGGATGGTCGGGCTCCAAAAGTGATTATAACAGATCAAGATCCAGCAATGAAGGCTGCTATTGCATTGGTATTCCCAGACACTCGCCATAGGTATTGTCTATGGCATATAATGCAAAAACTACCCGAGAAATTGGGATCTCACTCTGCCTTCAACACAAGGTCCAAGACTTCTATCCAGAGTGCCCTATATAATTCACAGACATGCGAAGAATTTGAGTATAAGTGGGGGCAACTTATTCAGAAGTATGATCTTGGTAATAATCCATGGCTACAAGGGTTGTACAATGAGAGGGCATTTTGGGTACCGACGTACCTTAAGAGAGTATTTTGGGCTAGCATGAGTACAACACAGAGGTCTGAAAGCATGAATGCTTTCTTCGATGGGTTTGTGCATTCTGGTACGACGCTGAAAGAATTTGTCGATCAATTTGACAATGCGCTCAGGAAGAAGGTGAAGGTCGAGACGACAGCTGATTTCAATTCCGCAAACCAAACCATCCCATGTTCCTCCGCATTTCGCATTGAGAAGCAATTTCAAGCTGTGTATACAAATGCGAAATTTAAGGAGGTCCAAAGAGAGGTGTGGGGAATGATTTTATGTAACTGCTTACTTATAAGCAAGGAGGGTTGCATTTCCACCTATGATGTTTTGGATGAAATTACCACTGATGATGACCATGTCAAGAGCGTGAAGTACACATTTTACTTTAACGAGGAGGAAGTTGATGTTAAATGCATATGTGCGTTATTTGAGATGAGGGGGATTCTCTGTAGGCATGCATTGAATGTTTGCCAGATGAATAGGATTCATGTGTTGCCGGATAAGTACATCTTGGATCGATGGAGGAAGGACTTAAAGAGTAGATATACGGTGGTAAAAAATAGTTATGACGACTTGTGGCAGAATGCGGACTCACGGAGGCATGAGTTCGTGGTTAAACGATGTCTAAAATTAGCAACTCGTGTATGCCCAAGTGATGACCATGTTGATGCATTCATGTGCTACTTGGATGAGTTTGAGATTAAATTTAAAGGATTAAGACTTGAGTCGGTTCAAGCAAGGTAAAAGAGACTATAGTCACCGAAAAGGGTAAGAAAATCTTAAGCTTGCACGTTGTTCAAGGGAAAGGGAGGCCGCCAACGAAAAGGAAGTCTCCACTGCAACAAAGCGAAATAAGAAACCGGTAACAGATTTTATATAATGTTAATTATATATTGCTTTGGACTACATGTATAGTTGTTTCTAATAGATGTGTATTTTTTTTTATTTAAAATTTATTTAGACTTGTAGGTAAATATTTGATGAAGCATCACATGATGGTGAGGTATCAGAAGCTCCAACAATTGATCAAGTAATACATTTTCACAAGGATGATTTAGAATTTTTTAGGTTCTCACTGATTTAGATTTTTTTTTCTAATGGGTTTGTATATCTCGCCACCACCAATTGTTTTAGGTACACAATGGAAGCAAAGATGATTTTGTTGTTCTAACACAGTACAGTACGTTCACAAACCCAACGCCATCGAAAAATGAGGAGAACTGATGTTGTAGCTACTAGCAAGTATTTGGAAGAATTTCGATGTATCATGATGTATTCTGATGTATCAGGGTCGTTGTGATGTAATTGATGTATTTTGATGGGTGTGATGTATTCTGACATATTTTGGGAGTTGTGATGTATTTGATATATTTTGATGGTTGTGATGTATTCTGACATATTTTGGGAGTTGTGATGTATTTGATATATTTTGGGGGTAAGTATGTGATGTATTTTGATGGTTCTGATGTATTCTGACATATTTTGGGAGTTGTGAAGTATGTGATGTATTTTGGGGTATTCATGTAATTTGACATATTTTGGGAGTTGTGAAGTATTTGATGTATTTTGGGGGTATTGATGTAATTTGGGGGTATTGATGTTCTTAAGATGAATTTTGTATGACGTTGATGTATGTCGCCTTTTATTTTGGATATTTCTACTTTCTAAGATTAGGGAGAAATTTCTGTATTGATACTAGTGATATTTGTTTGAATTGATTTGTCATATATTTCTTTATAATTTGTCATATCAGGTTGTAATTTATATGGTTATTTGGTTAAATTCAGGTTAATTGTAGTAAGGTTCTAAATCAGGTGAATATCAAGCCGCGTTCAACATCTAGGAACCATGCATTTTACATACCAAAAGTTTATAACTAACTTCTTCAAAATACATTGGGTCATGTTCAAAATACATTGCGTCATGTTAAATCCCAACTATCCATTTACAGCTAACTTCGACCAAAATACATTTATGGTCCAAGCCAACCAGAAATTTTTTTTTTTTTTTTATAGGAACAACCAACTTCATTGAATAGACATAATTACAGACAATGATCAAACCATAAGGTTTGAGAAAGAAAGTCTGGAGTACTATCCCACCACATCTCAATATCTTCCACTCGCCAAGCATTTCTAGCAAGTTTATGAGCAGCCATATTACCTTCTCTATACACATGAAGAAAAGAAATATGTTGAAAATAAGTAGATACTCTCAACACTTTTGCAAATAGATTACCAAGGATAGAGTTAAGCATGTTTTTTTGTTGTAAAGCTTGAACCACCAGTAGGCAATCACTCTCAACCTGTATATGTGGAATTCCCATAGGCAAACACAGCTGCATTCCTCTTAAAATAGCCAGCAATTCAATAGCTTCGGGTTCAGACACCTCTAATTCAAGCTTAGAAGCAGCCATAAGAGGTTTCCCAGTCGAATCCCATAATATAACTCCAACACCAGCCTTGTGAAGATCTGAAAATAGAGCACCATCTGTGTTTAATTTTAGAAAATCGGAAGGAGGAAGCTTCCAGCAAAAATGATGTCTGATCTGGGACTGAGGTTGAATAGAAACAGATTTATAATTCTGCAACAAGCCCAAAGCATGAGATATAACATTACAGGGACTTAAGCAAACATTATCAAATTCCATTTTGTTTCTACGAAACCAAAAACCCCATGCAAGACAGAAAAAAACAGCCAGCTGAGCAGGATTTATAGTAGCAACAAACTTCATGCCAGATTTGCAAAACTGGAAGCCAAGCAGAAATTATTACAATCGATAACACCCAATTCATATACAAAAATATGCGTGCACATCTATTCTCTACGATCTGTTTCCCAATTTTCTCCTCTTGCTTGTAAAGAACATTCTCTCTCTCACCTAGTTTATCTTCTTTTTTCTGAACTTCATACTATCGCAACAATATATCGTCCTCCTTTTTTCAAACTGCATTTTCTCTTGAGCGAATTTTATCCTCTACTAGTTGAAGTATATATGCCCATATGAAGAATTGGCACTTTGCTTCTCCCTGCAATATAAAAGGTATATTTGACAAATGTAAGTAAAGTATGACACGTTAAAAAGCAATACAAAACTTATTCAGAAATTCAATGTTTTACCGTGTTATACTTTGGGCATGCGTAAAATTTTCTTCTAGGATTTTTGTTAGTTTGGGAGGTCTTTAATGGGGCTTTCAAGCTACACCAACAGGTTGGTGATTCTAAAAAATCATCAACTACACATGATGATGCGCTCGATGCCATATGTTATCTATCTCAAACAGTGCAGCAAAATGCCAAACCAGTTCATGAAAGTAAGTAGAATGACCATAATGTGATCTTTAACAAACTGTTTAAATGTGATGTTAAATGAAACTCCGACCAAACAAATATAATAACTGCCAAAATTATGTGGTTTTGACTCATGCATATAACTGCCAAAAGTATATTGTCGTATTGTGTTTACTACCAACACAACATGCACATTTATTGCCTTTAGTCTCAAGGTTGTGGGGGGTCATGGCCATAGATTTCTGCTTATCTGATTCTATTCCCTTTTGAATCCTAATATAGTATGCAAATCCCAAGACACTAACACTTATCTCTATAAATTTATTATTCATAAAGCTTTAGGTCTATTAATCATACCCAGTTCCATGGAAAAATGTATACATACCCAGTTCATGTACATTAAGGTATCCATAAATTTAACTAATTATCAATTTAGAGCTAATCAACACAAAGATTTGAACAAGAGCTAGTACAAATTAAGAAGTAACCAAAAGCAGTGAAATAAATGTATTAAAGAAGGAACTCCTGTCCGGGATTTAAGATTAGAGAAATGCGTTAATCCTAAAAGTTTTTCGTAAAAATAAATTCATAAAATAACATAGTTTATGTTTTAAAATAGATATAACATATTATTATAACACATTTACTTCTCTTTTAGTAAGCAATTTCCAGATTAGGTCCTCTTTTTGGTATTAAAAAGAAAAAGGTTTAGGACTCAAAGTTGAGAGAGGCTTGGGGACCAAAGAATCAATGCAGCTACAAGCGCTCCCGAAGGCTCTCAATCATTGATGTATTATATAGTGCTTACTACTGACTTAGTTGTCTGTCAGAAGTGCACTAAATAATTAACTCTAAAAATCAAGGTAGCCATGTAAAATAATGTACCCCCTCCTTTTCAGACCAAGATTAGAATCTAAGCTTAAAAATAATAAACCAAGGCATGCATGATGCAGGGGTAAAATCCAAGAGCAACACCACAACATTTTCAACAGCAAAACCACAACTTTCAACACCAAAATCAGGGGTAAAATCCAACTTTCAAGAGTTAATTCAACAACCTCAAAACCATATATATCTCCGAGCATCAATAACAAAAAAAAACCAACATTACTAATCAAAGTTAGGGGTAAAATCCAAGAGCAACACCACAACATTTTCAAGAGTAAAACCACAACTTTCAACACCAAAATCAGGGGTAAAATCCAACTTTCAAGAGTAAAACCACAACCTCAGAAACCATATCTATCTCCGAGCATCAATAACCTAAAAAAAGAAAACAATATTACTAATCAAAGTAGGGTAAAATCCAAGAACAACACCACAACATTTTCAAGAGTAAAACCACGACTTTCAATGCCAAAATCAGGGGTAAAATCCAACTTTCAAGAGTGAAACCACAACCTCAGAAACCATATGTATCTCCAAGCATCAATAACCTAAAAAAATCTTCCAACATTACTAATCAAAGTCAGGTAAAATCCAAGAGCAACACCACAACATTTTCAAGAGCAAAACCACAACTTTCAACACCAAAATCAGGGGTAAAATCCAACTTTCAAGAGTAAAACCACAATCTCAGAAGCCATATCTATCTCCGAGCATCAATAACCTAAACAAAAACAAACCCATTTCTTATTTCAAATTCTAGACGTCCCTAGTCCCACGAGAACAAAAATACGTAACAAACCCATAGTGAGAAAGTAGAAGCAAGAAAATGAATGCATAGTCATCAAGAAAGTATGAACAAATCAAACAGAAATCCAGAGTGAGAAAGGGATTACCTTACCGTCATGGAGTGGAAGACGCGCATCGACAGGGTTTTCTGCCACGATTCGGAAGTGAGAGGAGCCCTCTATGGGTTTTCTCAGGAACTCGAATCGTTGTGTTTGAGGGGGAGAGGAGCACAATGGTTTTCTCAGGAAGGAACTCGGAATCATGTTGCGTCGGAGAGGGGGGGGAGGGAATCGTGTTTGGGGGTGGTAGAGGAGAAGAATGGGTTTCGGAGGAGAATGGGTCTTGTTTCTCTTAGGAAGAAACTGAAATGGTGTTGGGAGGAGGGGGGGAGGGAATCGTGTTTTGGGGGGGGGGGGGGGGTAGAGGAGAAGAATGGGTTTCAGGGAGGATAATGGGTCTCAGGAAGGAACCGAAATCGTGTTGGGAGGAGGGGGATGGGTTTTGAGCCGTGTAAGTGAGAAACCGTGACATGGCGGTCAAATCGGGTTCGCCATGTCATGGTGTGTGGTGTATGCGGAATGACTAGCTTAAGCCCAGACTTTCTCCTCAATTATTATTTACGAGATTATTGTTACGTAACGAATATATATATATATGCTTCATGTAATAATCAGAAGGGTTATTTATGTCCACATGGTCTTTAACTACATGATATATGTGATATCCCGTATTTACGTGTATTTTTATGTAAGGATTATTTAAATTTTTATAAATAATAGTTCTCTTGTTTTAAATTTAATGTGTTATTCGTTGGACTTATTTTATGATTTTAAGTTATGCAATTTGTTTTAATATGTTTTCTTGTTATTAATTATTATTTCACATTTAAATTACTCTATAGCTTGAATTATTTTATTGTTGGGTTTTAACTATTTTATTTTATTAATATTGAGTTGTAGTGTTTTTGTTTAGCTTTTATTTATTTTATTGTGCTTTTTATTTAAAAGTAGTTTATTGTTGAATTTTATTATTTTATTTCACAAAGTCACTATGTTTAAATTATTTTATTCGACTTGCTGTTTTAAAATTCATTTTCGTTGGATTAGTTTTGAAACCCTGAGTAGAAAAGACTGGATCTTGCTTTCTTTCCCTTCTTTTTCTTTTCTCCTCTTTTTCTTTTCCCATTTTTCTTTTTCTTATTTTCCTCCCCTGCTTCTCCCCCAGCCCTCAAGATCTAGCTCTCCCTCTCCCTACGTTCGTTTTTTCTTGGCCCACCCAGCCCGCCTCCGTGTGCCGGCGTGTACCACACCGCCCACCCCACAACCTTCCCCTCACGCCGGTGAGCTCACCCATGCCGGTCACCACCCACCACGCTCCCTCTTTCTCTCTCCTGGCTGTGTATAGCCCGAGTGGACTTACATTCACTGCGCCGCCGTGTGCCACCGTCCGATGCCACCACCACCACCATAGCTTCCCCTCCCGCCGACCAGCATCCTCCACCAAGCTCAGCCCCTAACTCTCCACCGTTCGCCACCATGAAGCCCTTCAAGAACCACGACTTTTCCTCTGTTCCGCCACCGTCGCGCCACCCTAGCCATCATTTCCTCACCATTTCATCACCGGCCTCTTGCCAACCTAACCCACCCAACCCCAGCTCCAATCCGTCACCGGTGAAGCTCAACCAACCCACTTTCTGATTTGACTTTTTTGGCCTTCCACTACCATTTTCGTTGCCACCCACGACCAACCATCACTTCCACTAGCTTCACCAACACCTCTAAGCCATTCCCTATCATTTCCAAGCACTTTTATATTGCTTTGCCATCGCTTTTTGCACCGTCGTGATCCTTCAAAAAATATTTTATAGCACTGTAAGTATTTTTCAAACTTCCTTTAAGATTTAAATATATTTTTGTTTTAACAATAATTTGTGATTGATTGGTTATGCCGGATTGAGTCCGAGAAGTCGGAGGTCGAATAGATTTGAGGATGGAGTTATTTATATTTGGATGATTTGGATTATTGGGTATTTTGTGTCATGTCATGTGCATTGCATGGTGCGTGCATATACATGTGTTGGAAATTGAAAACTAGGTTTTCATGAGTTAAATAGATTTTTGGGTGCGTGTGTATCATGACCCCAAGCCGAGATGAGACATTATTTTGGTGAAGCTCCTCTGGTCACTCGGAAGCGAAAAGTATTGAGTGACATCCCCTGGGTTGTCGCTGGACGACAACAGGGTCGGACGATACGGTAACACTGTCGGCCGACTCCGTGGTCCCTCGACTGGCGAGGACTAGAGGATGCCTAGTTATGGTACGCATTGGGCGCGGAGCTGGGCATCGCTCGTGTAGATGTCACATGTGTAGTCGTTACCAACGGTGTGGCATAGGAGCCAGAGTGTGCGGACGATCCCTAGGGGAGATCATGGTACATACAATAAAAAATGAAAACTAGTTTTGATATTGGATATGAGCCATTTTCTAGGAAAATGACGAGTTTTGGTTAAAGGTTATTTGTAGGCCATTTTATGGAAAAATGGCAGGATTTTATTAATGGATATTCGTGGACCATTTTCCGAGAAAATGATGGATTTGTTGTTTTGGGCCATTATCTGGGATAATAACAAGGAAATGTTTTAATGGAACTGTTTGGGCCAAAATGAGATTTTTGGCGTGCGTTGGAAAAAGGGATTATTTTTTTGGGAAATGATTATTTGGAGAAATGTTATTTTTGGATCTCATGCATATGGCATCCCGATCATGAATATTATTGAGGTTTTCATGTATTTTTATTTTGTGAGTTGTTTGAAATATTACTTACCTGCAGTATCGTTTTTGGTACCGTAGATTTTGTTGCAGATATCAAAGAAGCTGAGATCGAGGAGGCGGCTCTGCCGGAGGATTGATTTGGTGCTCATAGTTATTATTTGGAAATTATTTTCCCTGTCTTTCAATTATGTATTTTGGATTTATGATGCTATTGGAACTTGTAATATTTTATTACGCTTGTTTTTAGTAAATTTGTATTTATTCAAAATTTTGGTACTTATTAGATTGACTTTTACTATCCGCTGCGTTATTTTTGTTGTATACGTGTTGCATGTACACACAGTTAGCATTTAGCGATGGGATATGTGACCCGTGTTGTCATCATCCCGACGCCTTGATTTCCACGTGTCCGTACGTGGGAGTTAGGGGTGTCACAATATATAAGCAAACATTGAATCCAAAAACATTTCCTCCCATTGATTTGTAAAAACTTATGTAGATTTGATTGATTTTATATGAACTCTGACCTCAAGTCATGCACGCTCAGCATGACCCTCATGGCATTCAACATGACTTCAGCAGAGCTGACAACGAAGATTTCTAACCAGACAAGAGATTAAACAATTATAGTACTCAACCAATGAGGGTTACTGAATGTAAAAGTCCCTAAATTTCCTCCCTCACACGCACTCAAATTCTATACTTCTATTTCGACAATGAGAGCAACATGAACATGAGCTGCTTCTAAGATATGAATATCAAATACCCTATTGTTTGCCATGAAGTCATCTTTCCTCAAACAACCAAGTTGGCAGTCTCCATACATTACTCAGCAAGTCTGCTGCAATAGTCACTCTAAAGCTGCAGGCATTAAAAGTGAAAAGAGCGCTCTGGCGATTTGGTGATCAGTGTTCTTCAACATGATGTTAGTCAAGTGCTTGCTCTTGACTCTTCTTGCTTCTATTGTTCTTTTAGAAACATCAAGATTGCCTAAGGAATATTGGGAACAGATGCTGCCTAAGTAGCTCCCCTCTCCTTCCTCATCCCCCTCCAAAAGCACCAATTCTCTAACTTGATCCTCTTCTACAACCTGGAGGGCCAACAGAAAGCTCCCTTCCTCAGATGAGAAGGTCTAGTCGCGATCTGAAGAACTTTCATTTGACGCTTCCCTCTAAACTGTAAGAAAGACAGTTTTAGAATTGCACTAAATAGAAGGAAGCTTGCAAACTTTCGCAAACTAGTCTTTATATCAATCTAATGTCGTATGAACAGATTAGCACCATTGAAGATTTGTTTCACATTCTCAACAAATATATATAGTAGCACATATGTTGTTGTAAAGAGAATAGAGAGTTGCATTCATAACAGAACAACTTTATAGAGGACGATTGCAGAAAATACTTTTGTATTCTCCTTTTATTACACAATGAAGATCTCCCAGCTGCAGGCCATTTATCTACTATAGAAACTACATGTCGTCTTGCATTAAATCATAAGTCTGGGCATGGATGATACCGTACACATTTCATGTATTTCATTTCTCGAATGTTCTTTTGATTATTTGATTATTTGATTATTCTATAGGTTTTTCCTTTATTGTTAGAGATGCAGTTAGTTTGTTATGCTTGAGATGTATATATATATTCGTTGGTTGTACAGTGCTATGACAATCAATATACAGAGAAATATTCAAGTATTCTCCATTTCCTTCATGTGAAATAGCTCTCAGCCTTCTTTGATTTCTAAAACCTAACATGGTATCCAGAGCCTCGAGAGCACCATCCATGGAGGATTTTCCCGACGTTTCAGACGATTCCTCCTCTTCCATACATCTCTCTGTTCATTCAAGCAAACCCTCAAACACCTACAATGCCACATCCATAACCCGATACCTCAACCTTACAGACCCTCACAACCCTTTTCGCCTAGACAATGGCGACAGTCTCGCAGTGATTTTAGTCACGAATTTTCTCACCAATGACAACTATATTACCTGGTCGCGTGCGATGAGGTGGGCTCTCCGTGCAAAAAAAAAATTGGGTTTCATTTTCGGCTTACTTCCTCAACCCACTGACCCAAATGATCCCCTTCTTGATTTATGGAACCGCTGCAACGACATGGTAGTCTCATGGCTACAAAACTCTATTTGTCCTTCCATCTGATCCAGCATCGTGTTCATTGATGATGCCCGTGAGATTTGGCTTGACCTTGAGGATCGGTTTGCTCATCAGAATGGCCCACGAATCTATCAGCTCAAGAAGACCTTAGCTGGATTACTCCAAGAATCTGACACTGTAAGTGCTTATTACGGCAAGCTAAAAACTCTTTGGGATGACTTATTGATTTATGATCCTATTCCTGTTTGCACTTGTGGCTCAATGAAAATATTATTCGATTGTTATCAACGTGATTGCGTGTTTCAATTTTTGATGGGCTTACATGATACTTATTCTCCTATTCGGGATCAAATTATGTTGCTCGACCCATTGCCCCCACTTACCAAAGTCTTCTCTCTAATTTAACAACAGGAACGCCATTATCAGATGGCTTCCACCAACCCTTCCCCAGACTCCTTAGCCTTTGCCATCAGAAAAGCCTACCCCAACCCCTCTAAATCGTCCCATCAATCCAAACCTAAGAAAGACAGAGTATATTGTACTTATTGTAAAATCACTGGTCACACCTTTGATACATGTTTTAAAGCCGGAAATGCTAAGCCACCAATATGTACCCACTGTAACATGTCTAGACATACGATGGAGAAATGCTATAAGCTTCATGGCTACCCACCTGACCATAAACTGTTCAATAACACCCACATTCCATTGTTTTTGCTGCTCAATCTGCCTCTGAACTAGAGAATATCAGTGATGCTCAAGTGGGTCTCACTAAGACTCAGTACCAGCAACTTCTGGCTTTACTTCAACCACAGGAGCTTTCCACTGCTGTTCAGCCTTCCGCTAATCAGATTCAGTCCAATTTCCCTTCTACATCGACTCCTCACATTTCTGGTATATCCCTTTGTTTATCCACCAGCACACACTCCACTTTGTCTAATACAACCTTTCCTTGGATCATTGATACAGGCGCAACAGACCACATGGTCTGCTGCCCCTCTTTGCTCACCTCCATCACAGCCTCTATCTCTCACTCAGTTAGGCTCCCAAATGGAACTAATGTTCCTGTTATACACACTGGCACTGTTCAATTGTCATCTTCCATTTATCTTAACAATGTTTTGTGTGTTCCCTCTTTTAAATTTAATTTGATCGCTGCCAAGAAATTGGCTGCTTCACTCACCTGTTGTCTAGTTTTTTTTCCTGATTTTTGTCTCATACAGGACCTTCTCTCATGGACAACGATTGGGAAGGGTGAAGTGAGGAATGGAATTTATTACTTGCTTAACACTACTGTTTCTCCATCTACTCTAGCCTCAACCCTTTCAAAATTCAACAAAACTTCACCAACAACTTGTGTTTCACATTCTCATAATATTACTGACCTATGGCATTGTCGCCTAGGTCATCTATCACTTCCAGTTTTAAATATGATTGCAGATCCTATTGTAAAAGACCACATTAGTATCATTAATACAAAACCATGTTATGTTTGTCCACTTGCAAAATTTCATAGACTTCATTTTTCTCATAGCAAACATAAAACAACCCGACCTTTTGAAATTGTGCATTGTGACCTTTGGGGACCAAACTCAGTTCCTGCCTATGATGGTTCTAATTATTTTCTTACCATAGTTAATGACTTTACTAGAAGTACTTAGCTCTATCTTCTTCGCAATAAAGCTGAAACCAGAAAAAGCATAGAATCCTTTGCCAATTTAATTGAAAATCAATTTGATATCAAAATCAAAATTCTAAGAAGTGACAATGGCAAAGAATTGCTTATGCACGATTTTTTCAACAACAAAGGCATTATTCATCACACTAGTTGTGTTGCCACACCCCAATAAAATGGGGTTGTGGAACGAAAGCATCAACATATTCTCAATGTAGTTCGGGTTTTAAAATTCTAAGCTAGTCTCCCTCTTGAATTTTGGAATGACTGTGTTTTAACAGCCACATACCTCATTAATAGGACTCCTACTCCTTTACTTAACAATAAAACCCCTTTTGAACTTCTTTTTAACTCTCCACCTTCATATTCTCATTTAAGAGTTTTTGGTTCACTATGCTTTGCCTCCACCTTACATCAAGGTAGGAAAAAATTTGACCCTCGAGGTCGCATGTGCATTTTTCTAGGGTACCCTTTTGGTACTAAAGGTTACAAACTCCTTGATCTTGAATCACGAACCACTTTTGTCTCTAGGGATGTCGTATTCCATGAATCCACATTTCCCTTCCAACATTTACCTCATCCCTCATCCAACCCCTCTCCCACACTTGTTTTTACTAAACCCTTACCTAATTCACTTGACTTTCCCACCAATCCCCTGAATTTCAGTCCTGTCACACCTCCACATCCTGCCCCTTCCATCCAAATCTCAGCCCAATCTCACATTCCAGCCCTATCTCAAAATCAGATCACCCTACAAACCTCATCTACACCTTCCAAATCTGTCTCTCCTTCTCCTCAAATTCCTTCCCCCTCCTCACATATGTCTGACCCCCCTTCTCCACCATCTAACCCCCCTCTCCACAGGTCCACCAGAGTTAGAAGAGCTCCACAGTATTTGCAAGAGTTCCACTGCAACCAGACCTCACTTCCAGCCTCTTCTCAGTCGCTGTCCAAGTCCAACATTGGTAATTCTTGTTCTCTTGCTCATTTTTTAACCTAACAGAAATTCTCCCCTTCATTTACTGCCTTTTCTACTTCTATTTCAATCATTTCTGATCCCACTACTTATAAACAAGCTATGAAACACCCCGGTTGGTGTAAAGCCATGGAAGCTGAACTCTTAGCCTTAGAACAAAACCAAACTTGGCTCATCACTGATTTGCCTCTTGGGAAAGAGGCTATTGACTGCAAGTATGTCTACAAGACCAAGTTTAATGCTGATGGGTCTATAGAAAGGTTGAAAGCATGACTTGTGGCAAAGGGGTTTACACAACAAGAAGGTATCGACTATACCGAAACATTTTCCCCCGTAGCCAAGCTTGTTACTGTGAGAATTCTACTCTCCATTGCTGCTGTCAAGGGCTGGTTCCTTTTTCAATTCGATGGCAATAATGCATTTGTAACAGCCCGCTAGAAATTCAATGGTGGAATTTCTATAGACATTAGAAATCTCGTGAAAACTCCATAAGTTTTTACGAATCGGCTAATCGCATAAGTTCTAGTATGTCAACATAATTAGTTTTATCACTCACTATGGTGCCAGAAATGTGATTTTATTTGTTTGAGGTAGTTAGAAGTGTCAGATTACGTTATAGTTTACGCCACTAGACTCAGTTGAATATTTAGGATTTTTCAGTACTAAGTTTATTATGCACTTTTTCGGAGTGAATAGTAACCTCGATAAGCGTACTAAGTGCAGTGGTTTCAAAATCACAGTGTGAAATGTCCAAATTAGGTTAGAGAAGTTTTATTTGGACACTTGGCAAGATCTTAACCACACATAATGAATAGTATTAGATACTTGGCACAAAGAGAAACCATTAGATGGATTTGTGAAGGAAATCAATGTGTGAGATCATGCCACCTAAGCAAAACAGTTTTTTTTCATCTGATCAACCAAATTGAGTTAGATGAAGAGGGTTTCAACCCTAGTAAAACCCTAAATGGTTGGAATCCTTTTGAAACCCCAAAAACTTGGTTGAAACCGAAACCCTAAACGGTTTCCCCAAACCCTAAAGTTGGCATTCAAACCCTTTTTGATCCAATTTCTAGTATTGTGTTTAATCACTTGATTAAATCACTTTCACATGCTATTAATTTCTCAAATTCCTATTATGACATCTTTATCCAACATTTTAAACCTTAGAAATTTGATTGGGCCAAGAAAAATTGGATTTGGGCTTGATAGCATCTCAAACCCTAACCAAACCCCCTTTAAACCCCAAATTGAAGCCCACTTGGTTGAGGCCCACTAAGGCCCACTAAAGCCCACGAATTTTGGCCACCTTGGCATAGCTTCTTGGAGAAATTTCCTCCCCCACTTGGCAGACCATTCATTGCATCAAGTTGCACTCATTAATATGGAGGAACCCACCCCATCAAGTCCCATGTCTCATAGCCTTTGTAAGTTGTCTTTTGCCCCCCACTATCCTCTACATTATGTCACATGTCTACACCTCCACTCAATGATCATTAAGGTCCAAATATTCTCCCTACAGAAGTCTTGAGTCGTGCAAGACACACTTACTTCACTTTAATCATTTCTTCACCCCGTTCTTAGAGAGAAACCCAAAAGAGCTCTCTCGGGCAGATTTCTGGGTCTTTTTGCGTGGAGTTTTTCGACCCTTTGTAAGTATTTTCACACGATGACTCCTTCATAAAAGTTGTTCCTCTTTGAGTCTAGTTTCCGTAGATGTATTTTTCGTATCATTCCATGGTCATTTGGTCGGTCAAAAGTATTTTTAACCATGGAAAGGTCATTCTGGGCGTGAATCTGGAGAGTGTGTTATGTTTTGGAGTTTTTGACCAAGCTAATGGATATATCTTGGTCCGAAAATTTTATGGAGTGTTCTTAGAATGTGTTTAAGAGTTTTCATTGAGGTTTTGTTGCATGAATAAAGATTTTGATGATAGATTTTATTAGATCTAGAAACATGAAAACTGGAAGTGACAAAACAGTTTTTATTTGGATAAAGTTTGAATATTTTGAGGTTTGATCTTACTCTAAAGGCTTTGATATTTTTATATGATGATCCTAAGTCTCTTATTTTCATGTTAGGATGTTATTTTGGAGATATTTAGTATTAGTTTCAAAGATATGATTTTTCTATGCAAGAGAATTTCGGTTAGGCCTAAGATTTGATGTTTTTAGGTTAGATCCATGTTTTATTGGGTTTTAGCCATGTGATTTTAATTTTGATGGTTGGATATTCTTTAGGACACGTTTTTAAACCATGTGATACTTTATTTCAAAGATCTCACCTTCTTAAGCCATTGATCAAGAGATTTATCAAAGCTAGTTAAGAAAAAGTTTCTGTTTTTGGACTAAGTGTAAAATCAAAAACTCCAAGTGTTATTTTTGTGATTTTGGTGACTTTAGTTTGATGATTTAAAGCATGGTTTATCTGAGGATGATGTTATGAATATGTTAGAAGTAAGATTAGATTTTTTGGAATTCTTGGAGATGTTTTGATTTAAGGACAAAGCTTGTGATTCAAGTGTTTTGATCTTTTTACAAAAAAGTTTGGTGTTGATTATTAGCTTTTTCTAAATGGATGTTTCAAGTATGGTTTTAAACTTAGGATTGGAAGATGTTTGTTGTAAAATTTTGGTTTAAGCATGAGTTTTGAAGTTGGAAGGAATTGTAACAAAAATCAAGAGAAATGGCCTATGGATGTTTCGGCCATAGTGTGTTTTCCATAGTGTTGTTTTGTTTTAAATTTTTTTCTGAGTTGATATTTGAGTTTAGAACAAAATTTACATGAGGAATGTAAATTTTGGAAATTTTTGGAGTTAGGATATGAAATCCTTAAGTTATGGGTAAAATGGTCGTTTTCCCACATGTAGAGGGTAAAATGATAATTTTACTCTAAGATAACTTGTTTCCATGTTTCTAATTGTTAGTAATTAAATTTCTAACTTTTAGAATGACCTTTTACAGTTTCTCGTATATCGCACTTTATTCTCGTAGAACGTGACAATCGAGGTAAGTTAGCCTCTAACTTACTATCAGTTTATTGTGTATGTGTGATGGGTAAGAGAACTACAATTTATGTATGTATGTTATCGTATATGCCATGTCATGCTATGTCATTACATGTTTATCTGCTACGTATGATTTAATCTCTCATGAATAATTATCTGTTACATAATCTTTTCTATCATACAATGATGTATGTTATAAGTATGCCATGTTAAGTATGCCATGAAATGTTATGATTAAATCATATTGTGTCATTTACAAGTATACGCCATGTTAGAAAAGTATATGATATTAATTAATATCTCATGCATTAAGAAAGATAAGACATGTTATGTTACGTATAATACGTGGGGCCACAACAACTGTGGAGTACGTATTATATTTTATGTTACGTGAATACGTGGGGCCACAACAACTGTGGAGTACGTATTATATTTAATGTTACGTATATACGTGGGGCCACAACAACTGTGGAGTACGTATTATATTTTTATGTTACGTGTATACGTGGGGCCACAACAACTGTGGAGTACGTATTATTTTTTATGTTACGTGTATACGTGGGGCCACAACAACTGTGGAGTACGTATTATATTTTATGTTACGTGTATACGTGGGGCCACAACAACTGTGGAGTACGTATTATATTTTATGTTACGTGTATACGTGGGGCCACAACAACTGTGGAGTACGTATTATATTTTATGTTACGTGTATACGTGGGGCCACAACAACTGTGGAGTACGTATTATATTTTATGTTACGTGTATACGTGGGGCCACAACAACTGTGGAGTACGTATTATATTTTATGTTACGTGTATACGTGGGGCCACAACAACTGTGGAGTACGTATTATATTTTATGTTACGTGTATACGTGGGGCCACAACAACTGTGGAGTACGTATTATATTTTATGTTACGTGTATACATGGGGCCACAACAACTGTGGAGCATGAAGTATGGGGCCACAACAACTGTGGAGCATACACTACGTGAGACACAGCAATTGTGACACGTAGAATACGTGGGGCCACAACAACTGTGGAGTACGTATTAAGTCAAGTTTCAGATCAAGTGCATGATAAGTCAAGTTTCAGATCAAGTTCATGTTTTGTTATGTACACGTACATGTTATGTTCATGATCAAGTTATGTTCCAAGTTCATGTTCACATCATGTTAAGTTCACGTTTACAGTATGTCTCAAGTTCACGTTTATGTCATGATATGTTCAAGTTTATGTTATTTTCAAGTTCATATTTATGTTATGCATGTTTACGTTCATGCTACATTTCAAGTCCATGTTATGTTTTAAACTCAAGTTCATGTCATGTTAAGTCAAGTTCAGTTCACGTTTAAGTTCTGGTTATGTCATGTTATATGTCAAGTTATGCTATGCTTATGTACGACTTTACTTATGCATTTATGCTTTTACTGCCATGCATGCATCTTTAACCTGTGTGTGAGTTTTATGTTAACTTACTGAGATTTGTAATCAAATCTCACTGTGGTAGTCCCAACTACCATTCCCCCCGAATGGTAGATCTTGTTACAGGACCCAAAGAAGAATTGGAATCTGACCATCTGAATACGGTCATCTAGGCTACGGTGCGATGTTGATGATGGTATAGTATTTAACTTAGGTTAATGCTTGTACTTTTGGAGTTGTATCTCAAGTATTCTTTTGATCACAACCATTTTGGACTAGTGTAGTGATCACGGCTTTTTAGTATGTTTTTATGTATGAAATATGTTTCAAGTATTTGGGATATTTTTAGTTTGGTGCATAGTATTGCTAAAGAAAAAAAAAATTATCCGCTGCGAATATTGCATAATGCTAGATGCATGTTAGGAACATTGCATCTTATATGTCATGAACGGGGGCAGGTAACCTTGTGTTGCATGTCTCGACGCTTCAAATGTCCGTTCAATCCCAAGCGGAATTTGGGGGCGTCACAGCATTTCTCCATGGAGAGTTGGATGAGGAGATTTATATGCGTAAACCACCCGATTACACCAAAGGAGTCCCCGACCAAGTATGCAAGCTCCTCAAAAGCCTTTATGGCCTTAAACAAGCTTCACGACAATGTTATTCTAAATTTTCCTCCTCTCTTGTTGCTTTTGGATTCTACCAATCCAAAGCTAATTACAGTCTCTTCACTAAACTAGATGGAACTTCTTTCATTGCCCTTCTAGTTTATGTAGATGATATTATTATTATTGGAGTTCATCGTCCATTGCCTCCCTTAAATGTTTACTTAACACTCAATTTAAGATTAAAGACCTTGGTTGTTTGCGCTATTTTCTTGGCTTGGAAGTTGCAAGATCTTCCAAGGGCATTCACTTATGCCAAAAAAAGTATGCTTTGGACATTTTGGCTGATTCAGGGACACTTGGCAGCAAGCCTTTTAAGCTTCCTCTTGAGCAGAATTTCAAACTTAGCAAAGATTCTGGTGTTCCTCTTTCATACCTGAGTACTTATAGATGGCTTATAGGTCGCTTGTTGTATCTCACAATCACTAGGCCTGATATATGCTATGCTATCCAGCTTCTAAGTCAATTTATGAGTCATCCAACAACATCACACTTGGCCACATCACATAAGATTCTCAGATATATCAAATCTGCTCCTGGTCAAGGCATATTGCTCTCATCTTCTTCTCCACTCCAGCTTAGAGCATATTGTGACTCAGATTAGTCCTCATGTCCTAACACACACCGTAGTGTCACTGGTTATTGTGTATTTCTTGGAGATTCTCTTGTTTCTTGGAAGTCAAAGAAACAGTCTGTTGTTTCTTGCTCCTCAGTTGAAGCTGAGTATCGCTCTATGGCCTCCTCATGTTCCGAAATTACTTGTCTCAAATATCTTCTCAATGATCTTCAGATTCATCATCCACAGCCAGTATTACTTTATTGTGACAACTAAGCAGCTGTTCATATCCCTGCTAATCCAGTTTTTCACGAAAGAACAAAACACATCGAGTTGGATCGTCACTTGATAAGGGATAAAATCCAAGAAGGAAGCATCACCACTGCACATATTGCCTCAAACAGCCAACTGGCTGACATTTTTACCAAGGCCTTGCCCTCATATCTTCTTCAATTACATTTGTCCAAGATGGGAATAGTTAATCTCTATTCTCCATCTTGTGGAGGGCTATTACACAATGAAGATCTCCCAGTTGCAGGCCGTTTATCTACTATAGAAACTACGTGTCGTCTTGCATTAAATCATAAGTCTGGGCATGGATGATACCGTACACATTTAATGTATTTCATTTCTCGAATGTTCTTTTGATTATTTGATTATTCTATAGGTTTTTCCTTTATTGTTAGAGATGCAGTTAGTTTGTTATGCTTGAGATGTATATATATTCGTTGGTTGTACAGTGCTACGGCAATCAATATACAGAGAAATATTCAAGTATTCTCCATTTCCTTCGTGTGAAATAGCTCTCAGCCTTCTTTAATTTCTAAAACCTAACACCGTTGAGAGGCTTTTCTTGCGTGATGCCAACTACCACTATATATGGTGATGAACTGATAAATTTTTTATAAGGAAATTATGGGGAAGGGGGATCTGATTTCCAGATATCCTTCATTAGAGAGGGATAATGCTATTTGCAAATGTTGATAAATTAGGCGTGTGAAGACTATTTTAAGTCTCTTTTCTTTTTTTTTTTTCTTTTTTTATTTTTTTTATTTTTATTTTTATTTTCCCTTTGAATGGGAAGAATGAGCTCTCCTCTTTTATTTTCACAGATGAGATGAGATAAAATTTGATAGTTGAATAAAATATTATTAAAATATATATTTTAATATTATTTTTATTTTCAAATTTTAAAAAGTTGAAATGTTTAATTTATTTTGTGTGGGAATTTGACAAAGTTGTAATAATTAGATGAGATGTGAATGATTGTGAAAACAAATGAGGCTTAGGTGCGGTTTAAAAAGTGAGATGAGATGAAATGACTTTAGATAAAAGTTGAAAATTGAATAAAATATTCTTATCATATTATTTTTTAATATTATTATTATTTTAGAATTTAAAAAAGTTGAATTGTTCATTATATTTAATATAAAAATTTGAAAAAATTGTAATGATGAGATAAAATGAGATGAAATACTTTTATTATCAAACGGGACCATGTTATGGAATTTCAGTAGAAATTGTTGTCTAAACACCTAGAAAATGAGAAGTTCCATGACTAAAAGAAAAGTTCCATGACTGAACGGAAAGTATTATGTCAACTGAGCATTCCATGCAGTCGAAGCAGTACGTCTTTGTTTATTTATTTATTTATCAAGACAACTTGAAGCATGCAGTATGTCAATCAAGTATAAATTACTGAAGATGTTCGCAAAGCATTATGACAATACATAGTAGTTCAGCAACTTATAATATTACAAATGTAGGAACAAAGAAGGCAATGTCATACGAGAAAGAGTGAAACACATTAAAAAAAAAAAAAAAACAAAGGAAAAACAAGCACTCACTGCAAAATCGCTAACCAAATTAGATAACTACTACAAAGGATGCGTCGTACCCATATAAGGGAATGCACATACAGAGTAGAACTAGGAAATTGGGTATATGCATGAGAAGAAAATGACATCAACATCCGTATTCATCTTCCATCTCCCGAGGCGTATGTTCCACGCTCAATATTCATGCTATGATGATAGTTATAGTACTGCTACTTTCCCCATATTTGTTAGCCTCGCATGTCTCACCAAGCAAGTGTTCGACCTCTTCGGAATTTGCTTCCAAGTTAACCCAGGGATGCTTCTGCATCTTTCTTATTCCTTCTAAATCCATTACTACTTCCCTCATTGTAGGCCTCTCCTCCCCTTTTACTGCTAAGCAGCTCCTTGCAAGCTCCACAAATTGTTGGATCTGCTCCTTATTTGCTTCTGCAACTATGTGATTTTCAAGAATTTCAAACAATCTTTCCTCTTTTATGGAAGAAATAAAATACATAGCCAGACTTCTTTGCTCCTCGGACCTATCAAATGAAAGTGCCTCCTTTCCTGTAAGTAGCTCCACGAGCACCACTCCAAAGCTATAGACATCACTTTTCTCTGTCAATTGGTTTGTTTGCAAGTATTCAGGATCCAAGTATCCAAGAGTTCCTTGCACTACAGTGGCTAATTGCGTTTGATCTCTCGGAACCAATCTTGAAGTTCCAAAGTCGGAGACTTTTGCAGTAAAATCATCATCAAGCAGTATATTTGTTGATTTTACATCCCTGTGAATTATAGGTATTGAGGCTGCAGAGTGCATATACCATAGTGCCTCAGCTGTTTCTGCAGCTATCCTCAAGCGGGTTTCCCAAGTAAATGTGGATGCATTGCTTTCCAGATGGATGTACTTAAAAAGGGTACCTTTTGGGACAAATTCATAGACAAGCAAAGGAACTTGTGTCTCTAAACAACATCCCAAGAGCTTGACAACATGCCTGTGATTAATTTGGGAGAGCACAACAACGTCGTTGATGAATTGCTCAATTTGGTTTTCATCCCCTATCTTGGACTTCTTGATGGCAACAATCTTATTACCAGGTAAAAGACCTTTGTAAACAGTACCAAAACCTCCTCGACCAATTATCCTACTCTCATCATAGTTTTTGGTAGCCTTCTGTAGCTGTTCAACGGTAAAGATTTTGAGTGTTTCTGTAGATCCTTCTTGTCTACCGAGTCGCCGTTCTAAAATCAAACCTCCATTTTTTTTAAAGAACTTTTGTCTAAGCTTCATTATCTTTCTTTTCTTGTATCCGAAGTACAGCCAAGAGGTAAACACAAGCATACAAATAAAGCCTACTCCAGCACCTGCAATATTTGAAGTACCATAATTACGAAATGTAGCTTCGTAGACTTGACGAAGATTTTCATCATCATATTGGTGGTACATTGGGGAGGCATTCAAGCATTTTCTTATATTAATCATTATCCTTATTTTCAATGTGCTTCAAATAGTTACAGATTAAGCAAAAACAATAATAAATAATTCTCAATCATTTTTAAGTCGCATAATAATAAAATAAAATGATGATATTAAATTAGATGGAAAATAAGATATATATGTATATATATAAAGTTTAAAGTATTTATGTAATTAGAAACTGCCTTCATTTTTTAATTTTGAAAAAGAAAATCCTAGTCATCATGATCAAGCTTAATTAATTGTACGCAAAGCAGGTCTTTGAAGTGGACGTACGCAAGCAAAGCTGGTCATTGGATATCATAGTCGACCCATCGATCTCATTAATAGCGACTTCCTTAACTTAATCTTGAATCATCAGTACTGGTTTATATTCTAAAGAATCTGTTAATATATATTAAGGTTTTAATGGCTTAAAATCATTATAAACCTCAAGAATTTCTTCCATTCGCCACCCTAGCTCCTATAATTAATCTTTCGTATTAGCTTTGATATTGCTATATGATATTAACAACACTTTATTAATGTGATTAGATTAGAAATGATTGGTATGATCTTAAAGTACTTTGGATTAGATTAGAAAATATGAAATTTGCAGGTCAAATTATATTCCTAAATTTAGATACAAGAAGTGTTTCATTCTCATCTCATTTTATCATTACAATTTTTCTAAATTTTCACACAAAATATAATAAACAATTCAATTTTTTCAAATTTTAAAACAATAATAATATTAAAAAATAAGATTTTTATAATATTTTATTTAACTTTCATCTTAACTCATTTCATCTCAATTGACTATTCAAATGACACCTAAGTACTCAATGAATTGGTGGTAGGGTCGAAAATTCATGATTGGTTTATATAAAAATATATATGCAATATCCCAACAGTGAAGCATAATTATATAATTTCTTCTAATTGCTTCAACATGCATATACCTACATACACACATACATATATATATAAATAAATAAATAAATATATATATATATATATGCTTGTTTGGTACAAAATTATATAATTTTTCCCTTCAAACTTCGTTATCCATCTTTATTTGTCCCATCAGCTTTTATTTGCACCAATCTTATCATCATCATCAACAAATTGGCTTTAGGCATAATTGATTATGTTAACGTCGTGTTTCGTATGCCCTTGGGCTGGGTTGCTGAACGACACGGGTCTTCACTTGTGCCGGATCATGAGGCGAGAGGGATGGTCCAAGGAACCTCTGATGCCAAAGTTAGTATAGAGTAGAGATCAAAATACTTTAAAGAAGAAGACAACAATTGTGTATAATTGACACCAGACTTGAATTCATCCTCCCTTTACCTCGCAGTTCTAGGCGACTTTTATACTTGGTCTTTCAGGTCAGGAGGGCCATGCCTTATGTTCTGGGGCAGAGGGACGCCTCTCCCCGGAGTCTCCACCGCCACACTACATTTAATGCGGCGTGGTTTTCTTGGTGTCAATCATTTAATGCGGCGTGCGTCTCTAGCAAAATTTTCTGATGCCGTCTCTTCCTTTTTCCCGATCATGATTTCTCGCGCCCTTCTGGAACGTCCCATCTCAATGTTGATGATTACCCTCGACCCACATGGATTTGGAGCCCACCTGACCTGCACTGGTCTAGGACCCACCCCGGGCTACCAAGGGGGGTTTTTTCGGGCTCGGGCCGGCATTCCTGGGGCTCATAGGGCTTGGCAAGTAATGGGTCTGGGGTAGTATCATGGGCTTTAGGCCCTGACGAAAATACACCCTAATAATTACCCTGCCAATTCTCATCGGGTTGACCTGATGGGAATTTCTATAGCTTCTTGTTTATCACAGTTGACGGCTCTTCTTGTCACTGAATGGCGGCATGGGCTGGTCAATGGCGTTCCACGTGTTCGATACCAATTCCTCATATATACTACCGGGGTGCTGATATGGTTCCCGTCGCTTCACATACCCTGCAAGTTAGACTGTCAGATGCTACCCCTTTTCCACGATTGTGAGACCGTGCCTTTAAATTCGCTCTCCCTTCCATCCACGTTGCTACCTTTCTTCTGCCTTTTGTATTTTTATTGTGCCCATTGCCCCCCTTTTTCTGTGACTTCAATCCTTCTTTGCTTAACTTAGCTTTCTTAGCTCTGATGGCTTCCTAGAAATCCACCAACCTGACTGGCTTCATGAATCGCTCTGAGGCCGACTCATCAGAGCATGGGTTCTTAGGTCACCACTAGCACTATGGGGCCACCCCGGCCTTTCTTCAATCCCTGGTGTTGACCTACCGCATTTTGGATTTAGTTACTCTTGAAGTTCCTAGGCCATGTGAAGGGACCGTGAGTGTAGATGGCTCGGTGACAAAGGTCGCCCATTTTCCCAGCATGGCTAAGATTGCCGTTTCCCCATCCTGTCCATAAAGTCTTGTACCACTTAAGGCTAGCGCCTACTCAGCTTCATCAGAATGCTTGGCGGATTTTGATGTGCTGTAATGTGCTATGGTGGTGGGCTCTATTGCAGTCTGACTCGGAGAATGCTGATCTTACTTACTGTGAGTTCCTCTTGAATCACCATGTACAAAGAGGAATAGGAGAGATTTGTAGCTTTAGGGGAATGGTCCCTGCATTGGTTGTGTTGGAGTCGAGATACCGCAACGACTTGAATTGGACCGGTGGATTCTTCTTTAAGGGTGGCCGAGGATGGGAATTCCAGGTGGGACAAGTTTCCTGGGCCGAGTTCCTAATAAAGGCAATCTAAGGAGTTGTGCCGGGCGACAAGGCGGTGCGCCCTGTGGTCACGTCTGATGAGGTGCGTCACATGGCAATCTGGTGAGACTAGGAAGCTCAGCACCCACTCTTGGTTCAATCTGTGGTCCTCCTTGGGAAAGACAGTCTGGCTACTTTCTTTCCCCCATTGGGTCATGTCGGTCTCTTTGCTTGGGGTGTAGTGGTTGATCATTTGTCACACTCTTCAAGGAAATGGGTTCTGAATCCTTTCCCGTAGACAAGGGGAAAAAGATATGTCCGGAGCCAAGGGGGAAGATCTAGACGTCTCTAAAGACCTTGGCTTCCCAGACGATTAGTGTGGCATAGTTGCCATCTCCACAAAGATGGTTGGCCCTCCTTCCTCTTCTGCATTGCCCTCCCTACATCAGCGGGCTGGGGAGTTGCCGAGCCCTAGTGAAACTTCTAACTCCCTTCTTCTTGCTGTCCCTGTGAAGGATCTTGTCTGTAGGAACTCATGTATCTGGGCGGATGCATTTGGCACTTCGCGAAGGGCGAAAGTGGTCAATATGTACTTCTAGAGCTCTCTTCTAGATAGGGCACCTCGGCAAACTTGGATGATGGGACTCTTTCCGGAGCTAAATGTTGAGATGTCTCCCTCTCCATTTTCCACTGCTTGGTCCTTGATTGAAGCCTTTGATCTCGATGAGGCTTCGGATCCCCTCGAAGTAGATCCTGACAATGAATGCATCTTTGATCCTGGACGCGTCTGTGCCACGGGTGAGAGCCCAGCTGCTGCCATTTAGGCCGGGTAAGTGGCCGATAGAGTTGCTAGTGGGTCTGGAGAAGGGAGACCGGCAAACGCGCAAGACTCTTCCACCCCACTGAGCCTAACTTGGATTTTGAAACTATTATTTCTCTTTTGTATCTTTTTGCGTGGTTTATCACTGTTGTGTCTTATTCTCTTAGTTGTAATTATCTTGGCAGTTGACGAATAAAATTCTCTTTTTTATATGTTCCTGTTTAGTTGCCTTTACTTTTGATGTTTTTACTTGTGATGCTTTTTATTATGCACACCTTTTATGGGCAGCGATGCACCGTTCGTTTGCTCACATCGTAGTGAGTTGATGATTATCCTGCCAGTACCCCGCTGGGCATAATTGACCTTCTGCCCTTATTGACCCCTAAGGCTATTTGTAGTGTAACTAGCCTGCGATCTTGCACATAAGGTCCCCATCTTGCTTGAATTATGCCACATAGTTGAAGCTGCGATGGAAATTCCCTCAATGCACTGTCTCATTGACTTGGGATTTTTCAGTAGATGGCCTGCCGGTGCGTAAGCCAAACCCAACTAAGTTTACTGCAAAAGTCAATGCGCAGGTGTATATATGTAATTTAACTTGACCATTCCCAACCTGTTTTGCCAATTATGCGTGGTGGGACTTCAAGGCCTTTGCGGGCTTAAGCTGGTCTTCAAACTGCTAGCATTCTTCCGAGGGAGGGGCATGTTCTCTCCCTCGGGGAACTTTCCAGCGCCAGAGAGCCATCGTTCATTCCCTTACAAGAGATTTTTAGCCCGAGGTGATTTTCTTGGGGGAGGTCCGTCGTTCCCTTAGGGAAGCCTTCGTTCATTCTCTTACGGGAGCTTTCCCGCGCCTGGGAGCATTCCCCCGAGGAGAGGATTGTCATCCTCTCAGGGGAGCTTTCCTTGAGAGAAGCTTTCCCGCGCAAGGAGTATTTCCTCAATGGAGGTTCATTCTTTCCCTCAGGGGAGCTTTCCCTCGTGAGATGGATCCTTGGGGGAGCCTTCGTCATTCCCTCAGAGGAGCCTTCGTTCATTCTCTCAGGGGAACATTCCCTCTTGGGAGCTTTCCCGCGCGAAGTATATCATCGAGAGAGGTTGGTCATTCCCTCAGAGGAGTCTTCTTTTATTCCCTCAAATGAGCATTCCCTCGTGGAAGCTTTCCTACGCAAGGGGGGTCCTTGGGGAAGCCTTCGTTCATTCCCTCGGGAGAGGTTACCAGCACGAGGTGGTTCATTGGGAGAGGTTCGTCATTCTCTCATGGGTGCCTTTGTTTATTCCCTCAGGTGAGCATTCCCTCATTAGATCTTTCCCGCGTGAGGTGGATCCTCGGGAGAGCCTTTGTTCATTCCCTTGGGAGAGCTTTCCTACTTGAGGTGGTTCCTTGGGGGAGGTTCTTCATTCCCTTAGGGGAGCATTCCCTTGTGGAGCTTTCCCACACGAGGTGGTTCCTCAGGGGAGGTCCATCATTCCCTTAGGGGAGCCTGCAATTTGAGACTAGTTTGCTAGTTTCCTAAAAGAGATCCAACATTTTCATTAATCTAGAACAAGTTTGTATTCACAAAGCAAGCAAACAAAAAAATAAAAATGTGAGAAAACGAGATGGGAGCCTGTCACGACTTCAAGATTGGTGCATGTCGGCGTAGAGTGTTGCTTCCCCCCTGGTGGATTTTATCCCCATGAGGATGAACGCATCCCAAAATAAGATGTTCACCAAACTGCCGTTGTCGATGAGGATTCTTTTGGTTGTGAAGTTGACGATCTGCATGGTGACCACCAGTGCATCGTCGCGAGGATAGCATACCCCTTCCTCATCAGCTTCCCCAAAGGAGATTACAGGAGCGGACTCGATTCGGGGGTGCTGGGTCTCTTCTTCTCGGGCTCTCATGCCTTCTCTATTGGTACTACTAGGCAGAACTCCTCTCCCTGGAGCATCCCCTCCACAGTCGCTCCCTCCACTGAAAGGGTGGATACTCCGGTGGACGGTAGCCTGTTAGAGGTGATCGGCACTCTCCGGTGTTGTGGGAAGTAGTTCGATGGTGGGTGCAGTAGTGACATTCCCCCAAGGTGTGCTGCTTCTCCTCCTTCACGACGGTGAACATCGAATGGTCGGACCTGTGCTGCATGCCTCTCACAACGAGCTCCTCCTTTCTTGACTCCCATTGTTTACGTCCATCTTCTCCCGTGTGAGGCCTTTAGTCAAGGCTTTTTTCCTTTTGCGCACTCCCTCCACCTCCTTCTGCCAGAGCTTAGTCAAGGCGTGGAGGGTATCCTCTACATTGATGAAGTTGTCAGCTTGATCCATGAACTCTTGGAAAGTGGTAGGGTCTTTTTTGCCAGCTCTGCCATAAACATCGATCAGGGCCGAACTCCTCCGAGCAACATTGCCAGTGTTATCTTCTCCCATGTGGGTCTCTAGCAAAATTGCCTAATGTTGTCTTTTCCATTTTCCCGCGCCCTTTTGCAACGCCCCATTTCAATATTGATGATTACTCCCAACCCGCACGGGTCTGGAGCTTGCCTGACCAGCACGGGTCTAGGACCTGCCCTAGGCTACCAAGGGGGGACTTCTAGGCTCGAGTCAGCATTCTTGAGGCTCATGGGTCCTAGCGAAATAAATGGCCTAGGGTAGACAAAAATATCTCCTAACAAACTATATAGCTTAATTATTTTTTTTACGCAAAATTAATCGAGCTTATGTACGTAACATAAAGTCATTAATTAGCAAATGCAATATATGTACTACTTAAACATTATAAATATTGTAATCTTTAATTAATCAATAGTTGTTCAATGTTTTGGTACAAGTAGTACTGTCCCCACTGCAGCTCCATCTCTCAAGTATATATATATACATACATACGTATATGTATATATGTATGTATATATGATTCGTTTTGAATAACTTACACTACAACAATATTACCCTTTTCCCACAAGTTCTTTTCCCACTATATAAACTTATGGAAAATACTTCCTATCGTTACAAATATTGTTTGTGGAAAAAAATATTTTTTTTATCACCAATTCACGTTCCACGATTTTAAAATCGTGGGTAAAATTACTTTTTGCGGCTACACAATAGGGCCGCAAACAAATTGAAATTTTTTTGCACGGAAATATATTTGACGGTGTAAATTTTTTAGTAAAATTGCCTTTTTGCGGCGAGTTTGTGTCCCGGCAAAAGACTACTTTAATCTCCACCACTCACTAAAACCCTAATTTCCCTTATTTCCCTCTCTTCTCTCTTCTCTGCCCCTACCCTCGCCCTTTCCTCTGTTCTTTCTCTCCCCCACCCCCCGGCACACAGCCTCAGGCCCTCACCTAATCAATCTCTTCTCTCTCTCTCTCTCTCTCTCTCTCTCTCTCTCTCTCTCTCTCTGATCTCACCCTGCCACAGTCCCCCCTATCTCACCCTGACGGCCTGACCCAGTTCCCTTGGCCTTGATCCAGTCCCCCCGACTCTCGTCTCTCTCTCTCTCTCGCCGACTCGCCGCATGACCTCACGCTGATCCAGTAACCACCATCGCAGGCCGCAGTCGACACTGTAAGCCTCTCTCTCTGTCTCTTCCTCTCGCCCTCCCTCCCTAAGACTCTCGATCTCACCTGCGACAGTCCCCGCTATCTCACCCTGACGGCCTGACCCAGTTCCCTTGACCCTGATCCAGCCCCCCTGACTCTCGCCGACTCACCACACGAACTCACGCTGATCCGTTAACCACCCTCGCAGGCCGCGGTTGACAAGGTAAGCCTCTCTCTCTCTTCTCCCTTCGTCTTATCTCTTTGTTTAAAATGTAAATCTGTGTAATTTTGCAATGATATCTTGTATAAAATTTGTTTTATTTTGTGATGATATGGTTGTGTAAAATTTGTGTAATGTTGTGATGATATGATTGTGTAAAATCAGTGTAATGTTGTGATGATATGGTTTTGTAAAATATGTGTAGTGTTGTGATGATATGCCGAACATCACTTGTAAAATATGTGTAATGTTGCGATGATATGATTGTGTAAATTTGTGTAATGTTGTAATGATATAGTTGTGTAAAATCTGTGTAATTTTGTGAGTTTGAGTTTGTATAAAATATGTGTAATTAAAATAGGATGGATGTTGCAGACCTGCACTTGATGAGTTTGAGTTAATATTGGGGGATGTTTTGAAGGAATAAACTGTAAGTGAAACAAAATAGAGGAAAGGGAAACCGAGAGCAGTAATGGAGGCAAAAGTTTCTCTGTAAATTTTCACTAACAGTACTGAAAAGGAAAGGAGGTCGTAGCCTATATACAACCCTGCTCTGTAACAAACTAACAGACAATAAAACTAATTTCATAGTCACAGCTGTGTTAAAGAAAGAATTAAGAATAAATAAATATAAACTCTTAAACTACAATGTGAAGTAAAAACAGAAATATAAACGACTTGTAGTTTTCTATCCTTTATCATCGAACATAAATTGTTATTATACTCTAATTAGAGCCTTGAAAACGGGTAATGCATGAGGAATTAACTAGCTATACGGCACATTAATGTAAATTTTTACTTTTTTAGACGTACATCAGGTTAGTTGTCATATTAGACATAACAGGAGACCCATTCTATGTGTGTGTGTGATTGATCTGGAATTTACGTCAGTTTTATGTCAATCCCTTTTAGTGATAAGGCATTTACTTAAGTTCATCAAGCTCCATTAAATTATAACAAATTAACTTTGATTCGCGTCCTCCATTACGGCTTTGATCGTACAAATTGGTTGAATTGGTTGCCCCGCTTTAGATTGTTTAAACTGGTTACATCTTAAAAGAAAAGAAATTAAGGGCTTTTTTTTTTAATATTGAAGTTAATAGCATGGTTCTTGGAACTATTTGATTCTTTTTTGGAGGAAGTGGCTTTTTTTTCCCCTCCATTTTTCGATGGTGTTGTGTATGTTTTGATGGAACTAATTTTCTGTCAATTTCTTTCAAATGGGTATGTAGAAGGACTGATTCCTTTCATATATGCACCTATTTAAGTCCTAATCAGTCCTTCATTTTGTTAAATGGCAGCCAAACTTTCATATTTAAATCTGTGTTTAAATATTAAAGTGGGAATCAATAACATGACCTTTTGGATTACATTTTACTTTTTATTGGATTAACTTGGAGTTGGTTTTATGTTACCCTTAGGAGCAAAAGGCCATACTGGAGAATGAGGCCCTGCCCCTGCTCAAACAGGTGAGAATTAAACTTGATTAAACTATGCATACATACACATCATATTAGTGTTATGTTATGCTTTTGGATGTCAAAAATAAATGGAACCTGATTTGGTGTTAGATTAGTGTTGGATTGGATTTGATTGTGTACGAAGGAAGGGTTGTATTGGTATGCTTGGTTGAGAAATGTGATTATGTGCTTGTGTTACCTGTTTGTTACTTCTAATGCATGATTCAATGCAGGATCTGAACACTTATTTCAAAATTTGAGTGTTGTAATTTTGTTAAGGAGTAATACTTGGGTCCTTTATGTGTTTTAGGGTGCTGTCACTAAATTTAATTGATTTTTTTTTTGGGTTTTGTACAGACATTTTGCTCTCAAATATGCTGCTGAGGCTGGTTGCACTATGCTTCGTGTATACCAAGTAGTTGAACATGAGAAGGTGCCATTTCACTTTGGTTATATTCTTTTTGGTCGAATCTTTTGTTAGTGAAACTCTAGAAGTCTGATTATTTTTTTTTCTTGGAACTATGGTGCCATTTCTTTTCTTGAAGATGATGACAAGAGATGTCGTTTGGAACTCAAGTATACATTCGAGATCAAAAGAGCAGTTAGATGAGTTTTGCCAAAACAATTGTATTTTTATTCTTTTATATTTCTCTCTTTCTTTCCCCTCTTGTGAACTGCATACATGTTTGTGTTGTGATATTTGGTAATTCAGTTGAATGTTGATTAGTAGGTGTGAAACAATATCTTTTTCTTTTTTTCTGCTTTTACAATTTTTCTTTTCTGAATTCTTTTACCTTTTGCCGCGAATATGTCTCACGACAAATACTTTTTTTTTGCCAGAAGACATTTTTTTCCTCCAAATGCTCTAGTAGACAATACTAATACTCACCAGCATATTTTGTCATAAAATATAGTATTTCTCACCAACCAACCTGATTTGAGTAACTTTTTGCCACGAAATTTGTTGGCTTTCTCTACTATCTATCTGGTGAAAAAAGGTCACAATTTCCCACGAGTTCGTGAATTGGTGGGAAAAAATACTTAGTGTCACCAACTTTAAGTCACTAGTCTCACACAGATAAATTTAGAGGAAAAAGATCTTTTTCCAGTAAGACCATAGCTTTTCCGACCACATGCCCTTACGGGAAAAGCCAACAAATGTTGTAGTGTTATTTGGTTGAAACTTGACCCCAAGCCAAGTACTTGGTGGAAAGAAAGTTCACGTAATAAATTAATGATGAGAAGGGTTTTTATCCATTATCCACTTGGTCTTTAATTACATTATGTTAAGCATAGATTGGATCGAATGATTGAAAAAGTCTGATTATTTATAGCTTCCCTCAAACTTTGCCCCGTTAAACTAATTAGGGGCTTGGGTACTGAGGTGAATAATAATAAATAATAATAATAAAATATTAAATACTCTAATACCCAAACATATATAGCATTTGGGGGCCACGCACTTTGAAACACCCGGACAATAATAGAATGTCAAGAGTTATCGGGCAGAATTACTCTTATTTGGTTTCAAGTATGATCAGAGGCTTGAACAACAAAATTTAAAAAAAAACCAATTTTTATTTTTTATAAGATAATGAATTCTAGAAGATTTCATGATTCATCTCTAGATCCCTTCAATTACTCTTTTTAATTTCTTCATTAAAATTAGATTTTCTGATCCTTCATGTTATTCAGTGGCCGGATCATTTCACATCTATTTTTAAGAGAACTATAAAAATTTGGAAAATTTAACTGAACAAATCCGACGACAAAAAAAATATTAATAGACACTGCACTATAGTTACGTACATTCATGCATGCAGTATCTTAATCTGATAAGCAGAATTAATAAATTAAATTGCTTATCCATATATAGGATAATATCTCTTTTAACAATTGTCCTTACGAAAAGATGAAATATTAGACCAATTCAACTACCTAGACTTTTCCTAGTGAATGGAGGGCGACGCATTAATTGGTATCTTCCACATACGAAAAGAATACAATATTCTTACGGATTGTGATGAGTTGTTATTATTATTTATTAATATTTTTTATTTAATGATTAAGTAAATATTTTTTAATAATATTATAATTTTTATTTAATAATATTATACTTTTTTAAAATAATATTTAAAAATACATAAAATAAAAAAAATTTAACTTTCTCGAGATTAGAATTTGTAGACTACACCCATCTAGCACGACTCTTTCTTCTATATATTGCGAGCGTGAGAGGGAGAGCAGTAATGGCTCTCACATCATGTACTTTACATTAAATGATATTACTCATGCCCCATCGCCCCCATCTTGTAGATATTAGCAAATATGTTCCGAGAAAATTAAGAATTTTTCAGTAGTATCGGAGGATTTTTCAGTATTAAAACTAAATATATAGGATTACTACAAGTTTACTAAATTAAAAAAAAAAATTAAAGAATATATAGGATTATGGGAACAAACTGGGGATGAAAAAAACTTAAATGTACTTTTTGTTTATTTTAAAAGCATTTTTTATGTATTTTGAAAAAATAAAAAAATGAAAAAAATGTAGACTATTAAAAAATAAATAAACACAAATTCGAAAAAAAAAAAAAAAACCTCATTAGTACAAATGATAGGTATACCTTTTTTCCATTTTTATTTATTATTTATTTTTTTTATCATATGAGTTTAATAATTTTCTCCATCACGAGGAAAGCTACTTCTGCGTCCAGTATTAGCCATGAGTGGGAGGGCAGAATTGGTAGCTTATATAATTATAATTTATTGACGAAAAGTGGCAGACAGCGTGTTGTAAGGAATTCTTTTTTAATAATATTGTTTTATGTGTTAGATTTTTATTTACTGTGAATGTGACGCCCCAAATCTCCACGTACCAACACGGGAAAATTGAGACGTCCGGATGATGACAACACGGGTCACCACCCTATCGACGAGTGCGAAGTGTGTGCAAGCGGCACGTGCACAAGGAAATACGCAGCGGATAGCAAAGTCAAATACTAAGTACCAGAATTTTTTCTTAAATAAAATACAAAACGGTTCAAAAGTACATAATAAAATATTACAAGATATAAATATTGTTTCAAAACCAAATATGAAGCATGAACTCCAACTCAGATCTCCGGCGGAGCCGCATCCTCGGGCTCAGCCTCCTCCTCCTCCTCGAACTCTGCATCAAAATCTACGGTACCAAAAATGGTGCCGCAGGTAAGTAAAATCCAAACACCACTAGATAAAGACATATTAAACTCAAACAATATGCATGAATGAATGCCAATGCACAAAACTCATAAACCATAATTTCCACGCACGCCAAAAACCCATTTGGCTTAAAAACATAACCTTTAAAACCAAGCCTCGCCATTATCCCAGATAATGGCCCAAACCACCATTTTCCCAGAAAATGGATCACAAGTCCTTCGCCATTTTCCCAGAAAATGGCCCGTATCCGAAAACCATAAAAACCAACCGATTATGCATGCACCATGATCTCCCCTAGGGATCATCCGCACACTCTGGCTCTGTGCCACACCGCAGGTAACGTCTACGCGTGTGACACCTACACGAGTGATGCCCAGACTCGCGCCTCCATCTCGCGCGTACCTGGCCAGGCCATCCTCTAGTCCCCGCCACTATAAGGACCACGGAGTCGACACGACAGCGTTACCGTATCGTGCGATCCGGTCGTCGCCCGGCGACAACCCAGGGGATGTCACTCAGTATTATCCACTCCCGAGTGACCAGAGGAGCTCCACCGAGATAATAACCCATCCCGGCTTGGGCTCGTGATACGCACACTCCCAAAAACCATTTACGCCAATAAAACATGATTTTATCCAATAAAATAAAATACAAGTGCATGCATCATGTAAATGCCAATTTCAATGCTCGACAAATAAATTCAACCATAGCACAACAAATCAAGCAACTCCGTCCTCCATCCATCCGACCCCCGAACTCCTCGGACTCAGTCCGGAATCAGCGAACCAACCAAATAATTTATTGAAAGAGTAAAATACATTTAAATCTAAAAGTAGCGTTTGGAAAATACTTACAGCGCTATATAGGATTTTTAGAAGGTTCGGCGCGAAGCGAACGGCGATGCGAAAGCAACGTAACAGTGCAAATGCACTGTTCCCGTGGGTCGCAAAATACCCACTTTTGACCGGGGACAAACCAAGACACCAAATTGATAGGGAATGGTCTAGAGATGTTTATGAAGCTAGTGGAAGTGAGTTTTGGCCGTGGGTGGCGGCGAAAACGCCGGTAGGGGCGGAAAAAGGGCAAATCGGAGTTGAGCTCGTGGGAGCCGCTCCGGTGACCGTTTGAGGCCGGGGATGGGTGGGTTAGGTCGGCAAGGAGTAGGGGAAGAAGTGGTGAAGAGGTGGTGGCCGGAGGTGGAGCGACGGCGGCGGATCGGGCCTCAAGCCGTGCGGCTTGTTGGGCTTTTTCCGGCCAAACGGCCGGCCGGTTGGGGCTGGGAGTCGGAGGGGATGATCACCGGCCGGAGGGGAGTCGACCGGCAGGGGTGGCGTCGGGCACGACGCCGGCGAACGGCGGGCCTGGGCGGGAAGGCTTTCCGGCGTGGGTGAGGAGAGAGAGAGAAAGAGAGGGACGCGGGGAGAGAGAGAGAGAGCCGAACGGGAGAGGGAAAAAAAGGAAAAAGAAAAAAGAAAAAAGGAAAAAAGAAAAAGAAGAGGAAAAGAAAAGATGAAGGAAATTAATGAGGTCCAGTCCTCACGTCGGAAGTCCAAAAACTGATCAGCCGAAAACGGTAAAAACATAAAACGATTAAAATAAATTAACACTACATCAAATAAATAAATAAACACCAATAAAATATTTTAAACACATCAATAAGCTAAAATAAAATAAATAACTAGTAAAAACCAATTATTTAAATTTTTAAAACCAAAAACAAGCCAAAATAAATTAAATCACAATTTAAATCCAACAGCCAATAAAATCCATTTAAAACTCGATAATTTAAAATAAAAGCACTATAAAATATTTAATTAAATTAAAATATCCCTTCAGTGAAAATACACATAAAAGCGGGTCATCACATCCTCCCCCCCTTAAAACAAATTTCGTCCTCGAAATTTGCAGGTCCGAACACCAACTTGAAACAAGCCATACAATTCCACATAAAACCGACTGCAACCAAGATTAAAAAAAACGTACCGTCATCACTCGAACAAGTAGGGGTACTGCTCCCTCATGTCCACTACTCGCTCCCAGGAGAAATCTTGAGCTAACGGATCTCCCCAGGCCACCTTAACCAGATATATCGTTTTAGACCTTAACTGTTGCTCCTTCCAATCCATGATCTGCGATGGAACAACCTCATAAGTAAGGTCCGGTTGCAACTGAATATTCTCTGGGTCGACAAAACGTGGCTCTTGTTGTCCAAAACTCTTCTTTAAAGACGATACATGGAAGACATTGTATATATCCCCAAAATATTCTGGCAAAGCAACTCTGTAAGCGACGGACCCTACCTTCTCCAAAATCTGAAAAGGTCCAACATATCTTGGATCCAGCTTTCTCTTCTTCCCAAAACGCTTAACTCCTTTCATGGGAGAGACCTTAAGATAAACCCAATCGCCTTGTTCGAAAGACAATTCTCTCCTCCTGGTATCCGCGTAACTCTTTTGACGACTTTGCGCTGCAGCCATGTTATCTCTTATAATCTGAATCTGATTTTGCATATCCTGTATTATCTCGGGTCCAATTATTTTCTTCTCCCCGACTTCATCCCAACATAAGGGTGATCTGCATTTTCTACCATACAGAGCTTCATAAGGAGCCATTTGGATGGATGCATGGAAGCTGTTATTATACGCGAATTCTATGAGTGGCACGTGATTCTCCCAACTTCCTTGAAAATCTAAAGCACACGCTCGCAACATATCTTCAAGAGTTTGAATCGTGCGCTCTGACTGGCCGTCTGTCTGGGGGTGATAAGCAGTACTAAACTTTAATTTAGTACCTAAAGCCGCCTGCAAACTCTTCCAAAAATGGGAGGTGAACCTTGGATCTCTGTCCGACACTATGCTCTTGGGTATCCCATGTAGTCTCACTATTTCCTTTACATACAAGCGGGTCAATTTTCCCAGAGAATCCGCATTATTGACCGGTAAGAAATGAGCACACTTAGTCAGTCGATCAACAATTACCCAAACTGAGTTCTTTCCACTGGGAGTCCTCGGTAAGCCCACTACAAAATCCATAGAGACGTCATCCCATTTCCATTCAGGAACAGGTAGAGGCTGGAGCAAACCTGCTGGTCTTTGATGCTCGGCCTTGACTTGACGGCAAGTGCCACATCTCTCAATATACAAGGCAATATCCCTCTTCATTCCTTCCCACCAATAATTTTTCCTTAAGTCCCGATACATTTTGGTGCTACCCGGATGAACGGAATAGGGAGCCGCGTGAGCCTCCGTCATAATTCGCTCCTTAAATTCCGAGTCCTTAGGAATTACTCTACGATCTCGGAATCGAAGAATCCCATCTTTATCCAAACTGTAGTGCAACGGCCCTCTAGATTTTCTGACCCTTTTTCTAATGTCCAACAGCTTCGGATCTTTTCTCTGAAGAGTCTTCAATTCTTCAAAATCAATTACCCGAATATCAAGAATTGAAGATATCACTTCCTCTTGCTGCGAACTTCCAATAAGGAGCCTTCTCAACCCGCAAAGTAAAGAATCCACTCCAGAAGATTCAGCTTCATCCTCTAAATGTGACTTCCGGCTCAAGGCATCTGCAACTACATTTGCTTTTCCTGGGTGGTATTTAATCTCGCACTGATAGTCGCTTATTAGCTCTAACCATCTCCTTTGCCTCATGTTGAGATTCTTCTGAGAAAATAAATGCTTCAGACTCTTGTGATCGGTGTAGATCTCGCAAACTGCTCCATATAAAAAGTGTCGCCAAATCTTAAGGGCAAACACTATTGCGGCCAATTCCAAATCATGTGTCGGGTAATTCTTCTCGTGGTCTTTCAGTTGACGAGACGCATAAGCCACGACCCGTCCTCCTTGCATGAGAACACACCCCAAACCAAATTTAGATGCATCACTAAAAACAACAAACGGCTCAAGCGGTTTTGGAAGTGCTAAAACTGGCGCAGTTGTCAATCTGTTCTTCAATTCTTGGAAACTCCTCTCGCACTTGTCTGACCAAACAAACTCTGCATTCTTTCTAGTCAAAGCGGTGAGAGGACCGGATAATCGGGAAAATCCCTCCACGAATCTTCTATAGTATCCAGCAAGTCCCAAGAAACTTCGGATCTCGCGCACAGTCGATGGACGCTGCCATGATAAAATAGCTTCCACCTTACTGGGATCAACTGCCACACCGTCCTGGGAAATTACATGCCCGAGAAATCTGACTTCTTCCAGCCAAAATTCACATTTGCTAAGCTTCGCGTACAACTGGTGCTCTCGTAACTTCCCAAGCACTAAGCGAAGGTGATAAGCATGCTCGTCAACATTCTGGGAATAAACTAAAATATCATCAATAAAAACCACTACGAAAGAATCCAGATAAGGTCGAAAAACCCGGTTCATCAGATCCATGAAAGCTGCAGGAGCGTTAGCCAACCCAAAAGGCATCACTTTGAACTCGTAATGCCCATATCTTGATCTAAAAGCAGTCTTGGGGACATCTCTATCTCTTATTCGCAGCTGATAATATCCCGATCTCAAGTCAATCTTCGAGAAGATAGCCGCTCCTTGAAGCTGATCAAATAAGTCGTCAATTCTTGGAAGAGGGTACTTATTCTTTATTGTCACTTTATTAAGCTCTCGATAATCAATACACATTCTAAGAGTGCCATCTTTCTTTTTAACAAATAAAACTGGTGCACCCCATGGCGAAGTACTTGGCTGGATAAACCCCTTGTCGACCAACTCTTGCAACTGGGCTTTCAACTCTTTCAACTCGGCTGGTGCCATACGGTAAGGGGCTTTATGCACAGGAGCCGCCCCGGGTTCTAGATCGATAGCGAACTCCAACTCGCGGACTGGAGGTAACCCCGGCAAATCATCTACGAACACATCGGGAAATTCTCCTACCACTGGAAAATCTGCCAAGGACTTGTTCCCAATTGGCGTAGACGCCACTTGAACCAAAAAGGCATCCGCCCCACAAGCAATATCTTTCTTCGCTTGAATTGCCGATATAACCATCGGCTTCTCTTTTAATTTACTTCCCATAAACTCTAAACAACCACCATCTGGGAGTTGAAAACTGATTACCCGACTTCTGCAATTTATACTTGCACAATACCGATATAACCAATCCATGCCGAGAATAATATCAAATCCCAACAACTTGAACACCACCAAGTCGGCATCAAGGGTCCTACCACCAAAATCCAAGGGACAACCCAACGCAACTTTAGAACAACAAACCATTTCACCATTCGGAAGACTCACCACTAACGATCCTGGTAGGGGTCCCGTAACCAAATTACATATCCGAGCGAACGTAGAAGACACAAATGATTGAGATGCACCCGAATCAAACAATGTGCAAGCATAAAAGTCATATAACCGAACTCTTCCTGAACCAAACACATACACCCACAAAATCCGAAACAAACAAACATCAAACCACACCAAACATCAAATCCAAAAATTAGTTAATTTAGAACCATACCTGTAATCACTCCAGCATCGTGGGTCGCTGGTGCCTCATCATCCACCTCTCCAGGGGTAAGAGCATACACTCGAGCCTGTGCTACTTGTCTCTGATTAGCTCTTCCACCACGTCGACCTCCACGGCTTCCTTGAACTGTATTAGGACACTCACGGGCAAAGTGTCCCTGCTGGCCACAATTATAGCATCGAGCTCCACCCAAAGTGCACTCACCCGTATGAGCTCTATTACACCTCATGCAAACGGGCATCCGACCTCCTATACGCACTCCTGAGGCAGCTTGTGGTCGAGTTCCAGACCGCTGAACAATTTTCTGAGGCGATCCAGAGCTACTTCCTTCTCCAGTAAAACTTCGCCTTTTATGTCCCGGAGGGGAACCCATACTCAAATTATTCTCCCGCTCCACGAGGGTGGCCACATCCACTAAATCCTGAAAGGTGGATATCCGGTGGCTGACTACCAACCGGCGTATATCGGGGCGTAGACCCTCCTGGAAACGCTCAGCTTGCATCTCCTCTGTGGCGATGAGGTGGGGAGCAAATTTCCCAAGTTCTACAAACCTTCGGGAGTACTGTTCCACGGTCATGCTCCCTTGGACCAAGTGTGAGAACTCTCTTGCTTTTTGCCGCCTTACAGAAGCGGGAAAGAAGCGGTTATTAAATTCCTTCTTGAAGCGCTGCCAAGTCACCGCGGCAAAAGACCCCAATTCTGACTCCAGCATTATTCTTTTGGTATCCCACCAATCAAAAGCAGTGCCTTGTAACAGATAGCTGGCGTAGAGAACTTGTTGCGCCTCGGTGCAACCACATACCTCAAAAGTCCTCTCCAAGTCCTTGATCCACTTTCCAGCTTGTAGTGGATCCTCGTCTCCAGTGAAGTGGGGAGTCCTATGCGCCAGAAAGCGCTCATACGTGCACCCCGCTTGCACTCCTCCACTGGACCCTCCTGGTAGCAGCCATGGCCCTCCTTGTTGCCAAGGCCCTCCTTGTTGCCAAGCCCCTCCTTGCTGCCAAGGTCCTCCTTGTTGCGGCCAAGGACCTCCAGGTTGTGGGCTAGGCACTCCTTGCTGAGGCCTAAAATTTTGCTGCATAAATTCTGTCATTTGCCGTATAGCTTGGGCAATGGAGTCATCTCTCTGTGTATCATCCCGTGGCCCTTGTGTAGATTTCCTCGGTCTCACCATTTTACCTGCCACCACAACCTTTGACCCCCTTTTAAAAAAAAAAAATAAAACCAATAACATAAAACCAAACCAAAACCAATCCACATAACAAGAAAACAAAAACAAATCAGCAGCAATAACATAACTAATTAAATAAAACAACCAAACAAGCTCAAATAAATTCAAAACAACTAAACCACGTCAAAAAGCAATATTACTTAAAATAAATTTTAAAACACAACTAAAAAAAAACATTCTGGTACCTCTCCTATGGGACATGTGGTTTTACCCAGAGCCAAACCGCTCTGATACCACCTGTGGCGCCCCCAAAATCCCCACGTACGGAAAACGGGGAATTCGAGGCGCCCGGATGGTGACATCACGGGTCACCACCCTATCGAAGAGTGCCAAGTGTGTGCAAGCGACAAATGTGCACAAGAAGATACGCAGCGGATAGCAAAGTCAAATACTAAGTACCAGAATTTTTTTTTTAAATAAAATACAAACGGTTCAAAGGCACATAATAAAATATTACATGATATAAATATTGTTTTAAAACTAAGTACAAAGCATAACTTCAAATCAGAACTCCGGCGGAGCCGTATCCTCGGGCTCAGCCTCCTCCTCCTCCTCGAACGCTGCATCAAAATCTACGGTACCAAAAATGGTGCCGCAGGTAAGTAAAATCCAAACACCACTAGATAAAAGCATATTAAACTCAAACAACAAGTATGAATGAATGTCAATGCTCCAAAACTCATAAATCATATTTTCCACGCACGCCAAAAACCCAACTGGCTTAAAAACATAACCTTTAAAACCAAGCCTCGCCATTATCCCAGATAATGGCCCAAACCACCATTTTCCCCGAAAATGGATCACAAGACCATCGCCATTTTCCCAGAAAATGGCCCATATCCGAAAACCATGAAAACCAACCAATTATGCATGCACCATGATCTCCCCTAGGGATCATCCGCACACTCTGGCTCTGTGCCACACCGCAGGTAACGTCTACGCGTGTGACACCTACACGAGCGATGCCCAGACTCGCGCCTCCAACTCGCGCGTACCTGGCCAGGCCATCCTCTAGTCCCCGCCACTAAAAGGACCACGGAGTCGACACGACAGCGTTACCGTATCGTGCGATCCGGTCGTCGCCCGGCGACAACCCAGGGGATGTCACTCAGTATTATCCACTCCCGAGTGACCAGAGGAGCTCCACCGAGATAATAACCCATCCCGGCTTGGGCTCGTGATACGCACACTCCCAAAAATCATTTACGCCAATAAAACATGATTTTTCCAATAAAATAAAATACAAGTGCATGCATCATGTAAATGCCAATTTCAATGCTCGACAAATAAATTCAACCATAGCACAACAAATCAAGCAACTCCGTCCTCCATCCATCCGACCCCCGAACTCCTCGGACTCAGTCCGGAATCAGCGAACCAACCAAATAATTTATTGAAAGAGTAAAATACATTTAAATCTAAAAGTAGCGTTTGGAAAATACTTACAGCGCTATATAGGATTTTTAGAAGGTTCGGCGCGAAGCGAACGGCGATGCGAAAGCAACGTAACAGTGCAAATGCACTGTTCCCGTGGGTCGCAAAATACCCACTTTTGACCGGGGACAAACCAAGACACCAAATTGATAGGGAATGGTCTAGAGATGTTTATGAAGCTAGTGGAAGTGAGTTTTGGCCGTGGGTGGCGGCGAAAACGCCGGTAGGGGCGGAAAAAGAGCAAATCGGAGTTGAGCTCGTGGGAGCTGCTCCGGTGGCCGATCTAGGCCGGAAATGGGTGGGTTAGGTCGGCAAGAGGTAGGGAAAGAAGTGGTGAAAAGATGGTGGCCGGAGGTGGTGCGACGGCGCCGGAAACGGTGACACACCGTGCGGCTTAGATGCGCTTTTCCGGCCAAACGGCCGGCCGGTTGGGGGAGATCTTCGGAGGGGTGGTACACCGGAGGGAGGGGAAATCTTCTGGGTGGGTGGAGTAGGCCACGCCGCCGGCAAGCGGCGGTTCTGGGCGGAGGAAATTTTCGGCTACAGTGTAAAAATCTGGGTTGGTGCCGCTACTTTGAGCGGCTCGTGGCGGCTAATGGTGGCTCCGATGATTCTGAAAATTGGAGGGGTTGTAGTCTGCCGTGAGAGGAATAGAATGGCGGGGGTGGTGTACCACACCTCCACCGGATGGCGGAGATACGGCTGGCCAAAGGTGGCTGCACGGAATAGGAAAAGTGCAGGGGAGAGGGAGAGAAAACGACGCACGGGAGGGAAAGAAACGGGAAAAAGAAAAAGAAAGGAAAGAAAGAAGGAAAAGAAGAAAAGAAAAGGAAAAGAAGGAAAAAGAAAAAAGAGAAAAAGAAAAGAAGGGAAAAGAAATAAAGTCCAAATTTCACTTTCGGGATCCAGAAACTGATCCGCCGAAAACGATATTAAAAACATAAATCGACTAAAATAAATTAAACACTACATCAAATAAATAAATAAACACCAAGAAAATATTTTAATCACATCGATAAGCTAAAATAAAATAAATAACTAGCAAAAACCAACTGTTAAATTTTTTTAAAACCAACAACGAGCTAAAATCAATTAAACAACAATTTAAATTCAACAGCCAATAAAATCCAATTAAAATCCGATAATTTAAAATAAAAGCACTATAAATTTAATTAAATTAAATTATTCCTTCAGTGAAAATATACGTAAAAACGGGTCATCACAGTGAAAGTCGTATATTAATTTATATATTAATATTAATTTTTTACTTAAAATTTAAATTAATATTCATATTAATACAATTATAATTACAACTAAATTTTTCTTACATAGTAGAGCTTCAGCCATTTCTTTTCTACTATACAGTGACCATTCTTATACTATTTATAGTCAACAGCAAAGAGAAAGTATAGTATAAATATTGGACCACACAAATATTTCTATTATTTTTAGAGCCTGACCAAAAACTTTCAAGCTGTGGTGGTTCTCAGCCATCGTGACTTGTTTGCTTGACAGGTTGTGGAGCAGAGTAGTGGTCCTGTGCTTAGTTCTGTTCTGCAGCATCAATTCCCGTACACCGTACACGTATAAGGATGAAATACAAGATCAATTCAACTACAGGCAGGCTCTTCCATTAGTCAATTTAAGCAATTCATAAGCCCTCTAATAAAACAAGACCTAAAAAATATTTTAAATAAAATTATATAAAATGAAAAAAAGACTTAATTAAAAAAAATAAATGAACGTAATTAGAAAATATTAAAAATATTAAATAGATATTATGTCATTATTAGTTTTAAAAATATTTTCACCTAATAATTATCTCTCATATTCTCTTTATAAAAATACATTTGTCTTTTGTTATTATTAATTTAATATATAATATAAAAATTATAAATAGTGAAATCTAATTTTTGAGTGTCCATATAAAATTTTTGTATTATCTTTTGAAGAGACAAAGGTCAAAATTTTTTTAAAGGTATAGATTGTTTATAAAAGATTCTTAAAAATAATGATTATAATTATAATTATTATAATTTTTTCAAATATAATAAATAATTAAACTTTTTCAAATTTTAAAATAATAATAACAAAAAATAATATTTTATTCAATTTTTATCTTTCATTTAAAACTATATCATTTTATATCTAAATTCAAACCAGTCTTAAGAGTCTAAAATACGTCTTGTAAAATTAAATTAAATCAAATATTTTCTAAATCGATAATTTTATAACAAAGATTAAATCAATTATTAGTTAAAAATGTGATATAAAATTCTAATTAATAATTTAATTTGCCAAAAAAAGGAAATATTTTTAAATATAAAAATAATATAAAAATTAAATTTAAAATTATTATTTTTATTTAAAAAAAAAAAAAAAACCTCACTCAAAATTTCGGTCACCCTACAGCATATTCAGCGGGGCCCTGTTAGCTACCTAGACTTTTCCTGGTGAATGGAGGTCGCCGCCATTTTATTTTAGAGGAATGCTACACAATCTCCTAACACTGCATACTCTACTTTTTTTTAAATTTTTAATATTATTTTAATATTTTCTTTTGAATTTATTTTTTTAAAATTAATTTAATTCTTTTATTCATTATTTATATATTAAATATTTGATAAAAGATAAAATAATAAAAATTAAAAAAAAAATATGGAGTGTGGAGTGTGTGTGAATAGTAAGAGATTGTGAAGATTTTTTCTTTATTTTATTTTCGAAAGAGAAATGCTACACAGCCTCCCAACACTCCACACTCCACTTTTTTTCAATTTTTTAATATTTTTTTAATATTTGTTTTTGAATTTATTTTTTTAAAATTAATTTAATTCTTTTATTCATTATTTATATATTAAATATTTGATAAAAGATAAAATAATAAAAATTAAAAAAAAATATAGAGTGTGGAGTGTGTGTGAATAATAAGAGGTTGTGAAGATTTTTTCTTTTCAAAATAGAGGACGACGCCATTAATTGGTATCTTCGACATATAAAAAGAATACAATATTCTTACCGATTGTGATGAGTTGTTATTATTATCTAATCGCTGAAATTAATTAAACTGATGAAAAAGTACTAGTCGATCGATCGAGACCCAATAATTTTTATATCATAAATGTTTGGGGGTCCGGAGACTCAGTCTCGAAAGTATCTGTCGATAATTTTTTTATTTAGTAATTAAATAAATATTTTTTTAGTAATATTATAATTTATTTTAAATAACATTGAAAAATATATAAAATAAAAAATATTTGACTCTCTCGTTTCTCAACCTACTCATCTCTCGATGATTGTAGCACGACTCTTACATACAGTCATACACGTTGTTCTCCTATATATTACGAGCGTAAGAGGGAGAATAGTAATGACTCTCACATCATGTACTTTACATTAAATGACATAATTCATACTAGTTGTAAGCAATGTGTTTTGAGAAAATTAAGAATTTTTTCGTAGTATTGGAAGATTTTCTTTTATTTCTTTTCTTCGCTTCTAATCAAGCTTGTATTAAAACTAAATGTATAGGATTACTACAAATTCACTAAATTAAAGAATATATATTAATGTAGGAGTTATGCATTGCATATTAATTACTGTAACTTTGTCAACATAATATATAATTTGTGACATGAATTTAGGATTAAGTACTCAATAAATTAATGGTGGTAGGGTCGAAAATTCGTGATTGGTTCATATAAAAATATGAATGCAATATCCCAACAGTGTAACATAATTAAATATATAATTGTGCTAATTATTGCTAGCTAATTCATCATGCATATATATATATATATATATGCTTGCTTGGTATAAAATTATATGATTTTTTCTTTCAAACTTCGTTACCCATATATCCTTATTCCGCCAATCAGCTTTTATTTGCCCCTATAATCTTATTATTATTATTATCATCATGATCGTGATGATCATCAAATTGGCTTGAGGCATCATAATTGATGACCATATAGGTTGTTGATTTTTAACCCTATTTATGTGCAAAATTAATCGTGCTTATGTAACATCAAGTCATTAATTAGCAAATGCATATGTACTAATTAAATATTATAAAATAATGTAATCTTAAATAAATAGTTGTTCGATGTTTTCGTACAAGTACTCCCCCCATGCAGCACTGCATGCAGTTCCATCTCTCCAATAATATTTAGGAAATTATTAGTGAAGTGTGTGTGTGTATATATATATATATGTGTGTGTGTGTGTGTGTATGTATGTATTAAAAAATGCTAGCCCACATAGCTATTTTATTGGCTCCTCCCTCACTCTTTCTGCAATATCCCGGCCGCCTACCTAGACTTTCGTCACTCAACTTCTGTGCGTGACTCTTTACATATATGGTACTCCACCTACGTGATCCTTCCTCACTTTTTCCATATCACTCTTGTTTATCAGATTACATTTTTCTCTTATTTTTTTCTTCTCTCCAAAATTTGAAAGTTTCAATCTTTGTTTTTTTTCCAAAATTTTGGAAGTTTCAAAGGAAAGTCGTTAATTATATTTATATATAGACCAGCATCACTAATGCAAACTTAAGAAGTATCCAAATGCAACGTCTACATTGATAGCATTGAAGTTTTAAGAAAGTAAATTTACGCAAATATTGCAAGAAACACTTAATTTTCATTGGACTGAGGAAAGATACTCCGTTTTTCTCCTAAATCATCTATTTACGATCATTTTTACCTCCTTAAGAAATATTTTATTTCAAATCTTGGAAGTAATTCCGATATCGATTTTGGCCAAAGTTTTGGTAGTCTTGTTTACTTATGTATTTAATTTTCATACAATAATTTAGATTTTCATTTTTCAAAAAAATTCTCCTAATTTTAAAATTTGAAACTATTTGAGTCCGTTTTGTGGGTTTCATGAAATAATTTGGAATTTTATCATTAATTAATATTTTTCAAAGTTTTTTCTCTGTGTTACATATTTTCTCAATCTCAATCCATAGTTTCTATGATTAATTGGCCATGAGAATAATTCTTATTTTGCTCGGCATCAGTTAGCATCAAAGTTTTAACATTTTCATTAGCTAATTTTCATTGGTTTTTGTAGTTGATGGTAGAGGTCGTGGACGGCATGGGTAGGTTATGAATGAGGAAGACCCTCACCATAATCATAACTTACAAGATGTGATAATTGTAGATTTTTAGATGCAGATAGTGTAATTAACCCAACATCTAGATGGGCAGAATCTAAAGAATTAGATGGATGACCAAAATTTTGACTTCAATTTTGAGACCCCGCATCACAATCATATTTTATTTTGGAAGCATAGTGTTCGAGAGGAACAACATGAAGACCTAGACTTCAAAGTTGATTTAATGAAAATTCTTGGTACTCTACATGTTTAAGATTTCATTGATTTGTTGCAAGAGACTGAATGCATTTACTACTCTGAGGAAGAAGACTTTGAGAAAAACAGTTTTCCATCGAGTGAAACTCTATACCGATTTATGATATCTATCCTAACAAGGATAAGCTAGTGGAGGAGATAACTATTTATATTAAAAACATATAAAATTTGTAAAAACAATGGTTGTTAAGTTTTGAAGTTTAGATGAAACAATTTTTGAGATAATTAATTATGTTGATTTGCTTGGAGTTGACGAATTTCCTTTTTCAAATTCTCCGATACAAAATATTGTTTTTGGATTTGAGATGTGGGGGAAAAAAAACTTGATTTTGGAGTACTACGAGATGCTCAATATTATTTTATATCGATTTGGTAAAATCAACTTTAATTTTTTCATGATCGTTGGGAAAAGACTAAAAATTAAAAAAAAAACAAAAACAAAAACAAAAAAGAAGAAGAAGAAGAAGAAAGAACGGTGAGCTTAATTGGATATCCAAAGACTCAGGCAAAAAAGTTTAATATTCAAGGACGAATTTTCTCTAACCCAGTGAGATGATGCAAACCCAAACGGTTATAAGGTGTAGGTCATAGTCCAAATTCTACGTTGATTATGTTGAACTACTTTGAGAAGGTGAATCTATGCAAATATGAAAAAAAAAAAAAGAGAGCTTAATATCCTCCTTGAGCCGGGGCAATATCGGGCTTTTCCCCCCGATTCATCTATTTACATTTATTTTTTCCATATTAGTAAATATTTGATTTTAAGTTTTGCAAGTAATTCTGATGTCGATCTTAACCAAAATTTTAGTAGATTCTTGTTTATTTGCGTATTTAGTTTTAATCCAAATTATTGCATTAAAATTAAATACATTAAACAAGAATCATGCCAAAATTTTTGCCAAAATAAAAATCATAATCACTTCTAAGACTTGAAGTGAAATGTTTCTTAAAAAGTTGAAAATGAATGTAAATAAATGATTTGGGAGAAAAGCAATAGATATTGCCCAATCCATTGAAGATTCACATTTCTTGCCATATTTGGGCAAATTTGCTATTTTAAAGTAGTTGATCAATGCTATCAACATAGATACTGGACTTGGATATCGAATATCAATTTGGGTTTCCATCAATGATAGTCATTAAGTGCTATCAAAGATCACAACTTTCCATTCTGGCTATCATGTTTAAAGCTTTTTCCAAATAAAAACATAGAAATAGTGGAAATGGACATCTTAAATTAAAAAAGAAAAATAAACTGCTTGGAATGCCCCTAATAGCAGCCTCCAACTGTAGTTACCATTCAATCATCAACTCTTTGGCTTATAGTAAATCACCAGATGGTGCAAGATTCCCTTCTTTTAGCTGTCCAGCTTTCTTTGTATTTTTCTCAAGAAGACAATTTGTGCTTTTAAAAGAAAGGAAGAGTGTAACGCCTTGTACCTAGAGGGATAGTGAGTTAGTTCCTATCACCAAAATCACATCCCAACAAATACAATTATAGACTCCAAATAATACAGGGAAACAACTCTATAACTCGTAAAACTCCTTTAATTAAAAGTATACGTTCTGCCACAAAAATAAGACCAATAAACTCCTCCAACACATAATAATAATAAAGAACTCCACAAAGTCTAGTAAAGTCTTCAAAATTCAAAAATTTTTAGATTCATATCATATAATCATATACAAATTTTTAGATTTCATATGCGCTCTTTTTATACAGCTGAGAAACATAATACCAAAAAATACTTATTTCTATGCTAGTCATGACAGAAAAGAAGATAATACCATTTTTCCTTTCATGATAGAAACAAAGTCTTACTTTCATTCCCTCTAATTGTCTCAAGAAGACAGTTTGTCCCTTTGAAAGAAAGGAAGAGAATACACAACTAGACTTCTCCCTTCATGCCTTATGATCAAGTGAACTTGAAGTGTCTCTTGTTACCAGCACTTCAAAGGGCCACTCCAAAGCAACTTTTCTCAATCAATTGACTTATATATATTAGTATTCGCAGTATAGTAGGATCCAAAATAAAAAAGAAAATATTTATTATACAGTATTCATGCTTTATCAAGGATTCATTCTCACAACAAATTATCATTTTCGTTAGAAAGACTTACCCAATCAAGCACCATTGGAAACCTTTTGTATGTTTGTGGTGCTCTTGACCCCTATTTGTGTATTGGCAAGAGTCGCTACACTGGAATGTTGGCCGCTTGGATTAAACACCCCTCACATAATGTGAAAACATAGTGTGTGCTCGCATGCTCAACAAATATGTACATTTAATTCGTAGGAGAAAAATAAAAAGGGCAGCCAATTAATTCTAATAGTACAATAAAATATATGATTACATCACCACTAGTCTCCCAATCCCTGACATAAAATTAATACAATCATTCGACTAAAAAGAAAGAATACACCAATCAACGCTATATAAGCAGAAAGGTACCCATGTCTTCACTCAAGCGGAGCCAATCCTCCAAGTTCATATCTGTTCTCTACATCAAAGTCTACAGTTTTGCAGAGTGGAACTGTAGATGTGGGTACCATGAGAGATTTCGTAATCTTAACAAGGAAAGTCATAGATTAACACCCAAAAATACTGTAGAGGCAAAAATTGGTTAGGAATAGATGACTAAATGATAAGGTTTATCTTATCATTATTTGTTTAAATTTGAATGAATGTAAAATAAGAGATGACTTTATCTTTAACAACATTGAGTTTATCTAGATGTTTATAAGGTTGTTTAGATAAATCAGTTACATGTATTTCGAATTTATAAGAGTCTGTATTTATCAAGACCCGAAGTTGAACACAGATAAGAAACTACAGTGAAGAGTTATCGCGAAATGTCAGAAACCCATCAGGAAACGTTCTCGCGAGTGTCTCTACCCGTCCGCAGAATCCTACTATGACTGAAACTCTTTCCAGAATTTCTATTTAAAGGGATTCAGTTTTGTATCTCGATAGGGAGTTTGAGCCATGAATTTTAGAGAATATATTCTGAGCATTTCTGAGAGAAAATTCACTTGAGAATTTTCATTGAGTTTTTCATCTCTTCTTGAGTGTGATCATGTTTTGAGTGTGAAATAATATCGATTAGATTTCAGCCCCTAGAGTTCTAGGAGGAAAGACAACATTTGAAGATTGCTAGAAATTCTGGCTGCTACTGCAGTAGAAGACAAACGGGTCGTTTGTCTAATCAAGTAAAAGAGTCGAATTGCAAATGTTTTGTAATTAATTATTGCTTATAATTGTTCTTCAAATAATAAGATTAACTTTCCTGGATTTGGCTGCCCCGTAGGGCTTTACATTTAAAGAGTTCTTTAAAGGGTTTCCCTTCGTAACCAATCATTGTGTCTTACAAAGTTGATTATTTATTTTAAAATATTTTATTCGTTTTATAATCTTGATAATTGATATCTAACATATTTGTTCAAGAAAATTGGTAGACAATTTCGTGGTTTATAGGGGTACGTTGGGAATTTCAATTGGCATCAGAGTGTGGTTCACTCATTCGAGTGTGATCCGTGCCCTTGTAGATCATGTCGACGTCATTATACGTTCTACCATACTTCGATGGGGAAAACTATGCTTATTGGAAACTTCGTATGAGGGCTTTTCTCAAGTCTTTGAATGAACGTGTATGGCATTTGGTTGAACAAGGATGGACTAAACTCAAGACATCTATAGATGCTTGGATAAAAGATGAAATCAGCAATTGCAATTTGAATAGCAAAGGACTTAACACTATTTTCATGGCGGTATCTCCCGAAAAATTTAAAAGAATCTCCATGTGTGAGATTGCTAAAGAAGCTTGAGATATTTTGGAAGTTACACATGAAGGCACAAGAATAGTAAAAAATTCAAAATTGCAGATGCTAACCTCAAAATTTGAAGAGATTAAAATGATGGAAGATGGAAATTTTTATAATTTTTATGCTAAACTAAATGATATTGTGAATTTCAGGTTTAATCTTGGAGAAAAGGTTGAAGATTTAAGGATCGTGAGGAAGATTTTGAGATCTCTACAGGAAATATTTCGGCCTAAGGTTACTGCCATTGAGGAAAGTAAGGATTTGGATACAATAAAGGTTGTAGAGCTAGTTGGTTCCTTACAAACGTATGAATCATCATTTCCTCAAACAAGAAAAAGTAAGTCTATTGCTCTCAAAACAGTAAAAGAGGATCAAGATGATTTTTCTTATGAAAAAATTTTTAACAATAAGGATATAGATCTCATAGCAAGAAAGTTTAGAAAATTTATGTTTAATAAAAAGTCTAGTGGAAAGAATAAAGAGGTAAAGAATTTTTTGCAAAGAAAAATTATTTTGAAAAATGAAATAAAGAAAAATATGATAAAGTAAAGTGTCATGAATGTTCTGGTTATGGTCATATAAGAATTGAATGTCCAAATTTCAAGAAAAGTAAAGGAAAAGCATTGAATGTCACACTTAGTGATAGTTCAGAATCTAAAACTTCAAGTTCATCATCTGCTTATGACAATACTTTTGTGGCTTTTTCTACTGTTGTTAATGATTTTTCTGATATTGAGCTAACAAAATCTAAAAGTGATGATGACAATAGTGATTCGGAGGTTGCTCTAGTTGTGGATGATCATGAGTTGAGTTTATAAGAAGCTTACAATGATGTGTGTGAAGAAGTGATCAAATTAAAGACACTCAACAAGAAGCTGTACAAAAAATTTACTGATATGAAGAGTGAGAAAAATAACTTGTTTGAGGCATTCAAAATTTCTGATATTGAAATAGCAAGATTAAGGGATCAAAAATTGCATTAGAAAAGGAGTTGGAAAAGGTTCAAGAAAAAACAGCAACACAAAAATTAGAAGAGATGTTAAGTTTTCAAAAATCTAGTTGTGATCGTACGGGTTTGGGGTATATGATTTCCCAATGTATGGAACTTAAAGGCTCATCATCTGCTGCCACTTCATCAAAAGATATTATTGTTGTTCAAAGAAGTCAAGATGAGGAAGTTCCAAAGAAAGTCGTATCTAAAACTCATGTTCCAAGAGCCTCACATGATAGATCAATGACAAAGAAGCCCAACCAAGGTAAGTCCAAAGGTAAGTTTATTCCTACTTGTCATTATTGTGGTGTTGTTGGTCATATAAGACCAAATTGCTTTAACTTTTACCAAGTGCAGAAAATGAATGGTGAAAGAAACACACAAAGAAGGGGGAAGAGTCTAGAAAATCAAGTTGAGAATATGAATCAACAGATAAACTTTTTAAGTCGCAAACTTGATGAACTAGCAGATTTTTGCTTTCAAAATAAAGAAAAGATCATACAAAATGGTGTTGATGAAAAGAATAGGCCAAAATTTAAAGTAAAGTGAGTGGTCAAAGAAGATGCCATGCCACATTAATTAATAAGACTACTTGCATGTTCTTAGATTCTTTATATTATTGCATTAGTCTAGGACATGCATTTTATTTTTCTGTTTTACTTTTATGTTTCTGTTTTTCAATTTTAAATAAGAAAAATATAATATAAAAAAAAATTCTAGTTTGGTTCAAAACATTTCTTTAAGGAAAGTACATGCTTGATATGTCAAAATTTGATCACTTGTGTTATCACTTAATAAATTCTTGAACTTATGCATCTCTCTATTTTCTGCGATTCACCTTGTGCATGCTAACTCTATGGATTATCTTGGCAAAGTTCATTTTCAATGCACAGTGAGGAACTTATATGTATGCATTTTATAATTAAAGTTCACATCATTTAATGAGATGCTCATCAAAGAGGGAGTCCATGCCTTGAATTGACTAATACTAGTTGAACCTAGTACATCAATAAAGAGCTCTCCTCTTGCCAAACACAAAGAGTCGATCCATATAGAAAAAGTCGGTGTTAATTCATTGCGAAAAAAGACAAACACCCTACACGGATCTATCACCTTAAGTTCTTACAGAAAGAATCATTGTTCTAATCATTATGGAAAAAGATGAGCAACAAACATGAACACAAAAAGGGGTGTACAAACTAGTGTTTGGAAAAGATGCTCATGTATCTAGGCCCTAGCATAAAGTTTGACTTTTAAGGTAAAGTAACAAACTCTTGTGAGCATCTATAAGAAGCAATCATTCATGAATAAAGGTATCATAAATATATTGAAGAAATGAGTTCATAAAAATGCTATGGTATAAGTATACTCACTCACACACTCACATGAACTTTGACATTGAAGATCTTATGAGGAGTGAACATCCATAGTGATTGTTGCAAATAAGAGGGTGTACTCTATTGAATTTGTTTTGTGAGTTACACTATGTTTGAACTAAGATGCATATAGGCATGTTACTTGCCCTATTGCTTATTTTATATATTTATATATAAAAACAAAAAGTTCAAATTTTTTGTTATTTTAATTTTTTCTAATCTCTATTTATTTTGGTTTATATAAAATAAATACAAAAATATAAATATAAAGTTTTTGTTTTGGGTTAAGATGGTGTACTGTTTTTTTTTTTTCTGAAACAAAATGTATAAGTCCCAGTGGGACTTCTTGGTCTAGCACGTGCAACGGGAGGGTCAAGCCTTAAAGACTTAAAACCCATCTCCTGCCTCTTTTATTTGCTCCCAGCCCCCGATACTAAGCTGTCTCTATACCCACTTTCACGACCTCTTGGCTCCTTTACGCAAGCCTCATTTCATGGTGCCCCTTTCATTTTCCTCTCTTCATTTTCCATCATCAAGGTAAGTATACTCGAATCCAATTTTTTTTTTTTTGTTTCTTTTTTCAGTTTTATGTTTCGGCATATGGATAGATGAAGTATGTGTGGAGGGTTTTTGTTTTTAAGAAGCATAGGACTGTTTTGTTGAGTTGAGTTGCCTGTACATGAGTTGCTTTTTTTGTTTTTATATCTACTCTATACATGTATTGAGGACAAGTTTGTGTAGCTCACGGGATTATGGCCTTTGTTTTCTCACGGTTGCACACCAAGTGTTTGTGAAAATTCCTAACTCATCTCAGATCCTTTATTTTTGGCTATTTATAGCAGTTCTCTTATACATATGGCAAGCCCATACGCGTGACTTGATTTTGGCTATTTTTTTCTGACTTGATTGCAGTGTTGATCTAGATGAGGCTCAAGGAAAGGAAAAAGCGAAAGAAGTTCACTCCTCCTGTGCCATTTGAGAACTCTTCAAGTGAGGATGAACTGATAACCTGTGCAGTTAGGAGAAACTTCAGGTGCATTTAATCCATGAAAAGTTGAGACACATGGGAATTTTTTTTTTTTCATGGCACACATAAGTGGTATTTATTCTCTTATAGTTATTGTCAAATTAATGACAAAAATGGGGAGTGTTGAAAGTGCAATATTTAGGTATTGTGAAATTGAGGGAGAGTTTAATTAATTTGCTGAAACAAATTTGTTGAGGGGGAGTTGAATGATATTGAGGGGGAGAATGTTTTTATTCTTGATTATTTGTTTAGAATTTCTACTCGGTTTCTTCATTTGTTGTTTGTGCTTTTGACAGGTTTTATATTATATTCATCAAGTTGGTTTTGTCACCAATCCGCCAAAGGGGGAGATTGTAGAGGCAAAAATTGGTTAGGAATAGATGATTAAATGATAAGGTTTATCTTATCATTATTTGTTTAAATTTGGATGAATGTAAAATAAGAGATGACTTTATCTTTAACAACATTGAGTCTATCTAGACGTTTATAAGGTTGTTTAGATAAGTCAGTTACATTTATTTCGAATTCATAAGAGTCTGTATTTATCAAGACCCGAACCTAAACACAGATAAGAAACTACAATAAAGAGTTATCGCGAAATGTCAGCAACCCGTCAGGAAACGTTCTCGCAACTATCTCTACCCATCAGCAGAATCCTACTATGATTGAAACTCTTTCCAGACTTTCTATTTATAGGGATTCGGTTTTGTATCTCGATAGGGAGTTTGAGCCATGAATTTTAGAGAATATATTCTGAGCATTTCTGAGAGAAAATTCACTTGAGAATTTTCATTAAGTTTTTCATCTCTTCTTGAGTGTGATCATGTTTTGAGTGTGAAGTAACATCGATTGGATTTCAGCCCCTAGAGTTCTAGGAGGAAAGACAACATTTGAAAATCGCCAGAGGTTCTAGCTGCTACTGCGGTAGAAGACAAACGGGTCGTTTGTCTAGGCAAGTAAGAGAGTTGAATTGTAAAAGTTTTGTAATTGATTATTGCTTGTAATTGTTCTTCAAATAATAACATTGACTTTCCTGGGTTTGGCTGCCCCATAGGGCTTTACCTTTAAAGAGTTCTTTAAAGGGCTTCTCTTCGTAACCAATCGTTGTGTCTTACAAAGTTGATTATTTATTTTAAAGTATTTTATTCGTTTTATAATCTTGATAATTGAGATCTAATATATTTGTTTAAGGAAATTGGTAGACAATTTCGTGGTTTATAGGGGTACGTTGGGAATTTCAAATACAAACACAAAATATGGACATTTTATAGTAAAGGGGAAAACTTGATATCTTTAGCTTTACAAAAATTGTACAAAACCAATTTCCTTCTCAATATTTACAAGAAAAATGACACGCTCAACATCACCATTTTTTTAATTAAGGTATGCACAATGGTCTTCTATAGGGATTATATGCACAATTTGGCTCCCTTCGTCACACCATGGGTAACGACCGTATGTATGACTTCATAATGAGCAACGCCTAGCTCCACGCCTTGTGTAGAAGTGACTAGGCATCTTTTAGCCTCTGCCAATAGAAAGGCCACGAAGTCGGCTTGAGAACGTTTCTGTCTTGTCCAAGCATGTTTTTGCTCAACGATAACCCATGAAACGTCACTCAGTTTTACACATTTCCGAGTGATTAGAAGAGTTCCACTGATATAATACCCCATCTCAGCTTGGGGTTATGATACGCACATACCCACAAGACACGTTTTAATATTTTGACAACAAAAATTGTAGTTGTTCTAAGTTTATAGTACAAGCACAAAGCATAGCACTAATAATAAATTAATGACTGATAATAATTAAAAGGCAATTATGAGACAGGTAATTGTTAGATAACATGGCACAACATAATACAACAATCAAGCCTAGCATAGCACACAATTTAATATTATCATGTTTTCACAACTTCACACGATTCCTAACGCTCCACTCAACCATCAGCTGACAATCCATCACAAACTACATATTTTACCCAATGCACCACATGCCCTTGGCCACTAAACCAATCACAATCAGGCTATAGTCAAAACAAAGTTTTCCAATGTTAGTTTTCTAAGGATCAGTCTAGGGTTTTACTTACAACGCGGGACAATTGATTTATGGATGATCAAGTGTGCTAAGATATCCCGTGAGTGTGTGCGTATGTGTATCGAGTGGTGACATCGAGAGGCGTGTAGCATAGCGGTGGAAGTGGCAGCACATAGTGGCAGGGGTGGATCTGAATGAATAAATGGGGACCTACGACTAGGAAGACTAAAGGGTGGCAGATCCGACATAATAAAGGGTAGAGGAAGGAGATTTTGGGGCGGAGGGTGTAGGTAAGCGGCGGGTTTGAACCCTAAAGGGATCTAGGTACATGTTGGGTAGATTTCAAGCAAGAAAGAGGTCAAGCTGAGGGGAAAGGGTGAGGGGGTGGTTGGAAAAGCACCAGGAAGCTGCTAAAAGTGGTGGCCCGCGAGGGCACATGGTGGAACCGTAGGTAAAATCCACCTAAGCCGCACAGGATGGAAAACTGAGAGGGGGATTGAGAGATCCGGGGATGAAGGAAGAGTGCCCACCATGGCTAACGTTGGACGGTGGCAGATGGCAGTGGCAACGCCACAATCACAGAGAGAGAGAGAGAGAGAGAGAGAGAGAGAGAGAGAGAGAGAGAGAGAGAGAGAGAGAGGGGG
>QGSO01000346.1:396968-459776 GCA_011037825.1 Carya cathayensis
CGGGGGGGGGGGGGGGGGCTGGGGGTGGTGGGGCGCAGGAGGGAAAAAGATAGGGAGGGAAAAAGTTTTTAGGGTTCCTAACTTTAGGCAAAAACGATGTAGTATTTCAACCAAGGGCTAGGCCCTCTCTTTCAACCAAGGGCTGGGCCCAAAATTCATACTCACTTTAGATCAGCTTCACTTGATCATAAGGCACGAGGTGAAAAGTTTAGTTGTGCATGAATTCTCTTCCTTTCTTTTACTATTGAGAAAAGCAAAGCGAATGAAAGAAATATGGACAGTTAAAGGAGTTGATGATTGAATGGTAAATACAGTTGGAGGTTGATATTAGGGGCATTGCGAGCAACTTGTTTTTCTTCTTTCATTTGAGATGTCCATTTCCACAATTTCTAGCTATATTTTTATTTGGCAAAAGCCTCAAACATAATAGCCGGAACCGAAAGCCGTGGTCTTTGATAGCACTTAAGGAATATCATTCATGGAAACCCAAATTGATAAGGGATATCCGGGTCTAGTATCTACCTTGCTAGCATTGAGCCACTTTAAAAGAGTAAATTTGAGCAAATATGACAAGAAATGTGAATTCTCATTGGATTGGGGCAATATCTATTGTTTTCCTCCTAAATTAATCATCTATTTACGTTTATTTTTGTCATTTTAAAAACTATTTCATTTCAAGTCTTGGAAGTGATCATGATTTTTATTTTGACAAAAATTTTGGCATGATTATTGTTTACTCAAGTATTTAATTTTAATGCAATAATTTAGATTTTTCAGTTTTTGAGAAATTCTCATAATATCACAAACTAATTACAATATTACAATATTCATGACAAAAGCTTATTAACCTTGTTGCCATGGGAAAAGCATCCAGCTTGCTCGCTAAAGAAATTAGATACGTGGATGATAAATAATAATTCAATAAAGGATCATCTAAATATTAAACTAGATGATAATTGTACAGAAAATAAGAATACTCTAGAAAGCACTATAGACAAAGTCTTTGCTGTGATGTAACTGTTTTTTTATTCTCTCCCTCTTGTATAAATATCTCATCATGTGTAAATGAAATACAAGGAAAAATATTTCTCATTCACAGACTTTGTTATGTTATCAGAGCAGCATGACTAGCTATCTCTCTCTAATTTGAGCTCTTAATTTACATGACCCCAAAATGAGCTTGAATCAAATAAACTTAGTTAAATCTATGAGTTCCCAACTACCTTTCTATAAAAGCTATCTAAATGGCATTCCAAGGACAACTAGCATGCTTTAGTATTTATTTTACTATTCTTGTAAGTTGAGGCGGGAAGTAGTCATTGGGTTAATGCTAAGTGTAGAAGGGATGTTAGGTTATAATGTCGTGGCTCTCTCTGTTAAAGGGAAGGTTAAAGAATATTGAATGAGTATTAACACATTTATACTATTTATTGGAATAGGACCTATTGTGATGTTGGAAGTATCGAGGAGCATAGAGGTAAGTAGCTATGACCATACTTCTTACGCCAAGCTCTCTTTGTAAAAGAATGTTTCTCTCTCTTATTGCAAATGTTCTTCCAAAAGAAAAGAGTAAATGCATATATTATGTACAAGCATTTCTTGGTAGCCCCTTTTATGTACCCTATTAATTATAATTGTGTGTATACATATAATGTAATTCAAGCACGTTAAATTCTAAATCATGAGATTTTCATGCATGCTTTCGATCTTAAGAAATTATCGTCTTTCCTTATATGTACTATGACATGAGATGTCTTTTAAAGAAATGCATATGCATCGAACTAAGAAAAGATAATGAAAACGTTTTGACTGCAAAGAAAGGAAAGAAATGAAATGAAAGTTTTAATGTATGAAAATACATAACAGCCACATGAATGAAAGAGTACCAAAGGAATGGACAGATTGCAATACCGGGTAAGTAGTATTGGTAGTGCACCTAGTGCTATCCCCTGACTGAAAGGGATTCCCAACCCGTAGCCACGGGTGGAGTCCAGATCCAAAGGAAGACTGCTAACCTTTACATACGGAACGTAACAGTGTGTACCTACCAAGAAGGAAAGTGAAACTTAATGTATTGTTTATGTATTTATGTTTTCAAAAGAAAAAGAATAGATGATTAATATGTTAGCGGCATAGTGTACTAATTACTAAATATTAAACTCACTTTGTGTTTATGTTTTAAACATCCAGGTAATGAAGAAAAAGCTGGGGAGCATGGTACTACTGACGAGGGAGAGGCAGATGCCTAGATTTAGCCTATATGGTTCGTTTTTCATGGTGATGGGTTTTCTTTTTATGTTAGTTTTATTTCTTTTGAATGAGTCCCTTGTTAATTGGGATATTTTGTTGGGTTATAAACTAGACTTTTATACATTTTGGGGAATGATGTAAATATTATGTATGTTATATGTAACCTGTAATCTGGCCTTGGGCCTTATATATATTGTATCTGTGGGGACAATGTCCACCTAATGCCAAAACTATTTTATTTTGTTATGGACTTACGATGGACTTTGGAAAGTCCCCCTTTTTATATGTAAATTGAGAAATTGTCTATCAAGCATTTCTCTCGTATATCATGCTAACCTAGGATATACGTATATATATTTATATATCATGAGTGTACCATTGGACGGCTTTCTCGTTCCCGTTTCTGAAGGCAATCCCTATAATTGCATCACCTTCATCACAACGGATTTTGAAAGTCGTCTCCAAGTAGCATCTTTCACTCAAGCCCAATGGATATGGAATTGTTACATTCCCACACATTTTGCGGCAGCTGGGCTTGAGTACTTGGGCTGCCACTGCTGCCAACATCGCAAGCAGTATCATTCCAATGAATGAGTTTAATTGCGAAAGCAGCTTCGAGAATTCTCCCATGGCCAGACCCTATAGATTCTTTCAACAAGATAAATGTAATTCAATTGCGTTCGCAAGTACTGCTTAATTGGGGCCTCCTCTTAGAAATTAACAAGTTTTTGCGTTGTATGTTTGGGTTTGATACGTACTACTTTTCCAAGTCAGTGTCGGAGATCTTTCTTTTCACTCATGACTTGGAAAACGCAAATTACTTTGAATAATCAAAAGATTCCTTGCACTAAAAATCTTAACAAAAAAATTAAATATATATTTTTTTATATCATATGAATTTAATAATTTCCTCCATCACGAGGAAGCTTATGCGTGCATTAATGATCACTAATGGGAGGGACGGCAGAATAGGTATCTTCAGATGAAAAAAATACGACCTTACGTCGTTTTGTGATCAATTAATATCGAATGGCTGAAATTAAACTCCTTGGAATTTAGAAAGTCGACCGAGAGTACTAATGAATTTCTATGTCGTTCTCCTACTGCGAGCGTGACCACAGGCAAGGAGAGATTAATGCGGTACAATGCATGGTTCACATGGCATCATATCCACATTCAATGGTGTTACTTATCTTGGAGCTGTTTCGAAACATGTTTTGAGAGAGAGGGAAAAAAAAACATATACGTATCATGATCTTCACGGACAATATACTATACTTATTTATTTATTTTTTTCTCCTATTAAATACGTGATGCATGTATAGATGATGAGTAGAATAATTTAATTAATTTAGGATAAAAAAATAAAAAAATAAATATAAATATAATGGATGGTGTGTGTGAGGATGATGAGTAACAAAATTCACTATTGGACTTGCTTACTCTTGCGTACGCACAAAATTAAAGCTCCCAATAATGCATAGAGGGAAAACTTACATACAAAGCGTGTCCCTCTATACATGCATTATAAGTAACATAATACAAAGAGAAAACTAGTAAGAAACTTTTAACAAAGCGTGTCCAGCAGATCTTGTATTTCTTTTGACTAAAATAAGATTTGAAGAGAAACTAGTTTGTCTTCTTCTTTATGTTATCTCTATAAAGTCAGTCTTCAACTCAATCCAATATGCATCAAAACTTATTCTCATCTCTATAACTCCTCTGCATTCCTTCAACATTCTCGCCTTAAGTTTTCAGTTCTTTTCTCAATGGCTCAATCTTCTAACATTTCCCTAGATCCATCCATGAGGTATTCAGCACCTCAACCTCCTGTCCTTTCTGCAGCTGCCATAGGTGCCATGCTGCAGCAAGAAAATACTAGTATGGCTAATAAGTCAGACTCCGATGCTGTCTACGACTTGGTGAGTCTTGGGACTCGCTACTCATCTTCTATAATTGCTTTTTCCCAGCGGGTACAAGCCAAAAACCAAGAGGTTGAAAGGCTTAAAGAACAAATTGTTGTACTTCAACGAATTGTTCAAGAGTCTCACACCAGGGAAGGAATCCTTCGGCAGCAGAATAAACAGCTGAAAACTCTACTGGATTCTTCATTCCGCTTGCCAGCTCCCATGAATAGGGATGATATGATATTGTATGAAGAGAGTGAGCGTCTCCAACATGAGGCTAAGAACCTCAAGTTTATGTAGAAGCATTTTATTAAAAAAAATATCTCTTTATATTTATGAACTCTGGTTTTATCCTTTAAGAGATATTCGTAACATGCTTCATACCTATTTCTCTTCTAATCATATATAATCTATCTTCTGGTAAAGGTTTTGCGAAAATATCTGCTAACTGATCATGTGTGTTTGTGAACTCTATTACTATATCGCTTTTCTGCACATGATCTCGAAGAAATTCAAGCCTAATGAAGACTAAAATCTCAAGCCTAGTATTTGGTGCATTTCCTAAGGACATGTGGATTTACAACCCAGAGACGTATTGCTCTGATACCACCTGTGACGCCCCCAAATTCCGCTTGGGATTGAACGGACATTTGAAGCGTCGAGACATGCAACACAAGGTTACCTGCCCCCGTTCATGACATATAAGATGCAATGTTCCTAACATGCATCTAACATTATGCAATATTCGCAGCGGATAATCTTTTTCTTTAGCAATACTATGCACCAACTAAATATATCCCAAATACTTGAAACATAATTCATACATAAAGGCATACTAAAAAGCCGTGATCACCACACTAGTCTAAAATGGTTGTGATCAAAAGAATACTTGAGATACAACTCCAAAAGTACAAGTATTAACCTAAGTTAAATACTATACCATCATCAACATCGCACCGTGGCCTAGTCGACCGTATTCAGTTGGTCAGATTCCAATTCTCCTTTGGGTCCTGTAACAAGATCTACCATTCGGGGGGAATGGTAGTTGGGACTACCACAGTGAGATTTGATTACAAATCTCAGTAAGTTAACATAAAACTTATACACAGGTTAAAAATGCATGCATGGCAGTAAAAGCATAAATGCATAATTATAGTCATACATAAACATAGTATAACTTGACATATAGCATGACTTAACCAGAACTTAAGCGTGAACTGAACTTGACTTAACATGGCATGAACTTAAGCTTAAAACATAACATGAACAATCAACATAACATGAACGTGAAACATAACATGGACATGAACATAACATAACATGAACGTGAGCTTGAACGTATCATAAACGTGAACATAACATGATGTGAACATGAACTTGGAACATAACATGAACATGAACATAACATGTACGTGAGCATAACATAACATGAACTTGATCTGAAACTTGACTTAACATAAACTTGGAATCTTATTTAATTGTCTTGATTAATAACGTGCATTAATACGTACTCCACAGTTGTTGTGGCCCCACGTATTCAAGTAACATAAAACATAATACGTACTCCACAGTTGTTGTGGCCCCACGTATTCTACATGTCACAATTGCTGTGTCTCATGTAGTGTATGCTCCACAGTTGTTGTGGCCCCATACTTCATGCTCCACAGTTGTTGTGGCCCCATGAATTCACATAACATAAAATATAATACGTACTCCACAGTTGTTGTGGCCCCACGTATTCTACATGTCACAATTGCTGTGTCTCATGTAGTGTATGCTCCACAGTTGTTGTGGCCCCATACTTCATGTAACATAAAATATAATACGTACTCCACAGTTGTTGTGGCCCCACGCATTATAAGTAACATAAATATAATACGTACTCCACAGTTGTTGTGGCCCCACGCATTATAAGTAACATAACATTAAATATAATACGTACTCCACAGTTGTTGTGGCCCCACGCATTATAAATAACATAAAATATAATACGTACTCCACAGTTGTTGTGGCCCCACGCATTATAAATAACATAAAATATAATACGTACTCCACAGTTGTTGTGGCCCCACGCATTATAAATAACATAAAATATAATACGTACTCCACAGTTGTTGTGGCCCCACGCATTATAAATAACATAACATAAATATAATACGTACTCCACAGTTGTTGTGGCCCCACGCATTATAAGTAACATAAATATAATACGTACTCCACAGTTGTTGTGGCCCCACGCATTATAAGTAACATAAAATATAATACGTACTCCACAGTTGTTGTGGCCCCACGCATTATAAATAACATAAAATATAATACGTACTCCACAGTTGTTGTGGCCCCACGCATTATAAATAACATAAATATAATACGTACTCCACAGTTGTTGTGGCCCCACGCATTATTATAACATAACATGTCTTATCTTTCTTAATGCATGTGATATTATTTAATATCATATACTTTTCTAACATGGCGTATACTTGTAAATGGCATAATATGATTTAATCATAAACATTTCATGGCATACATGTATCATATGGCATACTTAACATGGCATACTTATAACATACATCATTGTATGGCAGAAAAGATTATTTAACAGATAATTATTCATGAGAGATTAAATCATACGTAACAGATAAACATGTAATGACATAGCATGACATGGCATATACGATAACATACATACATAAATTGTAGTTCTCTTACCCATCACACATACACAATAAACTGATAGTAAGTTAGAGGCTAACTTACCTCGATCGTCGCGTTCTATGAGAATAGAGCGCGAGACACGAGGAACTGCACAACAGCTGGAAGAGGAACACTCGAGTCCTTAAGATTTTCACTTCTGAACTCAATTGCCATATTGTAAGCACTTGCAACACCACGGCCAACTTGAGGTTTCACTATACTCGGAAGAGATAAATTGACTTCAGAAAGCCTTTGCACTAAAACAAGTTCATTAAAATTATCAATAACAACCAAACAAACAACTCATTTCTCAATCCATATACTCTTAGCCATAGTCAACCACAAGATGACACCAGTCATCCCGGACTATAATCCATATCATCACTGCTTCGGGACACTGTCATACAGTTTCCCAACATTACACCATACGCTCCACACTTCTCTGCTACGCCATTCAACCCTTCGTGACACGCCATCCGATGTATCACGACTTAATACAGAGTACACTCACGTGAACTCTCTTCCATCCACACTACAATACCCATCACTGCGATACACGTCTCACGGTGCATCGCTACGCGACACGGAGTACGCGCTACGCGTACTTCCTTCGCTACAACTCTCATCAACACGATGCACATCACACGATGCATCGCCATACAACACGGAGTACACTACATGCGTACTCCCTTCCTTCTACGACACACATCACTACAGTGCACGTCGCGCGGCGCGTCGCTGCATTACACAGAATACGCTACACGCGTATTCTCTTCACACAACCCGCCGTATCACATCTACGGCATCCATCTCACGCCTATACTTCACAGCACAGTCCACAAAATACACAATCAAACGCAACACTTCACAACCACACTTCGCTTCACAACTACGCAACGAATTCCACAAATACAACTACACAATCCACAAACCAACCAACTAACTATTTTAAACGTAAAATAACTAGAGATAGAAGGTTATACCATCGACGGGATAACCCGTGCGTCGCTCGTTGTTCGTCACGAACATGCGTCGGAGGAACGTACGTGGCGGCGTACGGTGGCTGTCCACCACATAAAGTGGTAGTTTGGGCTTGAGAAAGGCTAGGCGTGGTCTTGGAAGACTCATGATTTTACAGCTGTCGGTGAAGAACAAATTACGTGATTTACGGAAAAGATAATCTATACGCGTGATTCCAGATGAGGGTAAAGACGAGAGAGATGTGATTGCTGTCGGGAAATAATCCAAAACTGATAATTTTAGCGGGCTGTTACATAACTGGTCAAACAAATGTCACCGCTCGACACTCATTAGACAGGGCGCTCAAGCGAACTCTGGCAGATTGGACCGCTCGACATCCGCTCGACATGGCGCTCGAGCGAACTCTGGCAGATTGCACTACTCGACATCCGCTCGACATGGTGCTCGAGCGAATTCTGGCAGATTGGACCGCTCGACATGGCGCTCGAGCGAACTTTGGCAAATTGGACCACTCAACCCTCGCTCGACACTGCGCTCAAGCGAATGTTCCAGATTACTTAAAATCTAGGGTTTTCATGAGCCTCCTTTGAGTGGAACTATAAATAGAATAACTTCTCTTCTGTTCTATGTGTGGAGAATCAGAGCAAAAACCCTAAGGGCCTCCAAGAACATTTAGAGCAATCTCTCCCCCACTTGATTGATTCTCTCTTGGATAAACACATCTCCACTACACTACATTCAACATCAATTTTCATATGAGTCCATTGGAGTGGACGAGTTCATTGGCCGGAAGAGTCCGGAGCTGCTGGTGATGCAGAGATCGAGAAGTTCTCGTGGGAAGCTATAGAAAGGTCGGAGTTCCGACACTACATGTGTGTAGAGATCGAGTGGGTCGCTCGTGGTGTTGCAAGCCAAGTTTAGCTACTACAAAGGTTTTGTGAGTGTCTCTAAATTGGTTGTAACAAACTAAAATTTCTATAGTGGATTTGAGGTGGTGTCTTACACCCGGAGTGGTTTTAGATTTTGAAGACGTTCTTCAAATGAGTTTCCACTCCGTGATCAAAATCTTGTGTTGATTATTTGTGTGATTTATTCGTTTGATTAATTGTTGTTTAACAATATTTTTAAAAGACCAGAAAAATTGGATTACACCTAATCACCCCCCTTCTAGGTGTAGTGTTGTGTAGAACCACTGCTTTTTCAATTGGTATCAGAGAGGGTTCACTCCGCTAGGATTCAGTTCCTGAGTGTGATCCTGCTGTAGTGGTTTAAAATAGATAAGTCTTAATCACTCACAACTCCACCATATTTTGATGGAAACAACTATGCTTATTGGAAAGTTCGAATGAGAGCATTCCTGAAATCTGTGGATGAACGAGTGTGGTTTTCCATAAAAAATGGTTGGATAGAACCAAAGGTTATTGTTGATGGAGTTCAAACTTCAAAAAGTGTGGAAAACTATTCTAGGGATGAAATAAGTGAGTGTGGTTGGAATAGTAAAGGGCTAAATGCGATCTTCATGGCTGTGTCTCAGGAAGAGTTCAAACGGATATCAATGTGTCAAAATTCCAAAGAGGCTTGGGATATTCTTGAGATTACCCATGAAGGTACCAAGGCTGTCAAGAATTCTAAGTTTCAAATATTGACCACTAGTTTTGAAGAATTGAAAATGAGGGATGATGAAATATTTGATGTTTTCTATGCCAAACTAAATGATATCGTCAACTCTCGCTTTAATATAAGGGATAGAATTCCTGAGAATAGAGTTGTGAGAAAAGTTCTCAAATCTCTTCCAGAGAGATTTCGCCCTAAGGTCACGGCTATTGAAGAAAGTAAGGATGTGGATGCTATGAGAATTGAAGAGTTGGTGGGCTCCCTCCAAACCTATGAACATACTCTTCCCTTGGATAAGAAAAACAAGTCCATAGCCCTAAAAGCTATTAGAGAGGAGTTTGATGAATCTTCCGATGAACTTGCCATGAGTGACAAGGAAATAGCTTTTTATGCTAAAAAATTCAGGATGTTTATTAAGAAAAATCCGGGACAGGAGAAGAGAAGGTTCAAAGGGTTTAATAGGGGTTCAAGTTCAGAAAACCGAGAAAAGAGCTATAAGCGAGACACTAGAGTTGACAAGGACAATATTCAGTGTCATGAATATCATGGTTTTAGTCACATTCGATTTGAGTGTGCAAATTACAAAAAGGCAAAAGAGCAAGCTAATGTTGCTTCCTTGACTGATAGTGAGTCTGAGTCAAGTGACTCACAAGAGAATTCTTCCACGAAGAAAAATCTCAATTACATGGCTTTCACTTCCTCTATTGTAGGCAAAAGTCATAGCAATGAATCTAGGTTTGAAATTGAAAGCGTTTTTCAAAATGACTCTGTAAATGAAGATGAGTTGCAGGAAATCTATGAGAAGTTGTATAAAGAATGTGTGAAATTGAGGAAACTCAATAAAGAACATATTGAGGAAATAGATTTATGCAAAAGAGAAAATGAAGAACTCCAAGACAAACTAGGAGAAGCCATTGGTCCTAACAGATGAGTTACAAAAGAGGAATGTGACTTTGGAAGATAAAGTGACAACTCATGAAAGTGAGATGACTTTGTTAAATACTAGGTTGCAGAAATTCTCCATTGGGACAAATCAGTTTCACAAACTCCTAAGTTTAGGAAAGTCCCCTAGTGATAAGAGTGGTCTAGGCTACTTTGAAGAGAATCCTGATGCTCCTTCAACCTCGAAAGCCTCCTATAAAAATGCAAGAAAAACAATGTTTGTTCCTGCAATGACTGAGAATAGGAAGACTCATCTATTTGGAAAGGGTAAGAAGCCTGTGCAAGTGCAAAAATCTGTTCCACCTCCCAAAAGACAAAGAGCTGGCAGTGCAAGCCTCATATGTCATCACTGCGGACAGATTGGCCATATTAGACCAGACTGCTTTAAATTAATGAGACACTTTGTGCATGCTCCTACTTTCGTTAATAGTAGAGCTGCTTATCCTTCTAGAAGGGATAAAAATTTCATTAATGGCTCTATGAATGTCTCAACCTTCTTGAGATGGAGAGTTCACAAAGCAAGCCCCGTCTGTCATCATTGTGGTAAGATTGGTCACATCCGACCAAACTGTTTTGAGCTAAGGAGGCAAACTAAGAGAATTGAAAAGCCTTACTCAAGAAAAGGGGTACCAAGGTGGATCGTCAAAAAGGGGAAGACGCAAGCCACACATGGTTTTTGTGCTGTAGACTAAAAGTTATGCATGCATGCATCACATACTTTACATGCATTTTTTTTGTTTGTTTGCTTGTTTTGTTGTTCTTGTTTATTCTTTTTCTTGTGTCATCCTTTTCTTGTCGTTGATTGCTGTCCATACATGCATTCCATGATTGTGCTATATAATGGTGGGGCTGTTAATTCTAAAATCTAAGGGCATGCATCTTTTGAGATTTGTATCATATACTTATGATTTACAAAGGTTTGAAACATGAGTATCTTGTGTAATTTATGACTAGCATCACACACTTCACTCCTGGTTTAGTTAATTGACATTTCGCCACTTGTGAGTTTATTGGGGAGGCAATCAAAGGTGGTAGGAAGCTCTACTTGCACACAGAATTGACCACGGGCTAGATGACCTCATCATGATTCTCTTGTGCAACAATATGGCATATCAAAAGGAAAAGAAAAAGTGATGTTGTTAATAAAAAAAAAAAAAAGGGGGAGTGAAAAACAGAATAAGTTTTCTGTTTCTTGAACATGCTGAAACAAGTATTCAAACAGAAGGATTCAGGTCCTAGCAGCATTGGGTTTGACTTTTTGTGTCTTGGAAGAGCTTCCCAAGCATTTATGATTTCATGTTCAGCCCAACCCCGCTCACGCTTTTCGATTGAAATTTCTTGATTGAGAAAGGATCGGTTTTAAACACGCATGTCTACATTACTTAAGATACTTTGTTTTTTTACCTACGTGTTTTGTGAGAATATGATGCTTCTCTACATTTGATATGTTTTCTTGGGTTGAAAATTGACTTCCCTAGTGTTTGTCAAAGTCATGTGAGTCATGTGAGTGGTGTGTGTTTCAAAACTGGGCAAAATTGTAAAATCTGGAGGTCTCGCTCGACACTCTGCTCGACTCCGCTCGAGCGACCTTCGCTCTACAGGCCGCTCGAGGGTTTAAGTTCGCTTGAGCGAATGTCTGGTATAAAGCCCAGCGCCGCTCGAGCTCACACGCACAGTTTTTCCCCCAAAACTCTTTTCGTGCGTTTTCTCTCCCTCACTCAAATCTCCTCGTTTACAACTGGTTTTTCTTCCGAAATCATCCCAAATCAAGGTAAAAACATTTCTCTTGATTAATATTTCGGATTTTTTTTTTTTTTGGTTTTTTCTTTGTTATTTTTCGTGGGTTCGGTTTGGGTTTCATTGTGTGTTTTTCTTGAAACCCTCCACTGTTTTGGGTTGATTGAAACTCCTATGGAGTTTTGTTGGTTGTTTGGTTGTATTTAGAAGGTTTTTGAACCTCCCGTGGGGTGTTGCCCGAATTTCTCACTTGGATGCACTCCAAGTGTTTGATGAAATGCCTCAATGAAATTTGTTTACTCTTTTTCATCATGCATTGGCATAGCATTGTTCTTATACCTATTTCATGCATATCCTAGTGTTGGGTCGTCATTTGACTTGGAATTGCATTGGGTTTGAAGGTGTTTTATGTTAGAAAGGGCATGGGTCATGTATTGAGTTTAAAATTCCCAACCTTGACTTAGTTGGGATTACCAAAATGGTTTTTGTCTCTTTTTCATGAGCATGGTTGGTTGGCATTGTCGTGTTAGCATGTTCACCACATGGTTAGGCATGATTGACATTGTTGCTTTCTCATGGTTAGCATGGTTGGTGAAACATCCACATGGTTATAGGGATGGGCATGAAGGTCAAGATTTGAGTTGTATCATCATCATGCATTTGACATATTAGACATGCATTCATCAGGTCTTCACATCACCTTTAGCCTTGTCTAACGTCACTGACTCTGTCTACAGCCAAAAGTCATGTCTCGACGTGTTCGTCCTCGCCCCAACCCTCTTGCACCCGCTCACGCTCATTTCCATAATGCATGGGCACAAGAGCTGTACACTCAAAACTTCTCTCAACGTACTCCTATAATTGAGCGTGACGTCTCCCTTGGTGAGCTTTCTGGTCATCCCACTCCTTCTGTGGAGATGGTTCGGGAGTTTTACTCCAACATTCATGCTATTTCTATTGATGACTCCTTTGAGGTTAGTCTCCGGAACATTTCCTTCCGGGTGACTCCGGGCATGATAGCAGACTTGCTGAATGCCCATCGTGTGACTTATCCAGTGTATCCCTATACACGGACATCTCCTCCTACTCCACAAGCCATTACTAGCTGTCTATGTGGAGGTACCAGTCATTGGGAAGGGAAGACCCCTCTCCAAACTATTCTCTTTACACCTGATAATCTCATTATGAGTAGGATTGTTCTTACCAATCTATATCCTACGGGTCATCAGAGTGACGTGGGTCTTGACCGCGCCATTCTTCTACATGCCTTGATCAATGATGTCCCCATTGATCTAGGGCGTCTTCTGTGTCGGGTCATTATTGAGGCTTTTCAGTCCTCCAAAAATGGACTGGTTTGCCGTTTGCCTGTCTAATCACCCGAGTCGCCCTCTCCCAGTCTGTGGCCTTCCTTCCACAGGAGCCTAGAATACCACTTAAGACTCCTATTGGTCGTAGGATGGTGCAACTTAGTCATGCTCACACCACCCCGCATCCTATCCGTGTCGAGCATCCTCCCGCACCTTCCTCTCAGCCTTCGAGCTCTCGGCCTTCCAGCTCTCAGCCATCCAGTTCTCAGCCGTCTAGCTCGGCACCATCCCCTTCGGCACCCGGCTCGACCGAGCCCAGTCTTTAGCAGGTTCTTGAGTATTTAGCCCGCTTTGATGCTCGGTTTGATACTCTAGATGCTACCGTTCATGCCCGGTTTGATACTTTGGATGCCCGATTTGATAGCCTGCAGCAGCATGTGACCCAACACTTCCATGACATTGAAGAGCTACTTAATGACGATGATGAAGATGGTGGCAGTTCTGCAGATGATTGAGACCCTTTGTCAGCCTGTGACAAAAAGGGGGAGTACTGATTAAGGGGGAGTTTGGGTACTAACTTAGGGGGAGTGTTAGTTGTTAGCAACACATTTGTTTTGGGAACAACAGCCAGCCTTTGGTTTTTATCTTTTGGTTTTATATCTCATGTTTACGGCTGCTGTGTGACTAATTGTTCTTGAACTCTTTTTCTGATTAATTGGTTAATGGAATATTTTGTCTCTAAAGCCTGTACTTGTCATGTCTATTCATGAATTATGCTTTGTGATTTGCAAACAATTCTTTGTGCGATATGTTTAACCGTTTGCTAAGTGTGTGCAGAAATATTTCATTGTGTTCAAGAATATGAATCTAGTGATGGGTGTGCTAGGATTAGGTCATATGTATAGGTTAGAGGTTTTGTCACAGAAATGCCAAAGGGGGAGATTGTTGAGGGAAAAATGAGTTGATTGGCATATTCTTGTGAAAACCTGTGTAAAATAGTGTTGTAACAAGTGTTGAAGCGAAAAGGATTGAAATGTGCTGATAAATGGTCAAACAGATGTCACCGCTCGACACTCGCTCGACAGGGCACTCGAGCGAACTCTGGCAGATTGGACCGCTTGACATCCACTCGACATGGCGCTCGAGCGAACTTTGGCAGATTGCACCGCTCGACATCCGCTCGACATGGCGCTCGAGCGAACTCTGGCAGATTGGACCGCTCGACATCCGCTCGACATGGCGCTCAAGCGAACTTTGGCAGATTGGACCGCTCGACCCTCACTCGACACTGCGCTCGAGCGAATGTTCCAGATTACTTAAAATCTAGGGTTTTCATGCGCCTCATTTGAGTGGAACTATAAATAGAACAACTTCTCTTCTGTTCTATGTGTGGAGAATCAGAGCAAAAACCCTAAGGGCCTCCAAGAACATTTAGAGCAATCTCTCCCCCACTTGATTGATTCTCTCTTGGATAAACATATCTCCACCACACTACATTCAACATCAATCTTCATATGAGTCCATTGGAGTGAACGAGTTCATTGGCCGGAAGAGTCCGGAGCTGCTGGTGATGCAGAGATCGAGAAGTTCTCGTGGGAAACTATAGAAAGGTTGGAGTTCCGACACTACATGCGTGTAGAGATCGAGTGGGTCGCTCGTTGTGTTGCAAGCCAAGTTTAGCTACTACAAAGGTTTTGTGAGTGTCTCTAAATTGATTGTAACAAACTAAAATTTCTATAGTGGATTTGAGGTGGTGTCTTACACCCGGAGTGGTTTTAGATTTTGAAGACGTTCTTCAAATGAATTTCCACTCCGTGATCAAAATCTTGTGTTGATTATTTGTGTGATTTATTCGTTTGATTAATTGTTGTTTAACAATATTTTTAAAAGACCAGAAAAATCAGATTACACCTAATCACCCCCCCTCTAGGTGTAGTGTTGTGTAGAACCACTGCCTTTTCACAGAAGTTCCAATGTTCCATAGACTTTGTGAGAGAACAATCTCCTTTGTTTATTGAGAAAGGTCTGAGTGAACACTTTCGAGGAACGAAGCACAAAGCCAAAGAAACTGGGCTTAGAACCTAGAGAATGGGCAAGATTTCTAGCTCAAGATCATTGCCAAAGGAATGTACTAAGCCTTCGTAGCTTACAGAGATTATTAATATTGGAAGCTCAAGACTGGAGACAAAATTTGAAGGGGAATCAGTTCACATCTTCTTGTGGAAGGGAGCAAATACACACGAAGATCTAGTTGAGAGAAGTAGTTGACTGAGAAAAGAAAAGCAAAGATCTTACCCATGTCTGATGAAGCTATCCACGAAGACGACCCACACAAAGATCTTATCAATTTGCACCAAAGATCCAACAAGTCATATTGCAATGAATGGCGATCTAAATCCATGAAGCTCTTCGATCCCTACCAGTCGTAGAAATCACTCGTGCCAATGAATGTTGTAGTGGTCGTAGAAATCATGAAAAAGATTGGCCCTTTTCATCTACCCACGAAGACGACCCACACGAAGACCCAAAGATCTGCCTTTTTCATCTACCCACTCGAAGAAGAAGATGACCACCACACGAAGAGCTCTAAGTGTCTTTCTTTCTTTTTTTGTCGTTCTTCATTTTTTTAATTTAACTGATGTGGCCTACACTCTTGCCACGCATTTGCACACTCCGACTGACTGTGGCAAAATTGTTTCATATATGTTGTTCTCCTATATGTTGCGAGCGTGAGAGGGAGAGAAGTAGAGGCGGCCTCTCACGTCATGTACTTTACATCAAATTATTACTCAAGCCCTATCGCCCCCATCCTATAGCTGTTAGCAAATATGTTTCGAGAAAATTAAGAATTTTTCAGTACTATTGGAGGATTTTTTTTTTCTTCTTTTCTAATCAAGCTTGTATTCAAACTAATAGGATTACTACAAGTTTACTAAATTAAGGAATAAATATTGTAAGAGTTATGCATTGCATATTAATTAATGTATAACTTTGGTGTCAAAATAATATATAATTGGTGACATGAATTTAGGATTAATTACTCAATGAATTAATGGTGGTAGGGTCGAAAGTTGGTGATTGGTTCATATAAAAATATAAATGCAATATCCCAACAGAGTAATATAATTAAATATATAATTGTACTAATTCATCATGCATATATATATATGGTTGTTTGGTTTAAAATAATTATATGATTTTTTCTTTCAAACTTCGTTACCCATATATCTTTTTTCCTCCAATCAGCTTTTATTTGCACCAATAATCTTATTATTATTATCATCAGGATCGTGATGATCATCAAATTGGCTTGAGGCATCATAATTGACCATATAGATTAATTATTTAATTAGGTTGTTGATTTTTAACCCTTTTTTTGTGCAAAATTAAACGTTGTTCTAATGTTTTGGTATAAGTACTCTCCCCATGAAGTACTTTTTTTTTTTTGAAAATATGAATTCATTCATCATATCGAAGTTACAAATATGACTTATCAATATAGGAAAATCCAGACTATAAGTCAACCTACGCAATTGCTCTGGAGCAACCATGCACACAAAGTATCAGACTTTGTCTTAACTTCTAAATCTCTCCAAAGAAAGAGAGAGCACTCTGTATAAATAGAGTGACAATTCCTCCATCCTCCTAAGGAGGTAGAGTATGGGACAATATGCTATGGACACTAAGTCCAAAAGTCTATTACTAAAATATTACTAATAAACTACATAAAAACTACACTAAGAAACAACTAACAAAAACAACAGAAACACAAGCACCGGCATGAGCCCTAACGACACACCCACCGCAGGCATCAGCATTACGAGCCCAGGAACAGCATGAGTACCCAGCTCGCGTACGGACCCATTGCAGGGGTCAGCCGTACGTCTACCGACTGTAAACATCGTCTGCCACTCTCGACTAGCACTAGCCTCAGATTGTGTCGAATCAAATAACTCATCACCTCGCTCAGTTTATACAAGGATAACAGAACAAGACCAAAAATCAACTCTGGAACGGAGGGGCAAAAGACAAGAGGCAGTGGTGCGTGCAAAGCAAAACCACTCTTAGAGGAGAGCCGACGGTCGGTCGATGATCTCTTGAAGTCTTAGGTCCCATAAAGCCAAGTTTTGAGTCGGCAGGTGGCTCCTCGGTGGCGCGTGACAGCCACGCTCTGGTGCGATCCGAGACTTCGTCCTGCATGTGCGGGCTACGCTCCCCTCTGTTTGGCGCCGCGTATGGTGGTCTTGAATATCGGCTGCTGGCCAACATCTTGGTGGGGTGTGTGTTGGCGGTCGGCGGCTGGAAACGACCACGTCGGCACTCCCTTATATGCCTGAAAACACAAAACAAACGAAAATGGAAAAAAACAAAAAGCAAAAAATAAAAGAGAAACGAAGAGGGAAGGAAAGAGGGGGGAGCCGAAGCTCCCACCCCCGTCGATCACTCTGGAGTTTTGGGGTTAGTTTTGAGAGAAGACAGAGAGTTATCGCCCCTTGGGGTTCACTTACGTTCACCGGTCTTAGTTCTAAACACCTTTCCCATACTGCATATTCGTAATGAATATATATATATATATATATATATATGTATGTATATCTGCTTCATTTTTAATAACTTATTTGGTTGAAACTTGACCCCAAGCCACGTAGGTGGAAAGAAAGTTCATGTAATAATGAGAAGGGTTTTTAACCCCCNTATTTCATTCTTTTCAAAACGATTGTATGACGTTTGCGTTATCAAAATAATATTACTCTTAATTACATGTTGTTAAGCATAGATTGGATTAAATGATTGAAAAACTCTAATTGTTTATAACTCCCCACTTACTAATTTGCCACGTTAGACTAGGCTCCATTTGTTTATCTAAATCTAACTTATCTCATCTTATCATTATAACTTTTTAAAACTCTCATACAAAATATAATAAACAATTTAATTTTTTCAAATTTCAAAATAAAATTAATATCAAAAACTTATATCATAAGAAGATTTTATTTAACTTTTAATAAAACATCTCATCTTATATCATCTTAACTATGTAACCAAATAAGGCCTACAACCCACGCAGTTTGTAATTAAACCCGGCCAACAGTAGAATGTCAAGTGAATTGAAGAAGCCTGCTTACTCTTGGAGGCTTGACCCACAATTTTAAAAAATCAATTATTTTTTAAAATTTTTTTATAAGATAAATTCTATAAGATTTGTAATCTCTATCCCTTCACTTTCTCTTTTTAGTTTCTTCATTAAAATTATTAGATTTTCTGATCCTTCGTGTTTTGCGCTGAGTGGATCATTTCACATCTATTATTAAGGTTGCGTTTTGATGGTCAGCTGAGTTGAGCTGAGTTGAGTTATTTTTTAATAGTGTTGAGTTGAGATGGTTGGATGACTTTGGTGGGATCCATTTAAGATGTGTTAAGTATATTTGGATGTTAAAATGAGTTTAGATATTTATGAAAAACTTGAAAAAAACAATGGGTCTCACTATTATTTTATATTGTATTATCTGATAGGGGTTGATCGACGTGATTCTAATTGACCCACCTAATATAGCAAAAAAGTTCTGATTCACGTGCACTACATCATCCGAAATAGCAAACTCCCATTGTTTTTTTTTTTCATGAATAAAGCAGCCACTTTGGAATACTACCAGACGGTCACACTTTTTTTTCATCATGCAAACATATTCACAATTCCCTTTTCTTTCCAGTGTTTTCCATATTACTTTTTCTTTAATTTTTTTTTATCCATTTCATTTCATTTGTTTTTTCATATTACTATTTTATTATTTTCCATACTTTTACTTCATAAAATATATTATTTCTTATTTATATTTTGAGTTAAATGAGTAACACCAAGTACCATTATCTTTCTTAATTTTTATTTGCAAATGCAAAATACAATTAGTTTTTTAAAAATTATTTAAAAATAAAAAAAATTAATAAATAATATCACTTTATTATTTAAATGAGTAAATGCATGTAAAAACTGATTTTACACTACATTTTGTTTGTAGATTTTTTCAACAGAAATTATAAAAAAAAATTGCAACACCATGCTAGCAATTAGGTGTTTCCTTGTTGCCCAGTAGTATGCATCCACATAGCCAGTGCAATAGCATCTCTACTTGTAGCCATTGACTGTGCCGATGCAGTCGACATGTTAGGAATATGAAATTGTTCATTGCTGTCTTGATCCATACTCATTTCTGGATAATCATCGGGATTGTTAAATGCCAGAAATGTTTGATCATTAGGCGTAATGGTCCGGATGAAGTTATGTATCACACAACATGCGATAATAATATAACGTTGCCGAGTTGGACGGTATTCAGGCATTTTTTTTAAAAGTTGAAAACGCCTCTACACACCAAAAGTTCGTTTAATGACATTCCGAATGGATGAATGTCGATAATTAAATAGATCTTTATATCCTTGGAATGTACGATTTTCATGACGTTCAGATCTGTGGTATCTCACCCTTGGATACGGCAGCATATATCCCTCCGTGCAAGGGAATGCAGAATGTACCAAATAATAATAACCTGAGATTTCAGTAGAACAGTAATCTTTTTATAAATATGGTATAGAAAATTACTGACTACTTGTTAGGTACAAATTAAATAATGTGTAGAAATTATCGTCTTGAGGCCATGGAAAATTGTTCTCCTGACGCCTTAATGCATCAATTAAAACGCGAGCATCATGGGCTGTACCCTCCCTCCCGACGTATACGAATATGAATTTCATATTGAAATCACAGACACACAAGACATTTTGGGCAAGTTGCTGATACCGATTTAAATATGCGTTCGTTACGGAACTCGGCACAGCAGCGTCAATTATGACCCCATCCATTGCACCATGACATTTCTGCAGATTTTGTTTTAAACTTGCATAAATTCCAAAATCGTGTATTGGAAACATTACGTCATTTGTAGAGTGCATTTTAATCTATGAAAATAGATAATGTAAGAAACATTGACCTCAAACCATGTATAATATCTAGGATTTCCTTCAATATAAGGCATCACCCCTGTCGTCTGACTTGGTTTAATCACATGGTGCGCAAGGCGATATAATGCACGCATTACTGCGTACACATGTCGATTCACAGGTTCAACCGAATGTTGAAATAGATTAGCTGAATTTCGTTGAACTACACCATGTCTGACGGTGTAGCAAAACATTCCTAAAGCTTCCTCAAAAGTGACCTCTCGAGTCGAATCACATCTCTACGTAACCGATCGCATAAGGCCCGGAATGCATATACCTCCATTCAAAACATCTCGTAACAGTTATCAGGATGTCCATTTAAGACTGCGTTGATATACTCCCTTCCATGCAAGCCAATATTATGTTGTGGCCTAGGCATACGACGTTGGGCACGGGATTGCTGCTCCTCCATCATCATGTTCAGAAGGGTCACATCTTCTTGCATACGATCGTTACATCTTCTCCATGCAATCCATTTTGCCCATCTATCTTCGTCAAATGTATTTGACACATTACTACTAGAGCCCTCCTCGCTTGCCTCGTTCTCCTCGGTGTTTATCTCATCATTCCACCAACTATCATTGTCCATGCTGTGCTTTTAAAAATATGTGGTACGTAAATATTTAGAAGTTTTCAGTATTTGTAATACTAGGAATAAAAGGAACTCATTTTGTATGAACTTAGCAAGTACTTTTAAAAAAATTATCACGCCAATGTTTGAACTTAAATTAGCCCACACGAAATACAATTGTTAGAAATCAACATACAACTAATAAAGTTCTAGATAAAATATAAGTAAAAGAAAGTGTCAGATAATTCTATAAATCCAAAGCAAACCCAATATGTGTGGTTAGTTAGTGACCACACCCAGTGCAATTTCAGCTCTGGAGTCATGGTCTGGAAGACATTGATCATATTAGGATCCAAAAAAGCTTTTGTTGCGGCAAGCTGGACGTCCAAAGGTAGGGGAGGGGTGATATCATACAAAACCTGCATACACTGTGTAACACTGTTATAACCTGCATCAGACCCAGTATTTGAACTCTCGCCTCTACTGCACTTTGAATTGCATAGGTCAAACATCTTTGCATCCAACTCTGCTCGCGCTTTAGAACTAGCGGCAATTGTTTTCAAGGCATCAGCCAGATCTGGTGAGATTGATGGCCTGGCTGCATCCCTACGTCGTCGTCTTGGAGTCATTCGCTGCGGTGCCCCTCCTTGTGTTTCGGGAGTGATCTCGATGGCATCCAGATCAATAGTCGAGTCTAATCTAGTGCCAGTGCCAAACATGGGACCCTGGGCCCTCAATTCATCCTCCAAATGCTGCTCCTCTTCTCTAGAGGGGGGTTCTTGCGTTGAGGCAAAATGCAACACCCCTGTTGCGACCGCCTGACCAAAAATCATGTAGAGGACGTCGTAGTTGCCACAACCGCTGTTCTTGAACTTTTTCCACTCAGATCGGACCTAAGAAATGATAAAAATAATTAAACAAGTTGATTATAAAAGTTAAATGCATTTAATGGGCAATAATGGGCCATAAATTGATTACATAAAGCGATAAATTAAAAATACATCAATTAGACCAAAAGAATAGGAAGGTTACTCGAATCGCATTTGCCCAATGTTCCTCCGAACCAATTACAGTTTTTGTGATGGGGTTCCAACCCATGCCCGTTTGACCTATTAAATCTGTAAACTGGCGTTGTATCTTTTTAAGACGAGTGATTTTTCCCTTCACTTGTGATAAATCAACCCGCTTAATACGCAGGTTATTGAGGCGCTCAGCTAGTCAGACACAGTCAGGTTTGTTATTTTGGACCCCACCAATTTATCGTCGAATGTTTCATGATACAACATGTCAATCAGCTTGTCCTCAAACCCACAAGCCCACAGGTTATGATCACATTGAACCTCTACGTCAGCCATAGTATGCTGCTAATGGGCAATAAGGATCAGACAGTTTCAATTCGGGCTAGCTCCCGAATTGACAAAGGCTCCATGTTCACCCACAAACTCTTCTCATCAGGAACGACGCCCCAGATCACCCCAACTGGGAAGTCCCTTGAAGGGACTTCAAAGGCGAGAAACTTCCAACCCTGTTCAGTGATGAAGAAAAACCTGATCGTTCAGTTTTTGGCATTTGAGTGTCGAGTTTCAAATCGAGCCAACATTTGCCCTTTATCTTTCTTGCAAAAGCTAGCAATGTTGCCCTTGATCGCTAGCCTCCCGTTGTAAAAGGACTAGAATTCTCGAGAGGTCAGGTCAGGATAAATATCCGAGGGGCTCCAATACCATGCGAAAGACTAAGCAGGTGCAAAGATAAGCCCTCAATGCGAAGGGATGGAGTTGAGCAGGCGCCAGACCGAGTAAATCCAATATGTTGCAAAGAGGGCGACAGAAGGGGAGTCTCAGCCATGATCCAGAAGGGACGTGGTTAAAGTGACCTTGCCTGCGAACCCTTCAACGTTGCAACACCCAGATGGAGGAACCTCCAGCACTACTTTTTTAGGGATGCGAAATTCGTCCCAAATCCCTAGAAAATTTTTTCTGTCTGAGGGCTGAACTCCACCCATACTCATCAAAGATTGGGGCGTCTGATGCTGGGGAAGGTTGTGCAGAATTATCACCATATTCGATAATGAAAACTTGAGGTAAAGAATGACAAGAAAGCAAAGAGGACGGGATGGGCAAGTGCAAAGAAACAAGAACAGAGAGAAAGCAAGGGCACAAGGAAGGGAAGTGAGTAAAGGGAATAATAGAGGAGACTGGCAAAAGGGTATTTAAAAAGGGCAAATACGAAATGCTAGCCGTAGGGATCATGACCTAACACTAGAACAGAAAAATAACCGTCACACGGAACCCTTACCATCACTACGTAAGCTAAAAATCATGAGGGCTCTTTGATTTTCGAAAATGTGAAACGACACAAAGAGAAATGTGAAGGGATAGCAGGGTACTTAGCAGTTTGCATATGGGTTAGAGGCTGTTTAAAAAGGGGCTTGAAATGAAAAGGGGGACCATAGTGAGGTTCATGCCTGAGAAAAAAAAATATATAAAATAATGATGAAAATGTGTTTGCAAAATTTGTCAACATAAATTCCCTATGCCATAGAGCGAAGGGAATTAGTAGGGTAGCTGGAAGACCTATTTTGTAGTAAAGCCCAATATAAAAGCTCTCATTAATTGGTCTAAACTGAAGAGTCTAGGCTCAACAGGGATCTACATGCTACACGCCACCTAACTTGGGAAGGAGCGAATTTCATGCATGTACGTGATTATTTCGGTTACTTAGAGATGATCTAACTTGATAGACATTGCACCAAATAGACATCATGTGATGGTAATCTCATATAGTGCTGATCTAATCCAACAGGAAACCTCTATATATACTAAGTAACCCCAAAGAAGATCCATTTTTGAATTATAAATTACTTGTGTGATACACTTTATTGACTTAAGTATCATAGTGTTCTCAGGCGTATCATGCCAAAATCTTTTTCACATTTGCAAGTGAATGGTTGCATTCGTGGAGGTGGGACACATCCTTAACACTAAGATTAAAACCAAATTAATAGAAATAACAAATATCTTTAAATAATTATGAAAAGAAAAAAAGTTATTTATAAACTATTAATCATTATCCTTATTTTCGATGTGCATCAAATAGTTAGAGATTAAGTAAAAACAATATTAAATAATTTTCAATCATTTTTAAGTCACATAAAAAAAAATTAAAATGATGATATTTAATTAGATGGAAAATAAGATAAATAAAGTTTAAAGTATTTATGTAATTAGAAACTACCTTGATATTTTTAATTTTTGAAAAAGAAAATCCTAGTAGTCATGATCATGGTTAAATGTACGCAAAGCTAGCTGGTCATTGAAGTGGACGTCCGTCTGACCAGGAATTAATATTAGTCGACAGATTTTTCCATCTAGAAATATATCTAGCCGGCTACTTTGACATTTATACGTACAAACAAATGTGAGGTGGGTCGTCGTCGACTCTGAATATCATCCAAGGACTATAATATATATATATATTATATAAAATTTGTAAGAATATTTTAATTTTTAAAAAGAAAATCCTAGTCATGATCAAGCTTAATTGTACGCAAATTAAGCAGGTCTTTGAAGTGGACGTACGCAAAGCTGGTCATTGTATATCATAGTCGACCGATCGATCTGATTCATTTGGAAATTAAGAGTAGTCATGATGAATTAAATATCTAGCCGGCTACTTTGACATTTCTACATACAAACAAATGTGAGGTGGGTCGTCTTCGTCAACTCTGAATATCATCCAAGGACTATAAATATATATCTAAATATATATACATATATATATATATAATTGTTAAGAATATATAATTATGTCAAATTATATATCTATATATACACTTATAATTAAGAGCGTTCCATAAATTAACACAGTGCTGTATATACGCTATAATACAAACCCCAATGATTTAAAAGAAAAAGGTTGGCTGACATGTATAGTTGCCTTCCGTCATTTATTATTACCGAGGATGGCTGACATTTTCGGTTAATTTATTATTATTTTTTATTTAATAGTTAAGAAAATATTTTTTAATAAATTTGTAATTTTAAAAAATATATATTTAAAGGGTTAAAAAATACTTAAAAAATTACACCCAAAATAAAAAGCTAATTTTGTACTTAAGTTCTAGGCATAATTAATAGACTTTGTTTGGGGGGGTGGGGGGACCGATCTCGGTAGAATTTAAAAAACAATACACATAAAGCTAGTCGGTAGAATTTGTCGGGACCAGTATCGGTGGCCCAATCAGTGCTTAGAGGATTAATTATATATATAGAATAAAACTTTAATTAATTAACGGCCCTCCTATATAATAGGAGTGTTAATTAATTTCCTGTTGGTTTTAATTGTATATACCGTGAATGATCTACCAATCAAAACCGTTCATGACTTGTAAACCTGAAAATTTTGTTCGTGTAGATTAAATTACTGATTCAATATCTCCTTTGTCCTTTTGAAAATTATGAAAAACAATTCCTTTCGAAAATAAAAAAACAATGCTACCCCCACGTACCTATTTTATTGGCTCCACCCTGATCACTGGTCTTCCTGCACCGATCCCACCTACCTCAACTTTCATCACTCTTTATTACATACTCCAACCACGTACCTCATAATTATCTTTCGTCACTTTTTCAATGACACTCGTGATTACATTTTTTCCTTAATTTGTTTTATTTTATAAACTAATAACAGTTTTTAAATTTATATTTATCAATTTATTTTTATAAATTTCTTTTAAATATATGGATGAAATAATTAGAGACCAGTTCAGCTTCCCCAGGCTTTTGCTAGTTAATGGAGGGCGACATCATTCGCTTTCAAGGAGCTTAGAAGAATATTCCCGGCCATGACTTCGAGAATTTACCCAAGGTCTCCAGCAAAGCATTGACTTTTCTAATATTTAAGTTACAATAAATCTACCCATGCATAATCCACAAATAAAAACTTAGAACACACATGTCGAAATTACGACAACTTTCAAAGCGGACACCTAATTAACCAGTACTACTGGACTTGCTCACACGTACGTACAAAAGCTCTCAATAATGCAAAGCAGACCTTGAGAGCAAACTTTGAACATACCAAAAGATCTATGTGGAGAAAACTTAAACACTGCATGCAAAGACACCAAAATCTACCATCATCCATTGATTTGGAGGAAGATGCTTGCTGATTGAGGCTTTTAAGGATCGGACTAATGGATTATCTGCCATCATTTGTTGGTTGTAGTTCTTGATTTCACATACTATCCAAGGTACTTGTGGAAGAACAGCCAACGCCAACATCAATGCTTAAAGAGGGTGTGTATGTACTAAGCAAATACTCACTCTCTTCTGTATTGAGATCAGCTTCTTTCCTTGTTTGCTTTTCCTTGCCTCTTAGTCCATCTAGCATCACCGCCACTTCCGTCATAGTAGGCCTATCATCTCTTTTGCACATTTCAAGGCTTGAAGCTTTTTGTGATATTTTTACTGCCTCCAACTCCATTGAGACTTCTTTCATCGTAGGTCGCTTCTTCCCATCCAAGTTTAGGCACCTTTTTGCAATGTTTGCGACCGTAATAAGCTCTTCTTTTATAGTTTCCTTCAGAACTCGTCTATCAAGGATATCAAACAAATTGTTTTCTTCCATCGAGCAAATAAAATACGTGGCTAAACTTTTAGCTTCTGGTGTCCTTGTCAAAGATATAGCCTTTTCTCCTGTTAAAAGCTCAACAAGGACAACACCAAAACTATAAACATCACTTTTTTCTGTAAATTGACTTGATTGAAAATACTCCGGGTCCAAGTATCCAAAAGTTCCATGCACTAGTGTAGTCAAGTGAGTTTGATCAATAGCAACGGATCTTGAAGTTCCAAAATCTGCTACTTTTGCTCTGTATTTATCATCTAAGAGAATGTTAGTTGACTTGATGTCTCGATGGTAAATGGGTAATGAAGTTGCTGAGTGTAAATAGTATAGAGCTCCTGCAATTTCTGTGGCCATTCGTAAGCGCATATCCCATGTTGGTGGAAACTCCTCGTTTTGGTCACTTAGATATCTCGAGAGAGTTCCATTAGGAACAAATTCATACACCAGTAAAGGCACTTCTGTCTCTAAGCAACAACCAAGTAGTTTAACAATGTTCCTATGATTAATTCGGGAAAGAACGACAACTTCATTAATGAATTCTTGAAGCTTTCCTTCATTAATTATCTTTGACTTTTTCACAGCAATGATTCTTCCATCCTCTAACATACCTTTGTAAACAGTTCCTTGTCCACCTTGACCAAGTATTCTGTTATCATTAAAATGGTCAGTGGCTTTCTCCAAGTCCTTTGAATTAAATAATTTCGTGTTTGCAACATCCAATTCGCTTTGAGATATTTGATGTTGTAACAACAGTCCGCCATTTCGTTTAAAGAACTCCTGCCTACGTTCAATTCTTTTCCTTTTCTTTACCACTTTGTATGACCCCCATCCACCAATAAGTAGAAATAATACCCCAAATGTACTAGCACCTGCATAACTCATAAAATTAATAGGAAAAAGATTACGTACTTCAGCTTGCAATTGGGATATTACTTTATATATCTTATTAATAGGTTTTATATTAAAATTGTTAATGGAGAGACATGTTCTCTAAATGCTACAAATTAAGCCTAACATGAAAAATCTCCATGTCGATGTGCCAAAAATATTTAAAGATACTATAGTACTTTTTGAAACTTCTTTTTTCATTTTTTGCTTAATTTCTAATTTACAAAGTTTCATAAATTAAGCTAAAAATACTAAATAATAATCCTTTATTTACAAAATTAAAATAATAATCCTTGTTCCAAACTACATCAATATTATTTAACCGAATAATATATATATTTCACAATCGACTGCATGCAAATTTGATAAGCAATTAAGTTAATTAATTTTGGCAATCCAAGAGTAGTTAGCTGGATTTAGATAAATCGTAACGTACATGAGTGAGTATGAGCTGGTAAAATATACTTACCAATGGCAATCGGAATAATTTTTACGAAATTCGCAGCACAGCCTTCACCCTCTTTTCTTCCGTCCCCACGGTACCACTTGGGGCAATGACATTCATAGGAGCCTTCTGTGTTGACACAGCCTTTCGCTTTGCTGCAGTTATGTTTAATAGTTGGATGATTACATTCGTCAATGTCTGCGCGCGAGTCAAGCGATTATGATCAAGCCACGACATCATATATCGAAACGATTGAATGGGAAAATACTTAGTGAAATCAATCAAAATTCCTTTATAAAATACGTACCTAGGCATCCGTTAGGGAGGTAGGGGTTCCCTTGGTAACCCGGCTCACACTTGCACTGGTACCCCGATCTTGTTTCTGGGTCATGGCATTTGCTGTTCTTATCCTTACACGCGAAATTCGGTTTTTTCTTAGCTTCTTCACATGACTTGTTCCCAACTACCCAATCAAACACCATTGGAAGCCTTAACTAAGCTGTCAGATCCTTAAAGTAATCCGTGGAGAAGTTGAACTTCCCTTGTTCGACAACAAAAGCATAGCTGCAGGGATTGAAGCCCCATACATTTACGTGATTATCGATGCTTCTCATATGCACATCAATATACTGCCATCCATATGGAAACTCTACCTTGCAGCATCCGACGCCAGAGCAAGAGCCATTGACAACACTTTTTAGACTAGTGTTACACTTGGATACGCAGCCGGTCCAGTACTTGTCTCCGTTTTGGAACCCACCAATCATTCCAATAGTGTCACAGCCAACAACAGTGAACTCATTTTTGGTTTTAGAAACGGATTGGGTGGCTTGCAAATTGATATAACTATTATTCCAGAATTGGACAGCACCCGACTGACTGTAACAATATTTGACTACAGGCGTCAGGACATGCATCTCATGTGCTTCAATGGATATGTTTGTAACAGTGATATTACCTGTCTTTGGTTTTGGATCAGAGCCATCACAAGTGATGCCAAAGCTCTGATCATTATCATCACCTAAGAGGCAGTCTTTACTCAACCCAAATGGAAATGGAATTTCTACATCCCCACACTTGCGGTTGCAGCCAGGCTTGGCTTGAGCTGCTGCTACCGCCGACGCCGCCACCATCGCAAAGAGTATCAGCACTCCAATAAATGAGATTAATTGCAAAAGCTTGGAGACTAAGCCCATGGACAGAAAGATAGATAATGTTTTCTTCTACTTTGTGTTGATCACAAGTGCTTAAAAGTGTCCCAGACAGCCTATATATGGACATAACTTCTTTTTAAATGATAAATATTTTTGTCAACTTGCCTTATTTCTACAACTCGATTTTAAAAAGAAAAATTTCTTTTAAGACAAGGTTATAAAGTAATTATACAAAGTGATTCATCTCTTTATCATTATTCTTGTTTTTCATAGACATTTACATGGATATACAATATTAGAGCAGTTCAGCTCCCCCAGACTTTTCCTAGTCAAATATTGGAGGACGACGCCATTAATTGGTACGTAGCTTCAACAGATGAAAACAATACGATCTTACGGGTTGTGATGAGTTGTCATTAATATCTAATGGCTGAAATAAAACTGATGGAAATTAGAAATTTCACCGATCGAGACCCATCAATTTCTATGCCGTTCTCGTGTTTCGAGCGTGAGATCGGGGTCAGGGCAGTAATGGCATTTACGTAAGGAAAAATTTAGTTATAAACATAATTATACATTAATATATATATTAATTTATTGTGATTAGTTAAAAAATAAAATTTTTTTTAAAAACAAAATTAATTAAAATTTTAAATATGAATGAATCAGTATTAATATGCAGATTAGTACACGACTTTACTTATATGTAGTAAAAGTCTTCACATAATGTCCACATTCAATGATGTTACTCGCGCTTATCCCCCATCGCCCATCTTGGGCTATTAGTGAAGAGCGGGTCACTCTATTTGAAGGTTTGTTTTTTAATATATTTAAATATTTTTAAAATGCAAAAGAAATACATCAATTTATTTAAAATTGCTTTCTTAATTATTAAATAAAAATAAAAAAATTTACTGAGCAGTCAAATAGAAAAGTATGATTTGGGAGGCGTACTAGCTTTTCTCATTAGGAAATATATTTTGAGAAAATTAAGATTTTTTTAATGTTGGAGGATATTTTTTTTTCCTCCCTTTTCTTCCTTCTAGTTTCTAATCAAGCTTGTACAATTAATTAAAACTAAACATGATTACTACAAGTTTATAGGTCTATGGACTATATACGATCCTCACCTAACTAATTTCGCCCTTGAGCAACTTCTTGGAATATTAATTAATAGCGACTTCCTTAACTTAATCTTGAATCATCAGTACTGGTTTATATTCTAAAGAATCTGTTAATATATATTAAGGTTTTAATGGCTTAAAATCATTATAAACCTCAAGAATTTCTTCCATTCGCCACCCTAGCTCCTATAATTAATCTTTCGTATTAGCTTTGATATTGCTATATGATATTAACAACACTTTATTAATGTGATTAGATTAGAAATGATTGGTATGATCTTAAAGTACTTTGGATTAGATTAGAAAATATGAAATTTGCAGGTCAAATTATATTCCTAAATTTAGATACAAGAAGTGTTTCATTCTCATCTCATTTTATCATTACAATTTTTCTAAATTTTCACACAAAATATAATAAACAATTCAATTTTTTCAAATTTTAAAACAATAATAATATTAAAAAATAAGATTTTTATAATATTTTATTTAACTTTCATCTTAACTCATTTCATCTCAATTGACTATTCAAATGACACCTAAGTACTCAATGAATTGGTGGTAGGGTCGAAAATTCATGATTGGTTTATATAAAAATATATATGCAATATCCCAACAGTGAAGCATAATTATATAATTTCTTCTAATTGCTTCAACATGCATATACCTACATACACACATACATATATATATAAATAAATAAATAAATATATATATATATATATGCTTGTTTGGTACAAAATTATATAATTTTTCCCTTCAAACTTCGTTATCCATCTTTATTTGTCCCATCAGCTTTTATTTGCACCAATCTTATCATCATCATCAACAAATTGGCTTTAGGCATAATTGATTATGTTAACGTCGTGTTTCGTATGCCCTTGGGCTGGGTTGCTGAACGACACGGGTCTTCACTTGTGCCGGATCATGAGGCGAGAGGGATGGTCCAAGGAACCTCTGATGCCAAAGTTAGTATAGAGTAGAGATCAAAATACTTTAAAGAAGAAGACAACAATTGTGTATAATTGACACCAGACTTGAATTCATCCTCCCTTTACCTCGCAGTTCTAGGCGACTTTTATACTTGGTCTTTCAGGTCAGGAGGGCCATGCCTTATGTTCTGGGGCAGAGGGACGCCTCTCCCCGGAGTCTCCACCGCCACACTACATTTAATGCGGCGTGGTTTTCTTGGTGTCAATCATTTAATGCGGCGTGCGTCTCTAGCAAAATTTTCTGATGCCGTCTCTTCCTTTTTCCCGATCATGATTTCTCGCGCCCTTCTGGAACGTCCCATCTCAATGTTGATGATTACCCTCGACCCACATGGATTTGGAGCCCACCTGACCTGCACTGGTCTAGGACCCACCCCGGGCTACCAAGGGGGGTTTTTTCGGGCTCGGGCCGGCATTCCTGGGGCTCATAGGGCTTGGCAAGTAATGGGTCTGGGGTAGTATCATGGGCTTTAGGCCCTGACGAAAATACACCCTAATAATTACCCTGCCAATTCTCATCGGGNTCTGTCTCTAAGCAACAACCAAGTAGTTTAACAATGTTCCTATGATTAATTCGTGAAAGAATGACAACTTCATTAATGAATTCTTGAAGCTTTCCTTCATTAGTTATCTTTGACTTTTTCACGGCAACGATTCTTCCATCCTCTAGCATACCTTTGTAAACGGTGCCTTGTCCACCTTGACCGAGTATTCTGTTATCATTAAAATGGTCAGTGGCTTTCACCAAGTCCTTTGAATTAAATAATTTCATGTTCGCAACATTCAATTCACTTTGGGATATTTGTTGTTGTAACATTAGTCCGCCATTTCGTTTAAAGAACTCCTTCCTACGTTCAATCCTTTTCCTTTTCTTTACCACTTTGTATGATCCCCATCCACCAATAAGTAGAAATAATACCCCAAATGTACTAGCACCTGCATAACTCATAAAATTAATAGGAAAAAGATTACGTACTTCAGCTTGCAATTGGGATATTACTTTATATATCTTATTAATAGGTTTTATATTAAAATTGTTAATGGAGAGACATGTTCTCTAAATGCTACAAATTAAGCCTAACATGAAAAATCTCCATGTCGATGTGCCAAAAATATTTAAAGATACTATAGTACTTTTTGAAACTTCTTTTTTCATTTTTTGCTTAATTTCTAATTTACAAAGTTTCATAAATTAAGCTAAAAATACTAAATAATAATCCTTTATTTACAAAATTAAAATAATAATCCTTGTTCCAAACTACATCAATATTATTTAACCGAATAATATATATATTTCACAATCGACTGCATGCAAATTTGATAAGCAATTAAGTTAATTAATTTTGGCAATCCAAGAGTAGTTAGCTGGATTTAGATAAATCGTAACGTACATGAGTGAGTATGAGCTGGTAAAATATACTTACCAATGGCAATCGGAATAATTTTTACGAAATTCGCAGCACAGCCTTCACCCTCTTTTCTTCCGTCCCCACGGTACCACTTGGGGCAATGACATTCATAGGAGCCTTCTGTGTTGACACAGCCTTTCGCTTTGCTGCAGTTATGTTTAATAGTTGGATGATTACATTCGTCAATGTCTGCGCGCGAGTCAAGCGATTATGATCAAGCCACGACATCATATATCGAAACGATTGAATGGGAAAATACTTAGTGAAATCAATCAAAATTCCTTTATAAAATACGTACCTAGGCATCCGTTAGGGAGGTAGGGGTTCCCTTGGTAACCCGGCTCACACTTGCACTGGTACCCCGATCTTGTTTCTGGGTCATGGCATTTGCTGTTCTTATCCTTACACGCGAAATTCGGTTTTTTCTTAGCTTCTTCACATGACTTGTTCCCAACTACCCAATCAAACACCATTGGAAGCCTTAACTAAGCTGTCAGATCCTTAAAGTAATCCGTGGAGAAGTTGAACTTCCCTTGTTCGACAACAAAAGCATAGCTGCAGGGATTGAAGCCCCATACATTTACGTGATTATCGATGCTTCTCATATGCACATCAATATACTGCCATCCATATGGAAACTCTACCTTGCAGCATCCGACGCCAGAGCAAGAGCCATTGACAACACTTTTTAGACTAGTGTTACACTTGGATACGCAGCCGGTCCAGTACTTGTCTCCGTTTTGGAACCCACCAATCATTCCAATAGTGTCACAGCCAACAACAGTGAACTCATTTTTGGTTTTAGAAACGGATTGGGTGGCTTGCAAATTGATATAACTATTATTCCAGAATTGGACAGCACCCGACTGACTGTAACAATATTTGACTACAGGCGTCAGGACATGCATCTCATGTGCTTCAATGGATATGTTTGTAACAGTGATATTACCTGTCTTTGGTTTTGGATCAGAGCCATCACAAGTGATGCCAAAGCTCTGATCATTATCATCACCTAAGAGGCAGTCTTTACTCAACCCAAATGGAAATGGAATTTCTACATCCCCACACTTGCGGTTGCAGCCAGGCTTGGCTTGAGCTGCTGCTACCGCCGACGCCGCCACCATCGCAAAGAGTATCAGCACTCCAATAAATGAGATTAATTGCAAAAGCTTGGAGACTAAGCCCATGGACAGAAAGATAGATAATGTTTTCTTCTACTTTGTGTTGATCACAAGTGCTTAAAAGTGTCCCAGACAGCCTATATATGGACATAACTTCTTTTTAAATGATAAATATTTTTGTCAACTTGCCTTATTTCTACAACTCGATTTTAAAAAGAAAAATTTCTTTTAAGACAAGGTTATAAAGTAATTATACAAAGTGATTCATCTCTTTATCATTATTCTTGTTTTTCATAGACATTTACATGGATATACAATATTAGAGCAGTTCAGCTCCCCCAGACTTTTCCTAGTCAAATATTGGAGGACGACGCCATTAATTGGTACGTAGCTTCAACAGATGAAAACAATACGATCTTACGGGTTGTGATGAGTTGTCATTAATATCTAATGGCTGAAATAAAACTGATGGAAATTAGAAATTTCACCGATCGAGACCCATCAATTTCTATGCCGTTCTCGTGTTTCGAGCGTGAGATCGGGGTCAGGGCAGTAATGGCATTTACGTAAGGAAAAATTTAGTTATAAACATAATTATACATTAATATATATATTAATTTATTGTGATTAGTTAAAAAATAAAATTTTTTTTAAAAACAAAATTAATTAAAATTTTAAATATGAATGAATCAGTATTAATATGCAGATTAGTACACGACTTTACTTATATGTAGTAAAAGTCTTCACATAATGTCCACATTCAATGATGTTACTCGCGCTTATCCCCCATCGCCCATCTTGGGCTATTAGTGAAGAGCGGGTCACTCTATTTGAAGGTTTGTTTTTTAATATATTTAAATATTTTTAAAATGCAAAAGAAATACATCAATTTATTTAAAATTGCTTTCTTAATTATTAAATAAAAATAAAAAAATTTACTGAGCAGTCAAATAGAAAAGTATGATTTGGGAGGCGTACTAGCTTTTCTCATTAGGAAATATATTTTGAGAAAATTAAGATTTTTTTAATGTTGGAGGATATTTTTTTTTCCTCCCTTTTCTTCCTTCTAGTTTCTAATCAAGCTTGTACAATTAATTAAAACTAAACATGATTACTACAAGTTTATAGGTCTATGGACTATATACGATCCTCACCTAACTAATTTCGCCCTTGAGCAACTTCTTGGAATATTAATTAATAGCGACTTCCTTAACTTAATCTTGAATCATCAGTACTGGTTTATATTCTAAAGAATCTGTTAATATATATTAAGGTTTTAATGGCTTAAAATCATTATAAACCTCAAGAATTTCTTCCATTCGCCACCCTAGCTCCTATAATTAATCTTTCGTATTAGCTTTGATATTGCTATATGATATTAACAACACTTTATTAATGTGATTAGATTAGAAATGATTGGTATGATCTTAAAGTACTTTGGATTAGATTAGAAAATATGAAATTTGTAGGTCAAATTATATTCCTAAATTTAGATACAAGAAGTGTTTCATCTTATCTCATTTCATCATTAGGATATATTACTACAAGTTTACTAAATTAAATAATAAATATTGTGAGAGTTATGCATTGCATATTAATTAATGTAACTTTGGTGTCAACATATATAATAATTGGTGACATGAATTTAGGATTAAGTACTCAATAAATTATTGGTGGTAGGGTCGAAAATTCGTGATAACTGGTTCATATAAAAATATAAATGCAATATCCCAACAGTGTAACATAATTAAATATATAATTGTGCTAATTATAATTGCTAATTCATCATGCGTATATGCTTTATTACAATCTTGAAGAGGAAACTTCCAGATTCTGGAAAACTAAAAAATAGATATTTTTCAATCTGAGAAAAATACTACACGTAACTTTCCTCTTATAGTCCAGTAAAGTAAAATGACTAAAATAACCCTTTGACTTAAAAGGCTAACCAACTAATGCCAGCTAGATAGTTGAACTATACAATAAATATAAGATAGAATAGTCCCTCTCAAGATGGATTATAAATGTTGAAAATACTCATCTTGAATAACAGAGTAGAAAACAAAGGGAGATTTAAAAGGTTCAGTCATTAAATATGCAAAATAGTTGCGTGCATGCATGCAGTATCTTATTGTCACCACCTAGATTTTTCTAGAGAATTCCACAACCTTCTAGAGCCTCCTAGTCCTTTGGAGGTTATTCTTGAATGTTGTAGAATTGTGTGGAGTGTTCTAGAAAGGGCCTTATAGACAATTCTAGAGTAGTGTTCTAGAAAGGGCCTTATAGTCAATTGTAGAGTAGAAATCTAGAAACTTCCTTACCCTTGGATTGGTGACAAGTGTCACAATCCTAACCATTCTTTGTACCAAGAGGTCTCTATAAATAGAGACCTCCTCACTTGTGTAAATCACCAAGCAATAGAGTTAACAAGTTCTCTAGAGCTCCTCTCTCTTCTTTCTCTCTCTAGAGTTGTTTTCTCTTGTCTTGAGTCGCTTAGAAGGCTTACTTAGGAGCTTTGCGAGTGCAAAACCTCCTAAGGCCGCACGGGACGTGTGAAGAAATTCTAAGTCCGTGACAGTTGGTATCAGAGCCGTCCAGGCTAGGAATGGCGGATCCAAGTGAGATCACCATGGAGCCCATGGAGCCAAGAAAGAGCAAGAGGTCGAAGGATTCAACCTCGTCCATGGAGTCTCGTCTCGATGGGATCGAGAGGGCCATGACTAAGTTATTGGCCAAAATGGAGGAATGGGATCAGTCTCACAGGGAGGTGAGCACCCTTGACAACTCTGTGACAAGGGTGGAGGTGGCTGTAGCGGATGTCAAGGACCGACTTGACGTCGTGGAGCAAAGTTTGGAGGAGCTAGGATTGGAGGGACAATCCGAATCGCTCAAGGAGTCCATTCTAAGCACCATCAGCCCCACCATTGAAGCACAGCACGTTGAGAATGTTGCTTTCCAAGACCGGGTCTTGGGGGAGCTAACAAAACTCCATGAGCAAATGGAGGAATACCGCGTCGGTCTGGAGGAGACCAGGGCGGACTGGGCCATATGCAAGCGGGCAGTGGCCAACGGGGGCGCCATCGGAGCTGGAATGATGGCGACACCAAGGGTGGATACCCCCAAACCAAAAGAGTTCGATGGCAAGCGGGATGCCAAAGAACTAGACAACTACATGTGGCACATGGAGCGCTACTTTGAAGCTTTGAACATGCAAGATGAGCATGTCAAGGTACGTACTGCCTCTCTTTACCTTACTAATCTTGCTGGTACTTGGTGGCGTCGTAAGCATAGTGAGATAGAGAAGGGTACTTGCACCATTGACTCATGGGAAGAGTTCAAGCGTGAACTCAAAAGGCAATTCTATCCTGAGAACGTGGCTATGCATGCGCGGAAGAGAATGAAGGAGTTGAAGCACACCTCTTCTATCCGCAACTATGTTGAAGAATTTTCCGCTCTCATGCTGCAAATCACCAACATGAGTGAAGAAGATCTCCTCTTCAACTTCATTGATGGTCTCAAGTCTTGGGTGGCTCAAGAGCTCAAGCGCCGTGGGGTCAATGACATCTCCACCGCCCTGACAGTGGCGGAAACCTTGGAAGAGTTTGAGTATCACAAGAGTGACAACTCTTCAAAGCCCAAGTTTTCAAAGGATGATCACGGTAAGGGTGGGGGAGAAAATGGGTCTAGGTCCCCACAATACAAAGAGCGAGGAGACAAGCCTTCAACATCAAAAGAGGGCAAGAAGGATCACTCCAAAAACAAAAAGCCAAAGGATACTTGTTTCCTTTGTGACGAGCCACATTGGGCTAGAGATTGTCCTAAGAGGAAGGCCCTCAATGCCATGTTGGAAGAGAAGGAAGTCTAAGAGAAGTCGCACCTGGGGTGTCTACAACTTCTCAACTCCCTCAAGGCAAGCACAAAGCCAACCACTAAGGATGGGTCTTTGATGTTTGTAGAGGTACGCGTCAATGGGAAGGACAGTCATGCCATGGTTGACTCAGGAGCTTCTCACAACTTCATCAAGAAGGAAGAGGCCGCACGGCTAGGGATTCCTCTCAAGAAAGGTTAAGGATGGTTGAAGACCGTGAACTCTGAGGCCAGACCACTTGATGGCGTAGCTCATGGGGTGGAGCTACAACTTGGCACTTGGAAAGGTATGGTGGACTTCTCTATCGCTCCCATGGATGATTTCAATATTGTGTTGGGGATGGAGTTCTTGAGACAGTTCAATGTAGTGTCTCTTCCCCACTTCAACTCGGTGTGCATCTTGGAAGGTGGTCCATGTATGATACCCACCATGTCTAAGCCAAACACCACCCAACTTCTATCCGCCATGCAATTCAAGAAAGGTCGGAAGAAGGGTGAGGTGTCTCATTTGGCTTCTATGGAGGAAAATAAAATGAAGATTTCCTCGCCTCCACCTATGGAGATCCAGAAGGTCCTCAAGGACTATGGGGATGTCACGCCCCAAGAGTTGCCCAAGCGACTACCACCTAGGAGAGAGGTGGATCATCAGATCGAGTTGGAATCGGGCGCCAAACCACCCGTCAAGGCACCTTATCGCATGTCACCTCCAGAGCTTGAAGAAGTAAGGAGGCAACGTAAGGAGCTACTTGATGCCGGATTCATCCAACCCTCCAGGGCACCATTGGGCATAACTACCACTTTTGACAAAGAAGTAGAAGAAGTCTTGGCGGAACGTGTCACCAGGCGAAAGAGACATAAGCCATGCCAAGAATACTTGATCAAGTGGAAGGGATTGCCCGAAAGTGAGACAACTTGGGAACCAAAGGAGTCATTGTGGCAGTTTGAAGATCACATCCAAAGGTTCCAAGAAGACACCGCGTCGAGGACGTCGCGAAGCTAGGTGGGGGAGAATGTCACCACCTAGATTTTTCTAGAGAATTCCACAACCTTCTAGAGCCTCCTAGTCCTTTGGAGGTTATTCTTGAATGTTGTAGAATTGTGTGGAGTGTTCTAGAAAGGGCCTTATAGACAATTCTAGAGTAGTGTTCTAGAAAGGGCCTTATAGTCAATTGTAGAGTAGAAATCTAGAAACTTCCTTACCCTTGGATTGGTGACAAGTGTCACAATCCTAACCATTCTTTGTACCAAGAGGTCTCTATAAATAGAGACCTCCTCACTTGTGTAAATCACCAAGCAATAGAGTTAACAAGTTCTCTAGAGCTCCTCTCTCTTCTTTCTCTCTCTAGAGTTGTTTTCTCTTGTCTTGAGTCGCTTAGAAGGCTTACTTAGGAGCTTTGCGAGTGCAAAACCTCCTAAGGCCGCACGGGACGTGTGAAGAAATTCTAAGTCCGTGACATTATTCTGAAGATCAGAATTAATTAATTAAATTGCTTATCCATATATAGGGTAATATCTCTTTTTATTTGTCCTTTTAAAAAAATTAGAAAAACGAAATAAAAACAATAAGAAATGATATTTACAGTCGTGGTTGTGTAAGTGCTGCCTAATCTCTTTGAAAAAAATGAATTAATACGAGATCCATATGAAAAAAAAAAAATTAATTTTTTAATCGTGGAATCTACTCTTTTTCAAAATAATTATGCAGTATTTACACATTTTACAATTATATGTAATATTATTCAAATCTCACGACTCTCTTTATTTTATTGGCTCCTCCCTCACTCTTTCTGCATCCCACCTAAATCAACTTTCGTCACTTTACACTTTACGTCCGTGCGTGACTCTTTCCATGTATGTACAACACCACAAGTTTGGGTGGTGTTGGTACGTACTACTTTTCCGAGTCAAGTTTGGGTTTTGCCTGCTGGTACGTACTACTTTTCCAAGTCAATACTATTGCAGGTGATCTTTTTTTTCTTTTCCAATCAAGATTCGATTAAAACTAAATAGGATTAATATAAGAAAATCTTTTTCCCAATATATATATATATATATATATATATATATATATTAGGGACAAGATTTTCTCCGTTAAAAAAAACAAAAAATAAAAAAAATAAAACTCGTTCAAATATTTTCGAATATAAATAGTAAATTTCATTTCAAAAAACTTTTTGGGACAGGCTTATAAGTACAAATTGGGGACGAAAAACATTTTCAGACGAAAATCTTTAAATGTTTTTTTTGTTTGTTTTTAAATTATTTTTTATATATGTATTTAAAAAAAAAAACTTTTTTGGTACAAATGATGGGTACACTTTTTATATTTTTTCCTTTTTTTTAATATATCATATGTTTAATAATTTTCTCCATCGTGAGGAAAACTGCATGCTTTTGCGCCGTGCAATATTAGTCATGAGTGGGAGGGTAGAATTGGTAGCTTCTCTAATTATAAACACGTATAAGCTGGATGAAATATTAGACCAATTCAGCTACCAGACTTTTCCTAGTGAATGGAAGACGACGTACGCCATTAATTGGTATCTTCGACATATGAAAAGAATACAATATTCTTACGGATTGTGATGAGTTGTTATTATTATCTAATGGCTGTAATTAATTAAACTGATGAAATTAATTAAGAATTTTTCAGTAGTACTATTGGAGGATTTTTTTGTTTCCCTTCTTTTCTAATCAAGCTTGTATTAAAACTAAATAGGATTACTACAAGTTTACTAAATTAAGGAATAAATATTGTATGAGTTAAGCATTGAATATTAATTAATGTATAACTTTGGTGTCAACATAATATATAATTGGTGACATGAATTTAGGATTAATTACTCAATGAATTAATGGTGGTAGGGTCGAAAGTTGGTGAATGGTTCATATAAAAATATAAATGCAATATCCCAATAGAGTAATATAATTAAATATATAATTGTGCTAAGGGCGGTGCTACACACACCGCTGGGAGCTCCCGCTGGAGCTCCCGCTTTTGATATAAAATTTTTTTATTTTTATGTATTTATTTATATGTATTTTTTTAATATATTTAAATATTTTTAAAAAAATAAAAAAATTAAAATATTATTAAAAAATATTTACTTAATCATTAAGTAAAAAATAATAATAAAAATAAAAATAAAAAAAAACACAACGGTAAAAACAAACGGTAAAAACCATTGGGAAGCCTAGCATTTTCCTTGTGCTAATTCATCATGCATATATATATGGTTGTTTGGTATAAAATAATATATGATTTTTTCTTTCAAACTTCGTTACCCATATATCTTTATTCCTCCAGTTAGCTTTTATTTGTACCAATAATCTTATTATTATTACTATCATCATGATCGTGATGATCATCAAATTGGCTTGAGATTCTTCTCTCGTTTCTCTCTGGTAAACGAGGTGAAGTCCTAAGAAAAAGTTGGTGCTGAGCGCAGGGTGGCAGTTATTTTCCTTTCTGTCATTCGAGTGAGGCAACATGGAGGATATCCAAGAGAGATGGAGTAGATTAAGCTTGACAGATAGTGAGGCATGTGTTCTGGAATTGGAAGATGAGGGTGTGAATGAGATGAAGGAGAGGTGTGAGAGAAGTCTGGTGGGGAAGGTGTTTACAGACCGAATGGTGAGTAAGGAAATACTATCTTCTACAATGGCTAAGGTGTGGAGAATAAGTAAACAGGCTGTGTTTCATGAGTGTGGATCAAATGTTTTTACCGTGACATTTGCAACACATGCAGATAAGGAGAATGTGCTATCTGGAAAACCATGGTTGTTTGATAATGGTTTATTTGCACTTAAACTGTTTGATGGGGTGAAACAACCAAGTATGATCACGTTTAACTCTAAGGAATTTTGGGTGCAGCTTCACAATTTACCTTTTGTATTCATGAACAGAATGTATGGGGAGAAGATAGGGGGAACTATAGGGAGAGTTCTGGAGGTGGATCTCCCAAGTGATGGGATTGGGTGGGGCAGTTTTCTACGAATTAAGGTGGAGCTGAAATTACACCAAGCTCTGGACAGAGGAAGGATGATCAGCGTGCAGGGTGATAAAGTATGGATCCCCATCAAATATGAAAAATTACCAAAGGTTTGTTTTATGTGTGGTTATTTAGTCCATGATGTTGGGGGGTGCAAATCAAAAAGTGAGAATGTGTCTCAGCATGCAGAAAAGGTTCAACAGTTTGGTCCATGGCTCCGTGCTGCTCCTATGTTTATTAAAAGGAACTACTCTAATGGGAGGTTCAGCAATGGAGATGGCAAGAGGTGGAAGAAGGGTACAGTGGAGGGGGGGGGGATCTGATACTGATTCAGCAAACCAGAAAGGAGAAATTCCAGGATCCAACTCGAATTCAAATTCTAATTCAAATTTGAATTTAAATGAAGATGAGAGCGTGGAGTTTGTTGCTTGTACAAATCTACACGGTTTGGATAAGGATGCTGTTAGAATTGAAAAAGATATGGTTTCAATAGAAAAAGAAGGAATGCAAGATTTGTATGAGGAGAATTCGATAAGGGTAGAGGAGTCAGTTATGAAAGTAGTCAAACAGAATCCAGTTGTTGATGCAAATTCTGATGTTGGGCTGGGCCTCGATGTGGATTTGGGTCTGGATGTCAACACTACTATGGGGGCCCAATTTTCAAAAGAATTTTCTGGGGAGAGCCCGGAAAAGACATATGTGGTTAGTAGTGAAGGTCAGGCTGAGTTGTGTGCTAAGGGGAAAGGCCAGGTTTCTGGCAGGAGGTCTATGAATACTAGAGGGGGGTGGAAAAAACGTGCTAGGGCGAAAGAGGTGCATTGTGATAAAAAAAGTATTACCAATTATGAAGAAAAGGGGGTTAGGTGATGAGTAGGATGGTGGGGAAAGAGAAGCCTGCAGTAAAAAATTAAAAAGTACTAAGGAGGGAGTTCTTGTTGTTTCTAATATGAATTTGGCGGTGGCTGCTGAGCAGCACCGCCAAGATCATTGAAAACCATGAGCTGGAACTGTCGGGGGCTTGGTAACCCCCGTGCAGTTCATGACCTTCACAAACTAGTGAAGGAAAAGGGACCAAACTTGGTTTTTTTGATGGAAACCAAGCTACATGCACATCGTTGGGACTATCTTAAGAGGAAACTGAAATATGAGAGATGTTTTGTTGTGAATCCAGTAGGAAGAAGTGGAGGTTTGGTTTTACTTTGGAAGCTTGAAACTGAGGAGACCATTCAGTCTTATTCTAGATTTCATATAAATGCAAGTATTAAGGATGACCAGGATGATAAGGAGTGGCAGCTAACTGGCTTTTATGGCCATCCAGAAGTTAGTAAGAGGCAAGGGTCATGGGATATTTTATTGTCCTTAAAACCTTCTAATTATATGCCTTGGTTTGTTTGTGGGGATTTTAATGAAATATTAGCTCAAGATGAGAAGAGAGGAGGCAATGTGCGAAGTGAATCTCAGATGAACAAGTTCAGAGCTGTGGTAGAAAGTGGAGAATTATTTGATTTGGGATGGTCGGATTCCAAATTCACTTGGTGTAATAAACATAAAGATGACACTTTTACTGTAGAAAGACTTGACAGAGGACTAGCAAATAAAGAATGGCTGGATTGTTTTAAATCTGTAAGAGTTGAAACTTTGGTGGCTAGAAGCTCGGATCACAGACCTTTGTGCTTTTATTTTGGGAAGCAACCTGAATATATAAGAGGTTGCTAACAATTTTTTAAGTATGAAGTGTCATGGGGAAAAGATGAAGGGTGCAGAGAAATAATAAGTAAGGTATGGATGAAGGAGTGTTCAACCAGCAATCCTGTGCGAGAAGTACAAAACAACCTCAAGTCTAGTAGAGGCTGCTTGTCAAGATGGAAGAAAGAGCACGGTTCAGACTTGGAGAAGGAATTAAATATAAAGTCTGCTCTCCTTAAAAAATTGCAGGATGCTGAAAATCAATTTAATGAAGAGGAGATTGGTAGGCTACAAAATGAAGTGGGGGTCCTTCTTCAGAAAGAAGATCTCAAATGGAGGCAAAGGGCAAATAATCATTGGTATCAAGGAGGGGACAGAAATACAAGGTTTTTCCATGCATGTGCAACTCAAAGAAAGAAAAAGAACTTTATTAAACATATTAAGGATGCAGATGGAATTGTGAGAAGGGCCGAGTCTGAGATTGCTGATGCATTCAAGGATCACTTTAAGAAGATTTTTTCAACTATGAATCCAAAGGAAGAAGATATTGAAACCTGTTTGCAGAGTGTGGACAGTAAAGTGACAAGAACAATGAATGAAGATCTTGTGGCTCCTTTTGTGCAAGAGGAGGTACTAGAGGCACTCCAACAGATGGGACCCTTCAAATCTCCTGGACCAGACGGATTTGGAGCTGATTTTTATCAACATCATTGGGCTGTTGTGGGCCCTAAAGTATGCAGTGCAGTGATAAATGTGCTAAATGAGGGAGGTATGCCAAGTGAGTTAAACCTTACCAATTTAGTGTTAATTCCAAAAGTAGAGGCTCTTATTTCTGTAAATGAGTTCAGACCTATTTCTTTATGCAATGTTTTGTATAAGATTATTGCAAAAGTTCTAGCAAATAGGCTTAAGCATGTATTACCAAACATTATTTCTAGTCTGCAGAGTGCATAGTTATTAATAATGACTAGAACAATTTTTTTGATAGATTTACATTACGTCTAACCTTTGATTATTATTGAGATTAATTTCAAAAAATGTTCGATGTCATTTCTTCTCATTATTGTATTAAGATTATCTTCACGAGATCTTGGTCTACTGGTTGTTTTTGTCTTAGGTACACACTACATTCATCAAGTTGGTTTTGTGACCAATCCGCCAAAGGGGAAGATTGTATATGCAAAACATTCATCAAGGTGGTTTTGTCACTAATCCGCCAAAGGGGGAGATTGTTAAGGCGAAAATTGACTAGGATTAGATGACTAAATGATAAGGTTTATCTTATCATTATTTGACTAAATGATAAGATTTATCTTATCATTATATTTGAATTTGTGGATGAATGTAAAATAATTATTTATTTATCTCTAAACAATGTTGAGTCTATCTAGAAGTTTTAGGAGCTGTTTAGATAAGTCCCTGAAGTCAAAATCGAGTTCTGATAGTTTTGCACTTATCGAGAAGAAATCTGAACAGAGTTTAGTCTATAACAGAAGAAGTTATCACGAAATGTTAGCAGTCCGTCGGTACGCGTTTTCGCGTCTGTTGCTAACCGTCAGCAGAGTCCTACTGCGACTGAAACTCTTTCCAGACTTTCTATTTAAAGGGATTCGGTTTTGTATCTTCTTAGAGATCAGAGAGCCACGAATTTCAGAGTGGTTATTCAGAGCATATGTGTGAGAAAATTCATTTGAGAATTTTCATGGAGTTTTTCATCTCTCTTTAAGTGTGATCGTGCTCCGGTGTTGGAGGATCGTGTGATTGGAATTCAGCCCCTAGAGTTCTAGGAGGAAAGGCAACATTTGAAGATCGCCAGAGGTTCTGGCTGCTACTACGGTAGAAGACAAACGGGTCGTTTGTCTTGGCAAGTAAGATAGTCGAATTGCAAAGGTTTTGTAATTGATGATTGCTTGTAATTGTTCTTCAAATAATAAGATTGACTTTCCTGGGTTTGGCTGCCCCGTAGGGTTTTACCTTTAAAGAGTTCTTTAAAGGGTTTCCCTTCGTAACCAATCGTTGTGTCTTACAAATGTGTTTATTCTCTTTGAGTATTTTGATTAATTTATTAATTTTAGATATTGAGATCTAATCAATTTGTTCAAGGAAATTGGTAGACAATTTCGTGGTTTTACAGGGGTACGTTGGGCTTTTCACTTCTCAAAACGCAGTAGCTTTTTGAAACCTTTCCTTACTTTTTCAGACGCTATTCTAATACAATTCCCTGACAAAAAGCAGCAGCACGCTGAACCAAAAAGAAAGCAAACACATGCAAACGCAACAGCTTTCTGACATACATGCTGAACACGCAACATGCAGTAGCCTTGGAGACGATTCTTTTCTTGACTTCTAGACCTGATGCCACTATTCTTTTATTGGTTCACGTAAGTAGTCCTTCATTCACACACGCGATCTTCTCTTACTTTTGGACAGACACTCGCGATTAGGAGATTTAGGGGGAGTTTGGGGAAGAGATGAGAATTTTGAATTGAGATGAAAGTTTAAAATATTATTTTTAAGTATTATTATTGTTTTGAGATTTGAAAAAGTTGTATTGGGATTTGAAAAAGTGAAATTGTATATTATATTTTGTGTGGGAATTTGGGATAGTTGTAATGATGAGATGAGAATTTTGAGTTGAGATGAGAATTTTGGGATGAAACATGTTTACCAAACCTGCCCTAGTCTTGGTCTTCTCTTACTTTTGGACGGACACACGCGGTTAGGATATTCTTTTATTGGTTCACATAAGATGCAGTAGTCCTCCATTCACACACGCGGTCTTCTCTTACTTTTGAACGGACATGCGATTAGGAGATTTACACTCGGTCTTCTCTTACTTTTGGACGGACACACGCGGTTAAGATATTTAGTCTCGGCCTTCTCTTACTTTTGGACGGACACACGCGGTTAGGAGATTTAGTCTCGGCCTTCTCTTACTTTTGGACGGACACACGCGGTTAGGAGATTTAGGTTGTGTTTAAATGTTAAGTTAAATTAAATTGAGTTGAGTTGAGTTGAGTTAAATAAAATATTATTAAAATATTAATTTTAAATATTATGAATATATTAAAATTTGAAAAAGTTAAATTTTTTATTATATTTTATATAGAAATTTGGAAAAGTATATAGAGATTTGAAAAAGTTATAATAATGAGATGAAGTGAGTTGATGAGGGTTTGGTAACCAAACAAAATCGTAATAAATAAAATATTATTATAATATAATTTTTTAATATTAACTTTATATTAAGATTTGAAAAAATTGAATTGTTTATTATATTTTATATATAAATTAAAAAAAATTATAATAATTAGATGAGATGAAATGAGATTGTTTAGTTTTTAATAACCAATCCAAGCTAATTTATTTTCTTTCCTTGTTTTGGATGCACAAAATGGTTAGAAAAGAGGGAGGTTAGGAGAAGGAGTTGTAGAGGATTCTTATTTTTATTTTGTTCAGTCGAGTAGAGTTAGTGCAGAGAATGAGTTTTGCTAAGTTTTTATGTAGGTGTTTCTCTTTTTTTAGAGAACTCAGGTGGGAGAGAGGGAGATAGCAGTGCAGTTGTGGAGCCCTTGACCCAACTGTTGTTGCCCCTCCTTCCTCCTCCGCCTGTAGTTTTTTTTCCAGTTTATTTTGTGCGAAAGAGATAGTAGCATAATTGTAGAGCCGCTGGCCCAACTGTTACTGCCCATCTTTCCTCCGCCTGTTACCTTTTTCTTCAATTTATTTTGTGAGAGAGAGATGATAGCATAATTGTAGAGCCCTTGGCCCAACTTTTGCTGCCAATCATTCCTCCGCCTGTAGCCTTTTTCTTCAATTTATTTTGTGTAAGAGAGAGATGACAGCATAGTTGTAGAGCCATTGGCCCAACTGTTGTGGCCCATCCTTCTTCCTCTTGCTGTAGCTTTTTTCTCTTGTTTATTTTAATTCCAATTTGTTTAATTTGATATCATTTATTTTTCATGCACTTTTAAGCTTTCATTTAAATTCCTGCATGTTTAGTTTGATCTTATTTACTTTTCTTGCATTTAAATTTCTGCTTATTTAATTTGATGTTATTTACTTTTCTTTGCTACACTAAAAAATCAAACAATATGAATCTGGTTCACGACCAGTACATTTTTCCTTTCCGTTACACTTTTTCATTCATTGTATATATCACTATTTTTATTTATGAATATTTTCTTAAGCACACTTTTATTAAGGAGATAATTTAGAAATTTTATTTTTAATTATTACGCGACATCCTCCTAAATTTAGAAGAGCCTTTGTAATATTCATTTTTAAGTGAGTCTCCTGCATGTGCTCTTTCCTTTTTCCTATTTTCGTTGTTTCATTTTTTCTCTCTTTCTCCACAAGGAAGTATTTATTTTGTATATTTGAAATAGTACTAGAAGTTTTATATATAATTTATACGCTAGATTATTAATACTGATACATTATCTTAGGAACTATTACAGAATGTAGAATGTAAATTTCTGGCTTATATTAGACCGTTGTTATTGTATACACCTCACATTTTTTTTATTGATCTTAGTGGCTGAAGTTCGATATGAGTACTATGTGTCCCTTTTCTTTTATATATAATTAAAGGAGCAATGCTACATACAGTCGTGAAATGTGCAAACGCCGTGCAATCGCTTTGAAAAAGAGTGGAGTCCACGATTAAAAAGTTAGTTTTTTTTTTCATGTGGGTCTCATATTAATTCACTTTTTTCAAAGCGACTGCACGCCGCTTGCACAACCACGACTGCAAATATCATTTCTCTAATTAAAGACATCTTTCAGTTTTTATAATTTGATAATAAAACATTCGGGGCTAGTTTGGTTAACAAAAACTAAATTATCTCATCTAATCTCATATAATTATTATAATTTTTTCAAATTATAACTCATAATATAATAAACAATTCAACTTTTTCAAATTCTAAAACAAAACTAATATTAAAAAATTTATATTATAATAATATTTTATTCAATTTTCAACAAAATATCTTATCTCATATATCCTACATAACCCAACGAGTAAATGTATTGGTTTCACATTTATTGCTTAATTAATTGGTTCCACCTTCTTGTTGCTTGCTGCATGCATGAGATACTTACTTTATAGTCCACAATTATTTGGGGAATCTTTTACTTATCCAAAGTTAAAATCTTTGCTTTCGTCCTTCCTGTTTTTCTTTGAATTGGCTTTCTCATTTGAGATATGTTATTTATTATCTCACTCTATATATTTTATATATTTTAAAATTAATTCTTATTATTATTAATTTTTTTTTTTATTTTATTCTTATTAAACTAATTGAATTATTCTACTTACCATCTATACACCATATACTTGTATATAATCGAAATCATCACTTCATTAATTAGTACTTTCAGTTAATTAGAAACATAATATATATTCATTAAAACATACCCCTATTACAAAGGTTTTGCATGAATACCATGCTTAGAAGCAAGAAAAACACTATATGCAACCGAGAGGTGGAACTGCGAGGGAACCATTGCTCCCGTGAAAAATGAAACGGGGTGTTTTGGCCCCCTTTTTTCTTCCCACCATGGAAAATGCAATATTTTAATGCTATAGATTGGATGAATATTACCTCAGGGCCGTGGATGGTATGAGCCTATGTCTATGGCCATTTGCCCTCCACGTACCAAGGCCCATACACTAAAAGGAAGCAAGAGGTGACACATGCGCATGAGAATTAAAGGCAAAAAGAAGGCCCGTGTGGAGACACCCAGCACTCCTACAGTAGCAAAGCTGATCAATATAAATTCCCTCTGCCAAAAGGTGAAGGGAATTGGCAGGGGTAGCTGGAGGGACTATTTGGACCAAAAGGCTCGAGACACCGAAAGAGATCCATTATATTACAAAAGCCTAGAGGGCAGACCCAGTGGCCGCAATGAGATAAGTAAGAAGAGTTTAAGAGAAGATGTACCTCTTGCCATTTTTTACGGAAGGATAACGACACCGGTAAGTGACATGATTGTTCAAAATATCAAGTAATGATCCACACCGATAAATCCTATATAAGATAAGTATTGCAAGCAAGTCTATATCTACTAGGTAATCTTTCATAATTGAAAGGGATAATTTGACTGTTGTTTCCTTTCATTAACTTAAGTATCAGAGTGTTTTCAAATGAAACCCCACCAGTCTCCTTGACGATTTTTGGTGAACGGTTGCAAATTGGTCTGTGAGACACGTCTTTAACAACCTCAGAGGTAGCTTTTCTCATAGATTTGACGTTGTTTTGCTGTGGAAATTGGAGGGAGATCTAGGACTTGGAGAGCGATGGGAGGAGCTTCGGACGGATATCGAGGATGTGAGGTGCGATTTGGTTATTGGGATTCTGGTTTGGTGAAGAAATGGGTTGACAAAGAACCGGTTCAGAATAGAAGTTCTGGTTCGAAATAGGGTCTTAAAAGCCATGTCACCCGATTTACCGGGGGTTTCTCACCCCTAGTTGCCTATAGCTGAATTCAACTTTTTTTTTTATTATGAAATAAAATTAATATTACAATATTATATTTTAAAAATATCTCAACTTTATAATATTTTTTATTTAATTTTTTATCTCCCATTTTTGAAAATCTAATAAATACTTAACTTAAATCATCTTATTAATATTTACAAATTATCTTTTTATTATTCACAAAATTCCGATATCATCTTATCCCCAAGCATCCCAAGTCTAACAAATTGCACGATAAAAGCCTAATGTCCTCGCGAAGAAGGAATGAATGGAATAGGTTGAGCATGATTAGATATTGTTGAAAAAAAGTTCGTTGTTACCACTGTATTAGAAACAATAATTAATATCACATTTGTGGATCAGAGACTTTTGGCAGTTTAAACATTCACCAGTTTTCAACTACATATTGATCATTAGAAGAAAGGCCATCAATATTGTTAGGTACTAAAAGGGACTGAAATGTAATCGTCAAATTAAACTTCTGTCTACGATGTACGTACGGTCTGTCTAATTAATTAACTTACAATAGATTTTTTTTTTTTTTCAATCTTCTAAAACTAAATTGACCAATTGAGCTAATTATAGGTTAGGTTGAGGTTACATGCATTAATTGGCCTCGGGACAAAATATGGGTGATTATTTTGATAGCTAGTTAAACAACAGAAATTAGAGATTGAGATTGAGAAAATGCAAACAGAAAGAAAACTCAGAAACTAGGTTTCATTACAAAAATAAATTGAATATGTCTCATTCTGAAGCATGCAAGCTTAGGACTGTTCATCCGAATTCCAACCCGGAAACCCGGGTGAACCCAAACCGTAACCCGGGTCTGCAACCCGGGCCGAAACCCGGCCCTGGTTATCCCGGGTCAGATCTGGGCCGAAACCCGGATGACCCCGGGTTTTGTAAAACCCGGATTCCGGGTTCCGGTTGAACCCGGTTTTTTTTTTCTTCTTCTTAAGGCTTTAAAAGCATAATTTTTTTTTTAATAAAAACTTATATTATATTACAAATTTTTTTAAGAAAAATCCATGTTCAAAATCATAATTCTCTATGTAAAAGCCTATATTTACTACAGAAATTTTTAAAAAAAGTGTTGAAAATCATACCTTTTTTTAAAAAAAAAACCTATGTTTTGTGAAAATTTTTCTAAGAGATATTATTAAAAAGCATAGCATTGTCCAAAATAATAAAATATATAAAAATGAAAAACTTAAATGCATGCAATCCACTACATATTAAATTACATTACAAAATATAAAATTCCACTAAATATTACATGAAACCATATGGTGAAAATTAGATCTGTAAGCAAAAAGAAGCCTCTAGGACAGCTGACAGGTTTCATTACAACAACATGGGAAAAATGAATAAATTTAAATAGGACAACTTCTTGGATGAAACTTCCACCAATAAACAGATTTCTTGGAGGACCCTGCATTCAAAAGGCATTAAATTGATGAGCCAGGCCAGATCTAATACAAAATCATAACAGATCTAACACAAAATCATCACAGATCTCTAACCCACCAAATCCAAAATTAATCCTAAGATTCCAAATCCACCCAAACAAACTCTAAAACCCATCACAATCAAATACTCCTCAAAATGTAAAAACTTTGTTTCTACATTGATGGTGCCATATAAACATCCACTAAAAAATAAATGTGGTCTTTTTTTTTTTTTTTATGAGTGTAAGGGAAAAAACCATTATACATAAACTCTAAATCTTTCATCCAAAAATCAAGAAAAATATAGTTGAGTTACGAACCAAAAAGAAGTATTTAGGTGAATGCAGCACCTGATGATGGATCACCCTTGGAGGATTCTATCTGTTGTCCACTAGATCCATCAACACTCAAGACCTCTATGATTACATGAGAAAAACATCATTANGTAGACAAATCGTAACGTACATGAGTGAGTATTAGCTGGTAAAACATACTTACCAATGGCAATCTGAATAATTAGTACGAATTCCGCAGCACAGCCTTCACCATCTTTTCTTCCGTCCCCATGGTACCACTTGGGGCAACGACATGTATAGTTGCCTTCTGTGTTCAAACAGCCATTCGCTTTGCTGCAGTTATGTTTAATAGTTGGATGATTACATTCGTCAATGTCTGCGCGCGAGTCAAGTGATCATGATCAAGCTATGACATCGTATATCGAAACGATTGAATGGGAAAATACTTTGCTAGTGAAATCAATCAAAGTTCCTTGCTTTAAGTTTATCGTTCAGGATCGAAGGTAGCTTTATATATATATATATACATATATAAATCATGTATGTAAAATACCTTTGCAACCGCCAGAGATGTATGGGTTCCCTTGGTAACCCGGCCTGCACTTGCACTGGTACCCCAACCTGGTTTTTGGATCATGGCATTCACTATTCTTATCCTTACATGCGAAATGATCCGGTTTTATACGAGCTTTGTCGCATGTTTCATTCCCAATTGCCCAATCAAGCACTATTGGAAGCCTTTCGCGTGGCCGTTTCTGAAGGTAATCCGTGGAGAAGCTGAAGTTTCCTTTTTGGACAACAAAAGCATAGCTGCAAGGATTGAAGTTCCAAACGTTTGTGTGATTTTGGAAGCTTGAAAGACCCACACTATAATTTGCTAAGCCATCTGGAAACTCTATGTTGCAACACCCAACTCAGCCAACGCCAGAGCAAGACCCTCTGATCGCATCGCTACGGTTATTACATCGAGATATGCACCCTGTCGAGTAGGCTGTTCCGTTTTTTTTTATACCACTGATAATGCCCATAGTGTCACAGCCAAGAACAGTGAACTGATTTTTTGTTGTAGAAATGGTGAACTGGAGGCCTGCGTTGAACCGGGTTGTAAAATTGATTTCGAGGGAACCGTTCCGACGGTAACAGAGTTGGGCTACAAGTGCCATGACATGCATTTCATGAGCCTCAATGGATATGTTTGTGACCTGGACATTGATCCCTATAATTGGAGTATCAGAGTTATTACAGCTGATATTGAAGTTCTTGCCCAAGTAGCAATCTTTACTAGTATTCAAGCCAAATGGATATGGAATTTCTACACCCCCACACATGTTGCCGCAGACAGGCTTGGCTTGAGCTGCCGCCGCTGCCACTATCGCAATTAGCAGTATCACTCCAATGAAAGAGATTAACTGCAAAAGCTTCGAGAGTACTCCCATGGCCAGAACCTATATATAGCCTTTTTCAAAAAGATAAATGTTATTTATATTGAGTTCTCAGGTGCTTAATTGGAGCCTCCTCCTAGAAATTAACAAGTCTTTGCTTAATATATAGGCATATGCATGGGATGAATGCCAGTTCAGCACCCCACACTTTCCCCTGTATGAAGAAACAGTCATTGCTTTAATAGGCCGCTTATGGGATGAGTTCAGCATCTCACACCTTCCCACGTACAACACCACAAATTTGGGTTTTGGTACGTGCTGCTTTTCCAATTAGTCAATATGAAGACCAAAAATTTTTTTTTTCCCTTTATAGTCTAGATTCGATTAAAACTAAATAGGATCAATACAAGAAAAACTTTTTCCCAAAAAATAAAAAAGACTATTAGGGACAAGCTAGATTTTTCCGTTAAAAAAAAAAAAAAAATCCTTTCAAATAGAAATAACAAATTTTCTCTCAAAAAACTTTTTGGGACAGGATTATGGGAACAAATTGGGGACGAAAAACCTTTTGAGAGGAAAATCTCTAAATGTATTTTTTCTTTATTTTTTAAAGCATTTTTTTATGTATTTTGAAAAAAATAAAAAAATTTAGACTATTTAAAAGTAAATAAACACAAATCCAAAACCCAAAAGCCTCACGAGGAAAGTTGCTTCTGCGTTCAATATTACTTTACGTGGTAGAGTTTTGTTAAATATAAGTAAAATTTGCATATTAATTTATATATTAATATTAAATTTTTATATTTATATTAAATTTTTATATTTAAAATTTAAATTAATAATTTTTTAATAAAATTTATTTTTTTAATTAATCATATTAAATTAATATACATTAATAATATAATTACAATTTCGACTAAATTTTTCTTGCAGAGAAGAGCTTCAGCCTTTTCTTTTATACTCTACAGTGACGATTCTTGTACTATTTATAGTCAACAGCAAAGAGAAAGTGCAGTATAAATTTTGGACCACACAAATATTTCTATTATTTTTAGAGTCCGACCAAAAACTTTCCAGCTGTGGTGGTGCTCAGCGATCGTGACTTGTTTCCTTGACAGGTTGTGGAGCAGAGTAGTGGTCCTGTGCTTAGTCCTGGTCTGCAGCATCTATTTCCGCACACCATACAATAAGGATGAAATATAAGATCTTATACCCAAGCATCCCAAGTCTAACAAATTGCACGATAAAAGCCTAATGTCCTCGCGAAGAAGGAATGAATGGAATAGGTTGAGCATGATTAGATATTGTTGAAAAAAAGTTCGTTGTTACCACTGTATTAGAAACAATAATTAATATCACATTTGTGGATCAGAGACTTTTGGCAGTTTAAACATTCACCAGTTTTCAACTACATATTGATCATTAGAAGAAAGGCCATCAATATTGTTAGGTACTAAAAGGGACTGAAATGTAATCGTTAAGTTAAACTTCTGTCTACGATGTACGTACGGTCTGTCTAATTAATTAACTTACAATAGATTTTTTTTTTTTTTCAATCTTCTAAAACTAAATTGACCAATTGAGCTAATTATAGGTTAGGTTGAGGTTACATGCATTAATTGGCCTCGGGACAAAATATGGGTGATTATTTTGATAGCTAGTTAAACAACAGAAATTAGAGATTGAGATTGAGAAAATGCAAACAGAAAGAAAACTCAGAAACTAGGTTTCATTACAAAAATAAATTGAATATGTCTCATTCTGAAGCATGCAAGCTGAGCTTGAATAGCTAACAAAAAAATGAAAAAAATTGTAATTAAGGCCAAATAGTAAAATACGGAATGGTATAACTATGGTTCAAATTTAGCCTAAGAATCCATAATAAAATCGTTACTAAATCTAAACATTATCATGAAATAAAATTAACTAAAAGTGAAAAAGTTAACTAAAAATGACGATTCAGAAGGAAACATTGCAGATTTTGGGATTGGCAAGGGACCCACCAGGCATAGTGTGGTGATCTTATTACTAATCTTGGTTGTGACTTTGCTATTAAAGATCTTGGACCACTCTCTTATGTTTTCGGCATTCAAGTCACAAAGACTTCTGTTGGACTACATCTTCATCAAGGAAAATATGCAGCTGATTTACTGCATTGCACAAAAATGCCTGATGCAAAACCAGCCCCTACTCCCTGCAGCTCAGGGGCAAAGCTATCAAAATTTTCAGGTGATCCATTACCTAACCCTATTGAATGTCGCACTTTAGTGGGAGCTCTTCAATACCTTACCCTCACAAGACTAGACCTATCTTATACTATGAAATAGTTGTGTCAATTCCTACATTGTCCCACCACATATCATTTTGTTGCTACCAAAAGAGTGTTTTAGTATCTCAAGAGCACTTTACACTTTGGTCTCTAGTTTAGCAAAGGATCACTCCAACTTAATGGTTTCTATGACTCTGATTAGGTAGGGTATCTTGATGATAGGAAGTCCACTTCTGGTTGCTGGATATACCTTAGACTTTATCTCATCTCTTGGTCTACTAAGAAGCAACCAGTTGTAGCTAGGATTAGCACAACAGCTGAATATAGGTCTATGGCTCTCATAATGGCTAAACTTTACTTGATAAGAATGCTATTCCAGGAACTCCACATACCACTCACAATTGCTTCCTGCCTATGGGTTGATAACATTTGGTGCTTTGGCCTTTTCCTTTTATCCATTTTTTCATGCTTACAATAAGCACATAGAGGTGGACTACCATTTAATTCGAGAAAAAGTTTTCAATAAGGATATCCAGGCCAAATATATCTCCGTTGCTGGACAACCATATGATATATTCACTAAGGGGGTCTATCTTCATGTCATCATGCTTCCATCTACTTCGTGAAAAGTTAATGGTTCGTGACCTTCCCATTACCTTCCCAAGAGTCCTACTATACCAAGATCACTTGATAATAAACATTCAAATGAGGATAAATCTGTGGAACACCAAGTTACATATTTTATCAAGAAGTTGTTGCCTTATCTTACCTTTAGCTATTTGTACTTATCTTTAGTTACATGTACTTATCTCCACTTATCTGCAAGTTGTAATTCAGTCTGTGTAATAGACTATATATATACAATCAATACAATATGACTGGTATCGTTGTTGAATCAGCATTATTTCATTTTTTGTAACTCATAGTGGGAGACTTAGAAGAAAAAAATATAAAAGAAAGATTTCTTTCACAAGTTGAGCTCTTAAATTATTGGTATGGGAATCTTTTGCTTTGTATTCATAAATTAATATAACTTGACTGCATTCATTTTTTTTTTTGGCAACTTTTATCTTTGGATAAATATCTTTTGTCTGATTAATTGCTTGAATTTTTGTTTTGTTATTTTGCTACTTTTGCAGATCTACCTGTCTTATTATTTGGGTATTTTGTTCCACCTGCATGTGTTTTCTTTCCCTATTTTCTCTCTTTTCCTGGCACGCACGGGAAATATTTGTTTTGTATATTTTAAATGGTACGTACTAAAAGTTTTACACTTCATACTCTAAATTATTAATACTATACATTATTTTGAAACCTAAAATAAAATGTATAATGTAAATATCTCATTTAATTAGTTTTGACCGTCAGCATTGTACAACACAGTTCTTAATTGATCTTAAGTATTGAAATTCGATATGAGTACTATATGTCCGTTTTTCTTAATTAAGGGCTATTTTTGTCAGTTTTAATAATTTGATTCATAAAAGGATAAAACATTCAATTGGAGTATAAATGTATTGGTTTAATTCACTTAATTGCTTAAATTGGTCTACCTTCTTGGTGGTTGCTGCGTGCATACTATATTTACTTTATAGAAAAATATTTTAAATTTTTAATCATAAATAAATTTTATAAAAATAAATTAAAAACTTAATATAATTTTATTTAATACGTTAAATTATAAAATAATTATTTTTAATATAAAATAATTTTATTTTATAACAAAAAATCATGTCTACTTATAAATTTACTTCTAACTTTAACAATACACTACTAATTTATATACCACAATCATGATGGAATTGGAAAATCTTTTGCTTATCCAAAATTAAAAACAATCCTTTCCTGCGTACTTCCTCATCATTTGCATTTTATTCCACCTCATCATATGTTTCTTTTTCCATTTTCACATCGAAAAATATTTGTTTTGTATATTTTAAATATATAGTACTCTAAATTATTAATACTAATGCATTGTATTTGAAACTATTAACAAACGTGTCTCGTAATTAAATACACATTTATAGGCGTTTGCATCAACATTGATAAAGTAGATAGGATTTAGTGGTGTTTCTATTACCCGTGTCATGTATAGATATGTTAGCAAAAATAATCATTTACCGGCGTTTAGTTTTTTCGCCAATAATTACTGGTGAATATGCCCTAAATTTTCTTGATTGCAATATTATTTAAGGCAATGCCTTTAGGAAGGGGCCGGGAGAGAGCACAACATGAACTCACAGCGAGGGGGAGAGAGTTGGGGAGTGGGATGGAGGATCTCTGACGACTCCCCAAAAAAAGATTCTCCAATCACTGTTGACGTGCACTCATGTGCATTGGAAAGCATTTAACATCTCCAACTATGGTATGTGACCCTCCATTACGTTATGATTTGTGGAGGCAGAAGCTCAACTTCTCTTATAAATAGTAGATGATTGCTGAAACAAAAATGTCCAGCAAGAGGAGTACTTAGTGTGAGTTTGTGGTGCCATTTGAGAGATAGAGAGTTGTTTCGAGAGAGTGTTTGTAATATTGTACAAACACATTGAATATCAAGTTTCCGCTTCAGTGGATATAGGCAAATTGCTAAACCACTTAAATACAGTCTCTATCTATTTTGTGTTTGTTTTCTGGGCGGCCTTGAGTACAACAATTGGTATCAGAGCTTTGGTTCATACTACCCAAAAAATTTCAGTTGATTGAAATCACCTTTTGATCACACCACAACGTTCCTCTCGTAAAAACGGATCTGTTGCCGAAAACAGCATCGAAAGCGAACACCGGAGGAGCTTGTATGCGCCTCTTGAAGTCGGGGAGTGTGGCCTTCACGCGCCTTAGTCGCAGCCAAAGGAAGAAGACGACTGAAACCCACACGCCCACGTGCACTGGAGGTTGAAGACGCGNACGGGTATCGGCCCGGATATATTCCGGGCCGAAACCCGTAACCGGAAATCCGGTTATCTGGTTTCTGGGCCGGGCTGGATTTTATCCGGCCCGTATGAACAGTCCTATGCAAGCTGAGCTTGAATAGCTAACAAAAAAATGAAAAAATTGTAATTAAGGCCAAATAGTAAAATACGGAATGGGATAACTATGGTTCAAATTTAGCCTAAGAATCCATAATAAAATCGTTACTAAATCTAAACATTATCATGAAATAAAATTAACTAAAAGTGAAAAAGTTAACTAAAAATGACGATTCAGAAGGAAACATTGCAGATTTTGGGATTGGCAAGGGACCCACCAGGCATAGTGTGGTGATCTTATTACTAATCTTGGTTGTGACTTTGCTATTAAAGATCTTGGACCACTCTCTTATGTTTTCGGCATTCAAGTCACAAAGACTTCTGTTGGACTACATCTTCATCAAGGAAAATATGCAGCTGATTTACTGCATTGCACAAAAATGCCTGATGCAAAACCAGCCCCTACTCCCTGCAGCTCAGGGGCAAAGCTATCAAAATTTTCAGGTGATCCATTACCTAACCCTATTGAATGTCGCACTTTAGTGGGAGCTCTTCAATACCTTACCCTCACAAGACTAGACCTATCTTATACTATGAAATAGTTGTGTCAATTCCTACATTGTCCCACCACATATCATTTTGTTGCTACCAAAAGAGTGTTTTAGTATCTCAAGAGCACTTTACACTTTGGTCTCTAGTTTAGCAAAGGATCACTCCAACTTAATGGTTTCTATGACTCTGATTAGGTAGGGTATCTTGATGATAGGAAGTCCACTTCTGGTTGCTGGATATACCTTAGACTTTATCTCATCTCTTGGTCTACTAAGAAGCAACCAGTTGTAGCTAGGATTAGCACAACAGCTGAATATAGGTCTATGGCTCTCATAATGGCTAAACTTTACTTGATAAGAATGCTATTCCAGGAACTCCACATACCACTCACAATTGCTTCCTGCCTATGGGTTGATAACATTTGGTGCTTTGGCCTTTTCCTTTTATCCATTTTTTCATGCTTACAATAAGCACATAGAGGTGGACTACCATTTAATTCGAGAAAAAGTTTTCAATAAGGATATCCAGGCCAAATATATCTCCGTTGCTGGACAACCATATGATATATTCACTAAGGGGGTCTATCTTCATGTCATCATGCTTCCATCTACTTCGTGAAAAGTTAATGGTTCGTGACCTTCCCATTACCTTCCCAAGAGTCCTACTATACCAAGATCACTTGATAATAAACATTCAAATGAGGATAAATCTGTGGAACACCAAGTTACATATTTTATCAAGAAGTTGTTGCCTTATCTTACCTTTAGCTATTTGTACTTATCTTTAGTTACATGTACTTATCTCCACTTATCTGCAAGTTGTAATTCAGTCTGTGTAATAGACTATATATATACAATCAATACAATATGACTGGTATCGTTGTTGAATCAGCATTATTTCATTTTTTGTAACTCATAGTGGGAGACTTAGAAGAAAAAAATATAAAAGAAAGATTTCTTTCACAAGTTGAGCTCTTAAATTATTGGTATGGGAATCTTTTGCTTTGTATTCATAAATTAATATAACTTGACTGCATTCATTTTTTTTTTTGGCAACTTTTATCTTTGGATAAATATCTTTTGTCTGATTAATTGCTTGAATTTTTGTTTTGTTATTTTGCTACTTTTGCAGATCTACCTGTCTTATTATTTGGGTAATTTTATTCCACCTGCATGTGTTTTCTTTCCCTATTTTCTCTCTTTTCCTGGCACCACTACAACAGATTGCATTTTTCCCGGCGATGATAAATCGCTGGGAAAAGCATGAAAATCCCCGCCATACATATATCCCGGCGATTTCTATGTCGCCGGTACTATTCAGCCAGTTCCTATATACTACGGCGGAAACAAAAAATCGCCGCAAAAAATGGCGTCTATGGCAGCGATTTCTAAATCGCCGCAAAATAAATTCAAAAAACGGAATCTCATTTGGCAGCGACAATTTACTCGCTGTTATTTTCTATACCAGCGATTTTTTAATCGCTGCTAAATATCTTTCCTGTTTAAAATTTCTTTCCCAGCGATTACAAAATCGCTGGTATATGATATGGCAGCGCTATTTTAACGCTGGGAAAGTCTTTTTCTTCTTGAAATTTCTTTCCCAGCCATTACAAAATCGCTGGCATAGAATATGGCAGCGGTATTTTTAACGCTGGGAAAAGTCCTTTTCTTTTGAAATTTCTTTCCCAAAAAATCGATAGCAATTTTGTTTTTGGTTGTATAATAGTATTTGCCGCGCAATAAAAACTTTTTGCTGCGAATTTTAGTCGCCGCAAATAGTATTTTAAAAAATAAAAAAAAAATTATTAAATCAACCTATATGGCTGTTTTATAGTGTTAATTCTTATATTTTATTAGTTTTGAAATATTTATTTTTCTTACTTAAATTTGAACTTTATCATGGCCTACTAATTAGCTGTAATATATATATTACAGATTTCTAACCTTTGAAATAAGAAGAAGAAACAACAAGTTTAAATATAATACTCAACAGATTTCAAACAAGATGAAAACAAAAATAAAAAGAGCATAACCTGCTCTAAATAATCCAAACAGGCATTACCTATGTTTTAGAATGGTACTTGCAGAACAAAAAACATCTCAAGGCGGCAAAGATCAAATTGGAAGTCGAATACCTGAATGCTTATTACAAAAAAGAAACAATCACACCATGTGCTGAGTGCAAGATGTTTGGTCGGCATTCAACGCCAAGCCATTGCAAGAGATATGTACAATCAAATGCCTCAGGATGAGAATGGCAGTAGTTATCGCCAACATCCCAGCAACTATTGCCATGGCCGTGGATGGCAAGCGCTATAGTAATCACCTTATTGGCTCCTCTGTTTTTTGGTCAGTGTAACTAATTGTTATGGTACTTGCATTACAAATCAAATTCAACTTCTAATGATGGGGCCCTTGTACAGCCCCCTACGGACCACTAAGTTTTCAGGAGGTTGAATCTCTTCCAACCAAGCCACCTCAGATGATTCTATACCACATAGCTTATCAAGATCTTCAGAATTGAAAAAAGGAGCAGAATGGTTAGCTCTGGACATCAGACAAAAAACACAAAGCATTTATCTATCTCACGCAAAAAGGAGGGAGGATGATACCTGGTAGATCTCGCCTAGGGGATTTCCTAAAATACGAGCAGTGTCGGCCATCTTCTGAGGAGTATGGGGGTGAAAGAATATCAAAGAGAGCAGAGGGAGTCAAGGCTTTGAAACAGTGGATATTGCCACCACTGTTTGGATAAAGGGTGGGGTAATACCACAAGGTGCACTCATCTCACAATCCCTAACAAGTTTTGCGGGCCTGGCTGCAAATTTTCATTAACCCACAATTAGTGAAACCCCATTTATCCAGAGTCAATTAAGTTTTTTTTAATTATTATGGATGGACAAGTAATTCTTATCCAGCAAGTTTTTCATTGCTGGAATCAAGCATTCAATATTTTATTTCAATTTTTTTCCATCTTAAATGAGCAATTGGAGATTTTGAAAAATTAAAGGTGCAGTATATCCTTTATCTTGATGAGAATCAACAAGACAAGGAGAACAAACTGTTTAATAAGGAGAACACATTAGTAAGGATGAGAGCTTAATAAACAAGTTTCAAGTGTTGGAAAGTATCAAACTAGCTTAATAGAATATGCAAGGATGATAGGATAACAAATCGAAGGGAAAAAAAGATATTTGCATGCCAAACTGTCACCCTTTGCAATGAGGTATCAAAACTACAACTTTTGACATGTTGTGCACTCAAACTACCACTATTTGTCAAATAGAACCTGTATTGCACCCCAAACTGTCACACCCTCTGAATGCAGTACCAAGCCACCACTTTTGACATATTATGCACACAAATTACAAATTTTCAACAAATGGTATTCTTTATTCAATTCTTATCATTATGATTAATGAAAAAGATGTGACATCATAAAATTTAAAATTCAGATAGCAAGCAAAACATTTGATTCATTAATTTAAAAGATGAGCAATGTTCATTTTTTGATAAGAAAACTAAGATTATCAATGAGCAATGTTCATATCCAGCACAATATTGTAGTTCATTTATTCCAATACATTGGACAATGTTTTAACCTAATTATAGTGATTCACTATTTGATCAACTATTTCATATAACATTAAATTTCTTATTGGTTGGAAAGCACCAAAAAAGTGATTTGAATCAGATGCTATTGAACAAAAAAGGGAACATTAAAGAATCTAGTCAACATGAAAGAGCCTCATTAAATCTCTATGCAAAATATATCCAAGGGTAATTCCAAGCTTGAGTTTTCACTCCTCATTTATCAAGGGTGCCATATTAATCATTAATTATTTTGGATGAACCTAGTGATTTTCTCCCTTTATTTCAAGCTAATTTAGAAAGCATCATGAGATAAGCAATTGCTCACACAGCCACGCCATTCCTAAATGATCTAACGCATCAAACAGAAATTTCATTTGCAATTCCTAAATGACACAGCATTTAAGTAATCCCTTTTCAGGGACAATACAACTCCCAGGAAATAATAGTATTGTTTCGTTCTCCTATATCCAGAAAACCAAACTGAATGGGGCAGCTTAATTTATACATTT